>CM053790.1:774298645-774783645 GCA_028749045.1 Cupressus sempervirens | reverse complement strand
TTGTTGTTTATCTTTTCATAATAATGAGATTGTGCATACATATTACATAGACTTAAGTATGGTTGAAGATGTGGACAATTAAAAGACCGCCACTTGTTATTTATACACTTTTGTAGGTGGTGCATTATCTTGGACACCTAATCTGGAAAAAATAGCAACTCTCTAAACAAAAGAGGCTGAATATGTAGCTAGAATAGAAGCTTGCAAAGATATGTTTTGTACACAATGATTCCTTAGAGAGTTAGGAGTAAAACAAGTGAAATATTTCTTGTGTTGAAATAGCCAAAGTGTCATTCATTTAGCAAAAAAATCACTATTTCATTCACGAACCAAGCACATGGGCTTCAGGTACCATTGGATCAGGTAGGTTCTAGAGGAAGGATAGTTACACTTGAATATTCATACAAATGAAAATCCTTGTAATATGCTCACAAAAATCTTTCTAAGAGAAAAGAATGAGTGTTGTAAATGCTTAACAGGCTTAGGATGATTTGATTACTACCATTTTTCTTAATCCTACTTAATTTACTTCAAGTGGGAGGAGTTTATATATGTGGAGTAAATGAAGTCATAAGAGAAAATTATGTTTTTAGGATGCGATAACATGTATCATTAATCTTGGACATGTGGCATCATTTTGGGCTTTTGTAGGTTCACATGACTTGTCTTTAGTCTCTCCCAAAATTAATATGAATCATTGATCTTAAATGAGATCAATGCATCTAATGTGTCATGTTAACCATGCATGTAAAGGTTTCTTATGAGTAGTTGTATAATTTATTATATAATTTCACTTGGGAAGCTTCCAGAGGTTAGCGCCCAATTTGATCTTTCAATTTGGATTTTGGTGACCTATTTCATTATTGATGTATTTTTACATTCAATGTATTTGTTGATGGTTAATGAAATGTGTTGTTGAAGTTGTTGATAACTATTGGTGATTGTGTTGCCCCACTTTTATTTTCCAAATTATTGGCAAAAGTGAGTTATGAAGTGTTTTGACGAAGTCAATATTCTTACCATTAATGTTTAATTCTAGGTCTAAATTCCTGAATGCTAGGTAGTCTTTATCAAAATTTTCCCAAAATCTCTTCTCTATTCTTAAAGTCGGGAGGGTTGGTGTTTTTGTCTTGTAGTTTTTTGGGTAAGTTTGGTACCCAATCCAATAGAGATCAATTTTCACTCATTATAGATCAATCATACTCATGTTTTCATTCTCATGCTCTTGAAGATTCTATAAAATTCACATCTTCACAAAACTTTCTCATGACATATCAAAGGATGATAAAATAAGCACTGGCATAAAATCCCATATTGTTTCTCCTTGGCGAGTTTTCAACCCATGAAGGCAATTTTCCACAAAGGCTCAATTGAAGATGTATCTAGCTTAAAAATATTCAAAAAGCCACAGATTCTAAGGAAAATTAATGTTTGAATGTGGGATCAAACTCCTAAACATAATCTAGATTCACTATCATTCAAGTACTAAGCCTAGGTGAGAAATCTCAGTTTGTCTTCTCCTTGGTGGGTTTCCAACCCATAAAGATAATTTTCTACAAAATAGATGAAAGTTAAATACAATATGCCAAGTGAAATCCATGCACCTTAACTAAACATCTTTAATTACCAATCATGTGGTTACCAAAGACTCAAACAGTAAGGAAGCATTGGCAGAGAGATGGAAATTGCCTTCTCTTTGGTAGGTTTCCAACCCATGAAGGCAACTTTCTGACTATGTAGAGAAATAAAGTCAACAAGTAAAATTTGGCTCCCATGCTAAATCTAGCAAATGTTAGAATGATATTGGATTGAAATGAACTATTACAGAAAGAAGACATGGTCAGGATCTTGCTTGGCATGTTTTCATCAATGGAATACTCCAGAGGTAACTTTTTGAAGCTAAAATGAAAATGAAATAGTAAATAATGGGTTAATGGAAAGTTACCGATACATCCAATAAAATAATGAAAACACCTTTAAATGTCCATTGAGTCTTTGCATTTAATCTTTAATGGGCATTTCCTTAAATTTTACTCATGTGGCATGAATCCTGAAGTTTAATGGATGAATCGAGATCCTAGTATAAAAACACATAGGGAGTTGAATGACTTACCTTGTTTCCTTGATTTCTCATTTTATCAATATGCGTAGCTTTTGAAAGCTAGTGATTTCTTATTCATTTTTAGATTCAAAATCTCATTCATAAGCTATGGCCACTAAGTTCACATGTTTTGACAATTTGACTGGGATCAAGTCTCAGCTACAATATTTCCTAGACACGTCCCTCCATTTTTATGGTATGGCAGACTTCCAAAAGAGGGTAAAAGAAAAATGTATCTACTTATTTTAGAGAAGATTTAAGGATGTGGTCTAGTTGAAGCCATTGGTTTCCCAGTTGTGGTTCAAGCCCGAGAGCTCATCTACAAATGTAATCATCATTACAAGCTAGAAACCAAGAAAATAATTCTACTTGATGACAACATATTGATTTCAATTGACAAAAAATAGTGGTGAATTAACTTTGCATGCCAAAATGGGAGAGGTTTTCTGATCTAATTGTCAATGGGGCCATTTTAGAATTCTCAGTGAAGAAAATAATCTATAGGAAAGAGATCATGCAAACATGGTTCTAGAAGGAATAAAGTGATAAGAGAAAAGTCCCCAAAAAAAATTTTACAAGCAACCTCAAGCCAGATAATTGATATGTTGGTTCTGTTACAAAAATTGAGAGGTGAAACCGAATCCCTAAATTTTGTTGAACAATACTTCTTTTTGGTTCAAATATATGTTTAGATATACAATATATTGATTTGATGCAAGAGGTAAGTGAGATTTTGTCCAATGCCCACCAAGCAGCCAAGTTTTACAATTCATTTTATATGTCCTCATTCCTAATTTATATGCTAGCCTCTCTACAATTATGGCCCAGTCTCCCATTCTTAAAAGATTTTGTAGATGATATCAATTCCTATGAATTTTATCTATGTCTCTAGATACAAAATAGTTATGCAAATTATGTAAAAGTGAATGGTGCATTTTCTATGAGAACTTGCATGGAATTGCAAAGGTGTCCAAAAAGGCGATTCTCCCCTGAATCCATGGCCACCATTAGTCAATTTAGTTGTTATTTTATTCAGTTTTCATCTTTTTCTTACCTTTGTCTTGCAACTTTCAATGGATTTCCTCTAAGGCTACCGAGATATCCCAATGATATGATAGTTTTGGTAGAGATCATTCAAAAAGCTTTGTAGGTCAACATCTTGAGAGGAAGTTGGAAGAAGAAAGGGTATGAGTTCTCTATGAAGGTTGGAGCATTTAGTTGTGACACCTAGTCTGGTGCTAAAAATATGGTTAAGATTTTTAAGAAGTACTAGCTGGATATGTATGGGGTCCTAAGACCTATGTTTTAAATTTGAAAGTCATGATCAATCTTTTTCAAGATTGAGAGTGGACCAAGTTAAGCTATACAAAGTAAATATATATGTGGATGGAGTTGAGGATGATGGTCATAATATATATAGCATGACTTACTTGACGAAGTGCTCTGGACCATTGAGAGATGTCATAGAAAACTTGGATGTGATAATGGAAAGAATCTACAAGAGGACGGGGAAGTAGGTGGAGTGAACCATGACATGATGAAGTAGAAGCAAAGGTGCATATTCTCAACCCTCCCCAAATGTAACGGTAACTTCATCTTTCCCTGGCAACACTTTAGGAAAAATTCTACCTCTCACTCAAGGACTCGCTCAACTAGCTAGTGGAGGTGATCAACCTCCTAACAAGAACATCCCACTAGACAAAACTTGTTTGGATGGTTTAGTATGAATGGTCGAGACATAGATAGAAGCTGAAAAGAAGAAGGCATAAGAACTAAAAAGCACTATGGTTCTAGTGGCTCTGTATTCCCAAAGTAGTCCAATACCATCTAGAAGAGCAACACTATTTTTACCAATTAGTCCTCAAATACAAGTTTTTGACCGTGGAGATGACAGGAGCAGTGAGAGTGAATCCACAGGGTCAGATGAAGCAATTAAAAAAACATTTGAAGCAAAGAAGACTCTTGAAGTTCCAAAATTCATTTCCCCCACCCTAAGAAACCCTTTCTCCTCATCTTTGAAGGCCTTGACTCTTGTTAGGAGAAAGATGTTTAGTGTGGATACACTGGGGACTGCATCTAAAGTAATTGACACTAATTCATGGCTCAAGAATACTTTGGTAAAAAGGAGGAAGAGGATAGAAGATGGAGCTCTAAACAAAGAGGCTTTGTCTCTATCCATCTGCTCTATGTTGGTATTAATAAAATTAAAGAAGAAAAATACTTTGTCTATCCTTGGCCAAGATCAAGACACTGGGCACCTAACTATGGAGATTTCCAAGCCCACTAAAGAAGGTAGGATTGAAGACCTAAGTATAGCCAACTTCACATTACAGTATCTAGACCTAGGAGAGGTTAGGCATGACACCAAAGTGGGCTTATGGAAATCAACTAATAAAGTGATAGAAGAAGAGATTGAAGGCTTCAATCTTACCAAAGTCAAGTCGAAGTCAAAGATCTATGAGCTCAACTACTTCATCAAACAATTGGTTTCTTTGTTAGCAAGCATTTTAGGGATACCACCTACCAGTGATCCCACAACTATAGAAATTTAGGCCATCATCTCTCAGCTGCAAGAGAACAAGCATTTTGGGAAAATTGGTAGGATTTGGAGTGAGAAACTCAAGTCTAAAGTGCTTGTAGTTATAGAACAATTAGGTAATGCAATGTTGAGGCTTGAGCTAGAAAAGGATAACATCCTGGCTAATCAAGAAACTCTATTTACAAACAAAGAAAAAAGTGAAGATTGCATCTCCCTCTTATGCATGATCATCCAAATGAAGGCCAAAGAAGTAGTTGAAGCCAAGATTCTACATATTGAATCTTATACAAGTGGACAAGGGAAAATAGTAGTAAGAGTCTCCATTATACCAAAATATTTCTTCAACTATTTAGATAAATTAACAAGGAGATCTTCTAGCCCTCAAGTCAAAGTGTCAGATCTCCAATGGCTCAGTGGATGCATACATGTAGCAATAGAGGAGATGCAAGAGTGGTTGAGTGCAATCAAAGATTTGGCTAGGGAACACTACAAGTGGATTCTTAGATACACCATCATCCACATCGATAGACATGAGGAGCTCATTCCAATCATCATCACTACCAAAGCCTATAAGGAAAAATTAGAAAAGGGGAAGAAAATGAAATGATATTTCTCTTGTTCTTTTGTATTCTAATGTGAAATTGTAACTAATAATTGGATTCTTTCCATTTGTCATTTTTGAGGAGATGAATCAATTTAGTTACTTTTTGTAATGGTTCATCTATGAATCCTATATGTACTTAATGGAAAGATTAATAAAAGGTTGACTAAATTTTTGTGTAAAATGCTTCAGATTGCAGAGGCAAATTGAATGTGTTTTGTATCAATTATTTACTATTCCATTGTGTGTTTTAGTTAGTTAGAAATTTCTCTTTGAGTTGAATTAGACTAAGGAATGCAAATTGCATTTTTCCCCTATTTTAATACAAAAGACTAAAGATAACCTTATATTGTTAAGAGTTAAAAGAGACTTTTCCCAATATTGTTTCTTAAATTAGTTTCTTATGTTTTAGAAGTCAACATCTTTCCTTTAAGCATCATTATCATATAAATAGAATTCATTACTACATCATCAAATTTCACTAGTTCATAAGATGTGTGGATTCACAAATTTGGTTGGTATTAAGACCCAGATTCTAGCTTGAGTTAGTTCCTGTCTAGGCCTAACTTGGTTTTCCTCTCCTATTCTCTTGTCAAGAACAAATCCCATCTTAGATTTAGAAACAAACAAATTCATTGTAAATCATAAACTCAAGGGAGGTGTACCTATAAATTTAGAGGGAAATTAATTATTCATTTATGATTTTTTAATTGTCTTTATAACTTATTTTTCATAGATTTTTTGGGAATTTAAAGAGTTAATTAAAAAAGAACAATTTATTTACCAATAGATTTTTCGTGACTCTGCTAGGAAGAGAAACAGTCACTAGACTAGAAGAGCTATAGCATGAAGAAAGATGGTGCTACCTCATGAGGACATATTTCTCATACTCCAACCTAACCTTGGATTCCAAGACAACCAAGAAGATATCATCTCATCCCTAAATACATTTTTTTGGAGGTATAGGAGGAACAAAAAACATTATAGAAATGCTAGCCAAGTGCTAGACAAAAAAGAAGCTATAACCAAAGCAAGGGAAATGAGTATTCAAAGGAGGGAGCTTAAAAGAGAAAAAAAGAATGTAGAATGTGAAGATCAAAGGAAAGATTAATCTAGAACCCTAAACTAAAGAAGATTCCTTAGGAGCACCAAAGATCAAGGTGGACAAGACCCTATTTTTGAAAAGCTTGCAAAACTCAACTTTCCCATCCTAGAAACACCTCGACAAAAGGGTGAGAAGAAGAGTAGGATTATGCCATCTTCACCTCCATAAATTAAACTTCATCACACAATACTTGTCAGGTATTGGCTTTACATGGAGTAGCTACCCCTCTAATTATTAACTTTCTACAATATCTTGCTAGGAGAATTATGACTGCTCCTTGTGCTACAACAAATGGTCCATTGCACCTTGCAACATACCATCAACTTCTATCTAGTTCAAGAAAGAATTTCCCCAAGTTCTCAAGTGATGGGAAGGTTACTAATAACAAACACATTAAAGCCTTTTTCGTAGAAACCCATATCTTGGGAGTGGCATAGGAAGATGTAGCCATTAGACTATTTGTAAAAGCTTTAACTGAAAGCACAATAGATTGGTTTTATCATTTGTATGATGCCTCAATTATGGATTGGGATACAATGAAAGTGAATTTTGAGAAAAGATTCAAAACCATGAAAGATGAACATGTTCTACTAGCACAGTTGACATTTATAAAAAAGACAAGCCTTTGTAAGTATGAGGGATTTCATTGCTAACTTCAACAAGATCACTAGTAGAATCCCTACTATTGACAGACCTACTATAGGTAATCTAAAAAAATTATTCTTAAGTGTAATTCCACTAGATATTAACTATGATCTAAGGAGATCTCATCTGATAAATTTGGCAAATGCCCAAAAGAAAGCAGTTAAACTAGAAGATGACACGATCTCTGTCGAAAAATGGAAATGGGAGTTTCAAACCAAGGAAAATACTAGTAACACCACTTCATCTGATGAAATGTTGCAAAAATTATCAAATGAACTTGTTCTAATGAAGAGGAAACTCTCTAGATTCAATAATTCCTACCAATGGAACTTCCAAAACCAACCCAGGAGGAATATCAATGGGAAAACTCTACAACTTACTAGTCCACAACAGATACTGGCTATTGAAGTCACACCTAAAAAGGGTAATATGTGTGTTTTCCATTTAATAGGGGATCATGATAATAAAAGTTTCCCTAAAACAACCCATATGATATAGTTGCTATCCACTAACTAACTTAATGCTACAACTTCTAGTCCCAAGTTAGATTTGTACTTGAATGGTGACTTTGGAAATTTATTTTTAGAGTACGAGTCAAACTCAAAAGGACCAAGTAAATGCTATGCTACTATTGATGGGACCTCATATACAATGTTGACCAAAGGCCAAAAAATAAGAATTAGATTTATGGTCATCCTCCAGGTGGTAATGATGCCTCTCCTTCTAGGGCTAGTAATGTTGATCAAGGAGCCAAGATTCCTTAGTCGAGTAAGGAAAATATCTCTTTTGATTTCATTCAATTCTGTAAAGACTCTAGAATTCAAATTTTCCCTATATACTACTTAAAATCCCATCCATATAAACTAAAAATATTGGTAGATCATTACAAAGAAGATGATATAAACTTGAATTGTAACTTTATGACTGGAGAAGAAGGTGAGTTTTTAACATCTAATCTTTTTAACCAAGAAGAATCCATAGTTTTGGAAACTTTTTTTGATTAGAAGCTCAACCCATTTTATGTATCATTATACATAAACAAATGCAAATTTAAAAAATTGTATAATCAATTCAAGTGCCTCGAACAATGTGATGCCCTACAGTATAGCTAAGGCTCTAGGTCTTACTCTTACTAAGGTTCATGATAGGTGTTACTCCATGGATGCCAAACAAGTCCCATTTCTTGGGAAAATTAAAGATGCTCAAGTAGCATTGGCCACTTATTGAGAAAATAAGTTCTTGCTGACCATCCTAGTCACAAACATTCTAGCCAACTATGGTTTACTTCTGAGCATAAGCTTTTGTAGAGACTTAGGAGGAGAAATAAAATTGTATTGGTCTCAAGTGCTGACACCCATAGGAAGAAAGAAAGTGAAATTGGAACCTGAGGAAAAGGTCAAGTTTAGAGTTCTAAAGTTAGATGATCCCAAAGCTCAAATCCTTTACCTAGAATTAGAATTTGGTAATTACATGTTGTTCACTGAAGATGTCATGGATGACTAGAATGGTAAAGCATAAAACTAAACTCCTATTGAAGAAGAAGAGATACTATCAATATGGACATTGGAATTTGATGGGAGTTGTTTCGCATCTAGATCTGGTGTAGGGGTGGTGTTGATATTGCTTGAGGGAAAACCCAAACCCATGGTGTTCAAGCTATAATAGTACATTTGCACTAATGTTTTGACCAAGATTTTTGACCAAAGGAAAAATTCCCATTTGAAATCTTTTTTTTTTTTTTTTCCTGATTTAGTCAAAATTTTGAGAAAATTAAGGTTTTCCAATTTGGTCAAAATTTTGACCAAATTAGGTTTAATTGTAAAAAAAAAAGCAAACATAAATTTTTTTTCATTTTCATGGGTAGTTTGTTCGATGAGCTTTGAGTGCACGGGAGCCATTTGAGGTTGCCATTGGAGATTGCTATTTTCATTTTATTGGAGATTGTTGTTTGTTAGCTTGTTTGTTGTACAAGTTTTGGTTTTTTGTTTTACCTTTCGTAGGATTTCAACAAGCATGAAGAATATGGAAGTGTTGTGAATTGCTGAATGAGTTTGTTAATGAATCTAATCCTAGTCTTAACGAGCCCCAAATTGAACATCTTCGAATAGCAGACGCCATTTGTAAAGATTATCCCAATGAAGATTGGCTTCATTTGACTGGACTCATTCATAGTATAAACTATTAACCCTTCTTAGATCTACCAAGCTGATTCACGGTATAGTTGTACTTGTTATTCTTTCGTTATTCTACAAACATATGGATGAGAAATATGGTGATTATAGATTTGGGCAAGGTACAACTTCATCCAAGTTTTGGAGTTGGACCTTAATGGGATGTTGTAGGTGAGCTCTATCAACATTTCACACAATTAAACAAAACCCATCTGTTTAATAGAAGAATCTCTTATTATTTCATCTCATTTATTGTTAATAGTCTTACTTACACTTGATAATTTTGATAACTTCTCTACATTTATCTATCTTGTGGGTGATAGTTTAAGTCCACATGGAAATTAATCCTATCATAAATTAAGTTTTCTTATGAAAATGGGCTAAAGTGGTAGATTTCTTGAGAAAATATGTTGTGAGTAGTTCAAAGCAATATTGTGATTTTTTTTTGACTAATGTGCTAAACATCTTCTATTTATCAACCATATATTATAATTTTTCATCCATTTGATAATACTAGAAGTATTGGGGACAATTTAGACCAAAATACCCATTAACATTTCTTTCCAATATCCCAAAATCTCTTCAATCTTCCCCCTATATATAAATTAAAACCAATCTTTCTTATCAATAATCATCAAGGCATTCCTGCATATTTTTCTCAATATGGATTAGCAGTAAAAGGTCTCAGTGATGCTTACAAGTAGACTGAAAAAGGACATATAAAAATGGCTATTTTTAAACATAATTGTGTTTAGTGGTCAAGTTTACTTTGGGTCACTAAATTAAAAACAAATATTTAACACTTTTTGATATGTATAAGTGCAAACTTCTTGTCGATAGTTTAACAATTGAATTGGGTTATTTATTTAATGTTTTCTGAGTTATTGATATTTCAACAATTGAATTAGGTGATTTCAAAATCAAATGCTCAAAGACATAGTTATTTTAATTGCAATATACTACTTAACTTTATTGATTTTCACAATGTTGATGAGCAGGAAGTTGTAGGAAGCTATTATGCTAGTAATTTTGAAGATGAAATCAAGGCCATCTTGTTTTTGTGCTTCCTTCATCATAGTTGGAAAGGAGTGGTGATTAAAATTAGTAGCTCTAAAATCTAATAATAAAGGAAGGTATGTTGTAGTCTGATTTTGTTACAACAACTTTTTTGAATGAATACATGAGAAGAAAAGATCAAGTTATCTCAACCAATGAGATTGTGACAATTGAAAAATTGATAAATATGTAGATGTGAAATTTAAGAATATAGAAGTTACAAGAAGCATGTATGGTGCAAAAGAACCCTAGAATAATGCTATAAGAAAAAGAAAAAATTCAACTATGATTTGTGATGAAAAGTGAGAAAGTGGACAAGAAAGGTGACTATAAAAATTTCCCTCTCCAACAATGTATTGTTTAATGGTGATAACCCCAGGATACTAGTCAAAATATTTTAATATCAATCTTCATTACCATGTATATAGGAATTTTAATGAATACTACAACCACAAGATATGAGAAGAAACAATGACTGTCATTCAAACATTACTACCTAACCATGAGCAATGAGCTCTTCTTTTCAATAACCAAATGATGTTATATCCATTTATAATATCAACAATAGTTCTATATCTTATTTTATATATATAAGAAAATTAATAACCACCATAACCATGAATTATAGGAGAAGATAGAAGGACTATAATATAAATACCAATATATCATCAATATTACACAAAAAAATGATTTCTACTTCAAAAACCATAAACAAAACCTTTCATTTACCTTCTCCACATCTCCTTCTATATCAATAACATGAGATTAAATTACTTTATATCATAACATGACTTTTCACCTCCCTAATGGGTCGAGCAAGGTGAATGACTGTTCACCTTCTATACTTTGTCAATTTTTGCAAAGAATTGCATACAAGATTTATTGGCAATTTTTACACTTTTTTTTTCTCCATATTTTGCAATTTAATTTCTAATATAATTTCCTTAAGGAGAAATTAAAGATAAATTTGAAGAAGTGCTCAATTTTTCTAGAAGAGTTGGTGTTCCTTGGGTTCATCATTTCCAAAAAATAGTTAAAGATGGATCTATCCAAGGTAAAAGAAATTTTGAATTGGCCTACACCTAAGATATTCATTGAGGTAAAAAAAATTCATGGTGTTGCAAGTTTTTATAGAAGATTTCTGAAAGACTTTAGTGGTGTTTGTGCCCCTATGATTGATACTATAAAAGGGGGAAGAAAATGTAAAGTTGTATGGAATAATGAGGGAGATAAGTCATTTGAATATCTTAAGAGGTGAGTTGCAGAGCAACAAATTTTAGCATTACTTGATTTCCACAAGGTGTTCATAATGGAATGTGATGCTAGTAACAAGGCAATAGGAGAAGTGTTAAGAAAAGAAGGGAGGCCTATATCCTTCTTTAGTGAAAAGCTAAATGAAGCCAAACAAAATTTTTCAACTTATGATTTACAAATGTATGGTTTGGTTCAGTCCTTGAGAAAGTGGAGGCGTTATCTCTTGCCCAAAGAATTTATTGCTTTTATTGATAATCAAGCTCTTATCTTCTTGAATAGATAGGAAAAGCCAAACCAAAAGCAGATGAAGTGGATGGAATTCTTCCAAGCTTAAACTTTCTCCATAAAACACAAGAAGGGGACATCAAACAAAGTTGCAGACTCCCTTAGTAGGAGGAATTTGATAGTAAAAGAAATTCAAGTGAGTAGTTTTGGTATTGAAGCCATGAAAAATATGTGTAGCCGATGAAGACTTCAAGGAGGCATATGTGGCTTATCAAACAATGAATGAAAGGTATCATACTGATTTTTCTAAGTTTATATTACAAGATGAATTATTATTTAAAGGTAATCAACTTTGTGTACCTAAAGGACCAATTAGGGAGAACACAATCAAAGAAAAAAATTGGGGGAGTCTTGCAAGACACTTTGGTATTGATAAGACTTTAGAGAAAGTTAGAAGATTCTTCTATTGGCCAAAGATGTAGGTAGATATTAGGAAGTTTGTAGAATGTTGCATTATTTGTCAAAAGGCCAAAGAGAGATCATCAAATGTTGGATTGTATATTCCTTTACCTACACCCACTAAGCCATGTGACCCCATCAACATGGACTTTGTCATGGGGTTTCCTAGGAATAAAAGTGGATTTGATAGCATATTTGTTGTTGTTGATAGGTTCTCTAAGATGGCTCACTTTCTACCTTGTAAAAAAACTCATGATACTTCTCACATAGCTGGTATATTCTTTAAGGAAGTTGTTAGACTCCATGGATTACCATTGAACATTGTGTCTAACAAGGATTCTAAATTTCTTGGACATCTTTAAAGGACATTATGAAAGAGGCTAGGCATGCAACTATAATTTTCTTCAACATACCATCCCTAGTTAGATGGCCAAACTAAAGTTATCAATAGGTCATTAGGTAACCTACTAAGATGTCTAACCAAAGAACATGGAGTTGCATGGGATGTTGTTCTTCCATAGGCTGAATTCTCATATAATGATTTAGTGAATAGAAGTACAAGTTTAACTCAATTTTAGATTGTATATGGAGGCCATCCAAGAGGATTCTTGGAGTTAAGAGGCTTAGGATATAGTCAGAAGAAGAGTGCACAAGTTTAACATTTTGTAGAGGTTATGAAGGACATCCATCGAAAAGTTAAGGATAAGTTGGATATTTCAAAAAGCAAGAACAAGGCACATGCTGATAAGAAGAGAAGGGACTTACATTTTCAAGTAGGGAAACTAGTAATGATTCATCGAAAGAAGGAGAGAATGCCAAGGGAGAAGTATACTAAGTTAATGATGAAGAAGAGAGGACCATTCACAATTCTGAAGAAATGTGGTAACAATGCCTATCACATTGACTTGCCTTCTGATTTAGGGATCTCTCCAATCTTTAATGTGCCAAATATCTATGCATTCAAGGGTGAAAAGGATAATGAGGAAGTTGAGGTAGTGCAACAACAAGAAGAATCAGATTTACTACAAGAACTACCACAAGTGTCTACACCTACCATTGAAGCCATTTTGGGCAAAAGGAAAACCCAAAAGACAAGGAGGAAAGGATGTTATAAATACTTGGTCAAGTGGGAAAATAAACCAATAGAGGATGCATGTTGGCTTTCAGAGAAAGTAATCATCAAGCTTGGGAGAAGACTTGAAGACATTCCAACTCAAGAGACTTGATTTTCTTATTGATCCTTCAATATTCTATTATCACATAGTTTATCATATGGTTGACAAATTTTCAAGTCTCCTATTGCACCTATCTTACAATTATAACACTTCCTGACATCTTGTACCATAACAACTTTGGGCGAAATAATGGAGAGTGTGCTGACAAGGTCATTTTTATAAGCTACCACTAGAATTGGCCTAAAATCTAGTTGTTTGACCTCATTACTGACTAACTAAACCTCATGACCTTCCTTATCCTTTGGGTTCTTAGAACAAGAAGCCATTTCACTAATCTAGGTTTTTAAAAGATTTAAACTTTAACACTGTGCAACTTGACACTTGAAGAATACCTTAGATCAATGAAAATGATGTTGAATCTTTGTTGAAATCCATGCAAAAACTTTTAATGCTTCTTTTTGATCTCTTTAGCACTCTTCTCATCTTTTTTCTACATTGGAATGGCATGGAATGATCAAAAATCATCCTTATACCTTTCAAAACCTAGCATAAAATGCTTAGTGCATACAACCGTACACTTTGCTCTTGAAGGTTTCAACATGATTTGGCTTCCATTGGTTATCCATTACTTGGAACTAACTAGATTTTCACTTCACTTAGCTTCCATTGACATTTACTTGGCATCTGAGGAAAACTCGGCAGTGTTTACAAAAACTTCAAGTTTTTGACTTGGCATCTTTTCTCATGTTATTTTCTTGTTTGCAGTGCTTGTTTATCTATGGACTAATGCATGATATAACTATGTATATCATTCCCATACACCTATTCATGCTTATTTGGATGAGATGTGACCACTTGACCTCTTGGGTGAAGTGATCCCTCCATTGGATGTGCTTGCTCCACCCCTTTTCTTTCATATCTTATTCATTTCTCATCTGATTTGTTCAACATCTACCTTTGCCTTCCCTTTGTTGAACTTATAACTTGGTGCATTTGACTTTGTTGGGAAATTCCTACTGATATGATGAGTCTTCAAGCAACTGAAACATGTGGTTTGACTTAACCATCTATTGTAGTTCCCTTTGAAATGTGTCCTTATGCATTTTTTAGGAATGTGTCCATATTCCTGATAGTAGTGATAGCTATACCTAGTGTAAGAGTCCCAATATTAGTGATGACTATGGTTACCTTCTCTTGTTGCCTAATTTTTTATCCACATAGGCTTTGATCTACACTCCAATTCTCTATGTCTGTACTTCTTGCAATTGTAGTAGTGACCATCAAATCTTGGTTTTCTAATAGTCCTAGTCTTGCATTCATGTGCTTGATGCCCTTTTTTTTTGCACTTGTGACAATAGCTTTCATTCTTAGGGTTATCCTATTTATGGGAATTTTTTCTTTTGCATACATTAGAAGTATGTCCATTTTTACCACAAAAATGACAAGTAGGCTTAGTGTTCTTACCTTTGTTACTCCTTTCTTCTGCAGTCTCAGATAATTGTCCTTGTTTAGTACTGGTGTAACCAAGAGATAAAGTATTATTACTGGCCCTTGGTGATTTCAATAGCTACTCAAAGTACTTGATTTCCTCATTGGGTTTGTTGAACCTCTCTATAATCTTCTTATCTCTTTTTAGGTCATTTTGTAGTTGATCATTTTGTATGTTTGGTGTAGAGATCTCAATGTCTTCCATATTTAGCTCATGATGTGCATTAATCATCTAGCTTGGGATGTCTAGCTAAATGTTTGAGATTATTTCAAACTCAATTGTCTTTTCCTCCATTCTATTGGTAAGATTTTTCTTGTCATCTTCTAGCATAGCCTTGTCTTCAATGGCTCTCTTCTTCTATTCAATTACTTCACAAAGCATTATGGCTTGTGATTCTTTTTCAAGCTTGAGTATTTTGATTTCTTCTACTTGAGTTCTATTCTTCTCCATCAATTCTGCTATTGCTACATCAACTTCTTTGGAATCTCCATTGGCAAAAAATTTTGTGGTATCAATCTCCTTGTCCTGTGTGTCATTCTTAACTATGGAAATTTCTTTTCTTCTCTTTAACAATTTTCTCAATTCTTCTCTAGCATCCTCCAAGTTGTGTAGAGTGAGGTGAACATTAATCACCTGATTGTCTATAATCTTCCCAAGTTTGAAGACTTCCATATTTAGATCTTTTCTCTAAGATGTTAGGCTTCTCCTTGTGAGAACCTAGCTCTGATACCAATTGGTGGAATAATCAAATGGGAAGAATACTTTTGAGAGGGAGGGTAAATCGGAAGTAATACATTTTATCCATTAAAACTTTTAACTAAAAATAAACTTCATGTATGTAAACATATAAAACAACCATAAAGTAAACACACGCATCACAACACATAACACCAAAATTTGGTAACCTAGAAACCCTCCAAAATGAGAAGGTAAAATTGTGGTGGGGATGATACCCACAAAATCACTATAGCAATAATGTTTGACCACTTCTGATGGCCTTCACTATTAAAGGCCTACCCTATTAAAGGCTTTAGATTGTGTCAATAGTGACCTATTTAAAGGATTTAAAAATAATTTACATGAAGTGTCACCCTATTAAAGGATTTTATCAACTTTTCAAAGGTTCTACAACCAAGCTATTAAGCTAACCTATCAACATAGGATTTTCCTTCTAACACAATTGATAGAGAGTGTTAAACTAATAAACCTGATAGCTTATAATCCTTTATTGCTGAATTTAGGCACTTGATCTGCTCTCTCTAATCTTGATCCTCTAAGATCTAATATCTATTTGATGCCCTTGCTTTGTTTTGATCAACTGAATATTGTAATGTTTCTCTGTACCTCTATGTATTTCACATTTGCCTCTGAATTTTGGTATAGTTTATCCATGCACTGCACTCATCCACATACACAATGGGTTTTTGTCCTCCTTTTAAATATTATGAAGACTTAGGGTTAGGTATGGATCTACGATCCATATTTAATCTTTAATTCCCACACATTCATTGCACTTTTCTTATTGGTTGCATGTCTTCTCCATTTTTCTTATTGTTTGCATGTTGATTGCATGGGAAATGTAAAAGATTCATTCTTATGTTTAATATCCTCTGAGATCCTTCTATGTCAGCCTAAAAATATGGTTTACATAGGTGTTTGTGCAATTACAAACATCCATGTTCAATTTTTGTTACTTGGTACATAGTGGATTATGGTGCTTGACACATGTATGATTCTAGTTTTCTCGACACCTATAACATTTTGTCTTGTTTAGTATATATAGTGTACTCAGCTTCTATATGAAAATTGGTTAAGTGTGTTGACACTTAATTGTTAAAACTAATATGAGACCAACAATAGGATTGTGATTTGAAGCTATTAAAATATCATAATGATTCTTGATTTTGTTGGAAACTACAATTAGAAATTTTTTTATATTGTCATTGATGTCAAACCTTTCTAGTAAGGCATTTTCTAATAGTGTATAATGCCATATCAATAGTTTGATGAGGAGGATTTGAAAAGAGATGTAACTAGGTGAACTTAAGAGATATTGGACAAACTAGTATTAGTCAAGTGGTAGATACAATTGATCAAGATGAAGTGGATAATTAAGGAATTTAAGATGTAGCCAAGAAAATAGTATCTGTCAAGTGATAGTTAAAACTGAGCAAGATGAAGGAAAAAATGTAACAGTGATCAAGTATAGTAAAGACCTAGTGAACCAGTGTAAGTTGAGTGAGGTAAAATAGTAGAGACCAAGCTACATAATGTTGATTGAGAAAAAGAATGTAGTGATAACCAAGTGTTAAAAAAAGAACAATTTCTGAAACAACCAATTTTTGAGATTAATAGTCAATTTTTTGGATTAGTCAAACTATGTAAATGATAAGGATTAATGAGCTAGCATATTTAACATATTAATTAAAGTTGTTAAGCAATCTAAGACAATGATTTAAAGAGAAGATTCTAGAAATTTTAGGATGGGAGAAGCACAAAATCATGGACAAATTCAATGAATATAGAATCAAATCCTACAATCTATAGTGATGTTCAACCATCAAAAGAACAAAATTTCCTATTTAAGGATGCACAAGGGATATTTATTATTTGTTGATTGATGATTTTGTGGAGGATAGTGAAGAACAAAGTAGTAGATGAAAAGTCAGAAGATTGGTGAAGTGTGGTTTCTTGAAGGGTTGTCAAGCAAATTAGAGATGAGGAACATACTAAAGTCTAGTCAATGAACCTATAAATGAGCCGAATGAAGATCTAAATTTTCAAAGTGAGTTGTGTCCTAATAGATCAAACCTAGCTATTCCTTCTAACCATCATGTCAATAAAATCCTTTAATCAAGGTTGACCTAATAGCTATTTGTAAATTCTTTAATCAAGGTGACATTCTAATAGAATGATCTAAATAACTCTAACCATGCCACTCCTAAGAAGGTGATTAAATCCTTTAATAGGGTCATCATAACAATATGTTTTGTAACCTTTAACAAGGTTAGCTCTTAATCGACCACACTTTAGAAGAATAAAATGTGGTAGCATGTTACTTGGTGGTTTTTCCCAAATTGGGTTTTCATGTTAAATCTTGATGTCAAATATGTGTGAATGTTATTTTCATGATGCATGTTATTTACTATTATTTAGTTATTTTAGTCAACTTTTACAAAACAAAGAGCTAAGTGATAAATGAATAATTTAAGTTTTTGATAAGTTTCTTTATTGTTTGAGTGGTTTGATGAGTTTCAATTAGTTATTTAATGTTGCTAAAAGTGGAATTGGTACATCTAGACCTAAGGATAATTTATTCATGCCTCCCTCCCTCTCATTTAATCTAATCATTCTAAAAATTGGTATCATAGCTTTGGTGCTTGTAAGGTTCAAGTTTGAAAGGACTTATGGTAAAGATGAAGATGGACAAGGAGAATTTCTCAACATGGAAATGACAGATGGGACTGCATCTATGTGGAGTTCGAGATTCTACATTGCATTACCAAGAAAATGAATACATTGAAGTTTCTAGAGCCATGGAAATTGAGAAAATAAATGAGAAGTAGGAGAATAATCAAATGGTGATAGATCTAGCATCTTCCTTGAGTTATGTTGAATTTGATGATGTAAAGGAGTGGACTAATGCAAAGTAAATATTGGATAAATTGGCTTAAATCCATGGAGGAGACAAACATGTGTTAAGGGATAAAGTTAAAAGTTTGAGAGGCAAGTTTGATGACATGAGAATGAAAGGAGAGATTGTTGTACATTGTTCTCATTGAATCAAGGAGGTTGTGAATGTTATCATAGGAACTGGAGTTAATATATCTGATGAGACTATGATAAGAAAGATATTGATGAATTTACTTTCTATCTAAGCAATTAGAGTGTCTACAATACAAGAACTAAGATTTATACCTCGTAATAATCTAACCCTGGATAGTCTAATTGGTATACTCACTACATTTAAAGTGCTAAATTTTTATAACCATATACCTTCTAGTGTTGAATGTGCTTTCAAGTATCAACTATCCCTTGATGGATCTAAAAGAAATAAGAATGGTAAGCATGTTGATAGTGACAGTGAATCAAATGATAACCTTGATGAGTTACAATACTTATTGGAAAGAAGGCTATGAAGACGAAAAGGAAAATACAAAGGTAAATTCCTTATAATATGTAAATAATCATTTTCCATAATACATTAGAATTATTTGTTGTACTTTCTGGGCATATTGTGTTTGAATTTTCTACATCAAAGTTTTGGATCCAACTTTTTGATCCATCATTAGGATGAGAGAGCTAAAGGAAAAACATGGTAAGATTGCATACCTAGTGTGGATAAAAGGAGAAAGGAATGAAGGTGGGTGCACAATAGTTGAGAAGAGTTTGAGTTTCAATAATAAGAAAAATACGGGGAAGGAGAACAAGTACAAGGAAAAATATATATCTATATTATAATTTGATATATCTAAATATGAGGCAAAAAAAGAAAGAAATAAGATCAAACTTACTAATAAATACAATGTCAATGATAGATATATATATATATATATATATATATATATATATATATATATATATATCTGTGTGTGTGTGTGTGTATGTATGTATATATATGTATATATATATATACATGTACGTATACATATATATACATATATGTATATATATATATATATTATATGTACATATATACATATGTGTATATATACATGTATATAAAAATATATATATGTATATATATGTATATATACATGTATATATATACATATATATACATATATATGTATATATAGATGTGTATATATATATGTATACATACATATATATATATGTATGTATACATATATATATACACACATATATAGATATACATATATATATGTATATATGTATATATATATATGTATGTATACATATATATATACATATATACATGTATATATAGATATATGTATGTATATACATATACATACACACACACACACATATATATACATATATATGTATGTATATACATATATATACATATCTATATGTATGTATATACATACATATATATTTATTTATTTATATAAAGGACACACTATAAAAACACTTGAATGATATAAATAATAAAAGTACAGACACACACACAAATTTATATATTGATATATATAATAACCATGACGATAATAAAAAGGACAATTTATAGAAACAAAGATAAAGAATATCGAAATATAGATAAATATCTAACCATAAAGTTAAACAATAAGGATAAGCTATAAATAAAAATAAAATAACAACATAATGAAACAATGTATATATATAAGAAAACAAATGAATATATAAATATCAAAATTAAGAATGAGTTGATAAATATAAAATAATTGAATAAAAACTTCATGAACCAAAAGCCCCCCTCCAAAAAAAGTGTGAAAACTATAGGCTAAAGGAGACTATAATATTGTTAATTTCATTGGGGTTTCGACAAAATTAGTGACAAAACACTTAGTCCTGATCTAGCAAAGTTAGTCGGTCATTACTGCAACCGAGCTGCTACTTAGGCTGAGTAAATACAACAAGCTAAGCACAAGCATTCAAACAATACATGCCAAGATGATATGAAAAGTTAGTATATTCCAAGCAACAGTTAATGCCAAGTCATTCAGGAGCTAAGCAATAGTATGTTCTGAGTCAATTAAGGTTTGAGTAATAGCAGAGAGCATAGTTAAGGCTAAGCATGAGAAGCCTATTAATTTTGAGCAACTAGTCACGGGCATACAAGTTTGTAATGGCCCAAAATTGTATGTAAACCATTTTAGGTCAACATAATCTTTATTTTGTGATATTGTGAGATAAGAACAAAGTCACATGATGCATCCCAAGGTAACCTAAATCTCCAATAAGAAAAATGGCTGCTTAAAGTGGAAATAATAAACAACTAGAGTTGTTGATTATGACCTAAGATCATCTTCAAATGCCTATTTAAAGATGTAAACCCTAATGGGGTACATTGATATGTGAAGAGGAGAATCATGTGTGAAGAAGAGTGAATGCTAAGAGGAAAGAAGACATTCATGATAGAGAAGATTCTTAAATGAAGGATCAACAATGTAGAACTAGTTGATAATAACAAAGTCATTTGAGAAGACGAGAAGTGAAGGGTCAAAGAAGAGAAAATTGATCAAAAGGATTAAGATATAACCACGAAAGAGGAGATCTAATATCGAGTAGAAAAGTGCTAATTGAAGGATTAGGTACTAAATCATTTTGATGAGTGATACATGGTAAATATCTTAATAGAGTAGTACTAACAGACTTGTGTACATCTTCTAACAAAGTGCTTACTTAATTGTGAGTTTAAATCCTTTCATCAAGGTAAGACCTAATAGTCTTTGAAGCCTTTTAACAAACTAGATCATTCACATTGTATGATCATATTTTATGATCAAAACTTTGTATCCATAATTGACCACACTTTATTACTATAGTACTGAAGATTTGTGGGTGTCATCCCCACCCTAGTTTTATCTTCACCTTGGAGGGTTTCTGGGTAACCAAAATCTTTTATGTTATGTGTTGATTTAAATTATCTATGGTTGTGATACATAGTTAGATACATTTTAGTTTATTTGATAAGTTATGAGATAGATAAATGGTGAAATGTTTTTATGGTAAAAGTTTTAAAGTACTGATTCACCCCACCCCCCCCACCCCCCCAGAACATACTTTCCTATTTATATTTCCAATAAATAAATGTACAATAGAATATGAGAAGTAATAGATTATGAGTCTATCAAAATAGAAAGAAATAAAATAAAAATAAAAAGACCTAGAGAAGAGCATTAAAAAGGAAAGGACCTAGGGTAGATGACACAAAATTGAGCTAAAGAGAGAGAGAGAGAGAGAGAGAGAGAGAGAGAGAGAGAGAGAGAGAGAGAGAGAGAGAGATTTTTAGGGTTGGCAAGAATGGTATCTAATAGTGGATAATAAGGGTTGCCAAGAATGGCTAAGAAATAACCCTTCATCTCGATTAGGGTTCCACGAGTGGTTTATAATTTCAAGGAAATCTTTAATTTTCTACCTGAAGAAAATATCTTCTTTACATAAGACTTGTGCCTTCTCTAAGATAATACTATGTTTGGTAGTTGAGAAGTGCTCAGTTGTGGTTGACTTGGCAACTCTATTGTGTTTTATGTCAACCCCATGTTATTTTAATAGAGTTTTGATAGCACATCTTATTTATCCTATATAAAAAACACTACATGAGCATACAATATTGTAGACTCTAGATTAAAGAGGGGTATCTTTTGAGTCTTTTGGAGAGTGGATATAATGTTTAACCAACAAGAAGGGTTTAAATATACTACAAATTCCTTTATTGGCTAGAATTTTTGGCAAGCTTGTGAGCGATACCATTGATAAAGGGCAACAAGACCCTATGAGAGAGAGATTTTGGGGGGTTTGGATTGAGAAAGGAGAATGATTTTTGTGTCTCTAATAGCCTTCTTGATTTGTTTACTTGAGTACCCACTCATTTTGAAGATGTTGTAATGATGTAAGAGCTCAAGGTCTACATGTTCATCATCACAAATGTGGAAGGCTCTCAAGATGATAATTTGAAGAACATAATTTTTTTTACTATGGTTGTGGTATGAAGATGAATGGAGGTACAAATTTGTGTGGGTTAATTTTTGGAAGACTCGACAACCTATGGATTCATCAAGTTTCTTGATGAGTAAGATGTCAAGAAAAGGGAGTTGGTTGTCTAACTCAATCTCTAATGTGAAGAAAATGAAAGGAATAATTCTATTGAGATGGGTATGGAAGTCTTAGATCTTTTCTTTGCCATGGGGCCAACAAATATTTGTGTCATCTACATATCTTTTCCACCATCTAGTTTTGAGGCGAAAAGAATTGAGTGCAATTTCTTTGAATTGTTCCATGTACATGTTCACAATAATGGGAGATAGTGGTGAGCCCATTGAAACCCCATATACTTGTTCATAGATAATATCTTGGAACAAGAAAATTGTGGATCTATGGCATAATTTGATGAATGTGTTGATTTCATCATTAGTCTTTTGGATGACAATCTCTAGGGAATCTTAGACTAGAACTTTTGTAAAGAGATAAATGACATATAAACTCCCTAGGAGGTTAGAATCAACAACTATTCCATTTTTTATGAACTCAAGAATATGGGATGATTCCTTGATGGAAGAAGGAGTGTTTCTGACAAATGGCATAGTTACTTTAGCAAGGAATGAGGCAAGAGGATAAGTAGGGGATCCAATGGTGTTGATAATGGGTCTAAGAGGAACCCTTATTTTATGAATTTTTGGTGCACCATAAATGTAAGGGGTTATTTCTTTTTGAAGGGATGGGACACTTTTTGGTCTCATCATCGAATGACGAGAAAGATATTTCTACCTTGACCTTCTTTAAAATTTTGGTGCAAGGGTTACAAGGTAAGATTTTGTAAGTGTATTTATCTGAAAGAAGGAGTAGCATTTTGGATGCATAGTCTTGAGGTTTCATGATAATTGTGACATTCCCTTTGTCTACCTAGGTAATGACAAGCTTTTTGTTCCTAACCGATTCAATAAATGTTGATAGTTCAGAACTAGGAATGTTGTTCCTCAAATGTTTAGGATGCATTAATGCAACTTCATAGTCTTGTTGAACTTCTTAAACCACATCTCAAGGGAGGGAGCAAAATAGATTCTCAATTTCAATGAGAAAAGCCATATGAGGAATAGTCTTGGGGGAAATTGAAAAAAGACCATGTTTCAAAAAATTGAAAGCTAGAGTACTTAATGGTGCATTGGATGAATTTATGAGTAATTTTCTCTCCCAATCTTGGATGTATGATGATCCCCAAGTGTGGTGAAAAGAGATGTGTTGGGTGTCATGAGAATTGGGATGATGATGAGAACACACATGGTCAATGTGATATGAGGAGCTTGAAGAGACCACAAAGAGATAAATGACTTGCTGGGGGTGTTGGTAAAAAGACAAGTGCAGGGTTGAGGTGACACATCCAAAGTGGGATGTGAAGCGATGTCAACTAATGGAGAAGATGTGGAGGAGACAATAATTAATGCATCTAGTAAAGTGAAAGGTGTTGAGAAATCCTAAGTTTTATCTTTTCTTGGAGAAGAAGATATGCAATTATTATAGATGTGACTTGAAGGAGAAAATTGAGATGAGAAGAAATTGAGATGCGTACCCATGAAACACAATCTACCTAGAAAATTTAGCAAAGAATCCCTATAATTTGTTTTACATGTAATAAAGTTGTGGTCATATTGCTGCAAGATGTCCCAACATAGATGAGAAGGAAGAAAGGAAACACAAAAAAATTTAAGGATGAAGAGATAATAGAAACAACTGAGGTAAAAGAAAACTATAGAGGAAAAGGTAAGAAATCTTGTTACATTGTTGAGGAAGATGGTTCTAATAGTGATTCAGGTGAAAATGATGAAGATGTTCTTTATGTTGCAATCAAATATTAATTTGATAAAGGTGAATTTTTTAATCTAATCTCCCATGTGAATAAGAATGATAGAGGATAATTGATAATGGTTGCTCAGATTATATGACTGGTGATATAAGTAAATTTGAAAAGTTATAACATTATAATGGAAGTAGTGTTAAGTCTGGAAACAATGTGCCATGTGTTATGTGAAAGGTAAAGGATGAATTATATTGAATCATAGGATCAGATGTGATAATGCATATTGGGTTGATAGATCTAAATACAATTTCTTGAGTTTGGAATAGTTGAATAGTTTAGGCTACCATGTTGAATTCCAAAACAAGAAAGAAATAAATTATGATGCTAGGTATTTGTAGGATCATGGTGTGCAAAAAAGAGGTGATGTGAAAATTATGTAGTTTTGAAATGTCTTAAAGAATTTCAAAATCTATTTTGACATTTTTCCCACCCATCCTAATACCAAACCAAAAATGTAATACCTTGCCTTATTGAGTACTTGATTTGAGAACAAGTACCCAATTTGAGAATAGGTATCCAATTTGAGAATGGGTATATGATTTGAGAACAAATATCCGATTTGAAAATGGTATCCAATCTATGCATCTAAATCATGGTGCGAAATTCAAATGTAAATAGAGTGGGGACCAATTTTAAAGTTAGATTGTCTTAGTATAATATAGTTATAACATAATTTGTCAGGAAACTAATTATTATATATAGTTACTAAATTTATTATATAATAATAAAATAATTATAATTATTACTTACTATATAATTATTTTATCTATAGTTAGTACTTATTATATATTATTATATTATTATATAACATATACATTATAATTATATATTATATACATTAGTAACCTAAGTTAATAAACTATATGATGATGTATGTTCCTAGGGGTACCCTTAGGGACATACATGTATTCCAGTGAGTCCAAAGGGGTCATGGGATATCCGATGACCCCTTTCGACCCATTATATGAAAAAATATGTTCCTAGTGTTCATAGGATGCCTAGAGATATACATCTTGTGTTTCAATGGGTAGAAGTGGGTTACAAAGTATCCTATGACCCCTTTTGACTTATTACATCATAACATATATTTCTAGGTGTCCTAGACCCCTATAGACATGCATGTTGTGTTCCAATGGGTTGAAATGGGTCATAGAATATCTTATGACCCCTAGGAACATATGTTATCATGTAATATGCTGAAAGGGGTCATAGGGTATCCGATGACCCCTTTTGACCCATTGGAACACAACATGTATGGCCTTAAAGGTCTTAGGACCCCTAGGAACATATATTATCATGTAATGGGTTGAAAAGGATCATAGGAGTTTGAACCATTAGAATAAAACACACATGATGATAAGGGTCTGAGGACCCTTAGGGATATATGTTCTCATGTAATGGGTCGAAAGTGGTCATAGCATACCGATTGGAATATAAAAGGTATGCCCCTAGGGGTCCTAATAACCCTAGGGACATATGTTTTTATGTAATGGGTCAAAAGGGGTCGTAGGATACCCTATGACCCCTTTCTACCCATTGGAACACAACATGTATGTCCCTAGGGTCCCTAGGAACCCTAGGAACATAAGTTCTCATGTATTTGATTAAAAAAAGTCCTAGGTTATCATATGACCCCTTTGAACCCATTTGAACATGATATGTTTGTCCCTAGGAGTCCAAGGACCCACAAAAACATATTTTTCTCATGTAATGGGTTGAAAGGGGTCATAAGATATCGTTCAACCCCCATTCGACCCATTGGAACACAACATGTATGTCTATAGGGGTCCTAGGAACTCTATTAACATATTTTATCATATAATTGGTCAAAATGTGTCATGACATTCCCTATGACCTCTTTCCACCAATTCAAACACACCATGCATGTCCCTAGTGGTTCTAAGACCCCTAGGAAGATATGTTGTCATGTAATGGGATAAACTTTTGACCCATTCAAACACATGATGTATGTCCCTATGGGGACCATACATCATGTGTTTGAATGGGTCAAAAGGGGTCATAGGATTCAATATGACCCCTTTTGACCCATTAAATGATAACATATGTTCATAGGGGCCCTAAGACCCCTAGGAAAATATATCACATGTGTTCAAATGAGTTAAAAGGAGTCATAAAGTACACCATGACCCCTTTCAACACACTATATGACAACATATGTTCCTAGGGATCATAGGACCCCTAGAGACATAAATCATTTATTTAAATAGGTTGGAAGTGGTCATAGGGTTACCTATGACCCATTTTGACCCATTAAATGATAGCACATGTTCCTAAGGGTCCTAGGACCCCTAGGAACATATATCATGTATTCAAAGGAGTCAAAATGGGTCATAAAGTACCCTATGACACCTTTCAACATATTTCATGATAACATATGTCTTTGGGGGTCATAAAACCCTTAAAGACCCATTTTATTTGCTCAAATGGGTCAAGAGGAGTCATAGGATAATCTATGACCATTTTCAGTACATTTCATGACAACATATGTACCTAGGGGTCCTATGACCCCTAGGGACCTATTTCATTTGTTTGAATGGGCCGAAAGGGATCATAGGATAACCTATGACCCCTTTTAATGCATTTAATTACAAAATATGTCCCTAGTGGTCCTAGGTCCCCTAAGGACCTACTAAATTTTCTCAAATAGATCAAAAGGGATTGCAGGATAACTTATGATTGCTTTTGATAGATTTCATGACAATATATGTATCTAAGGGTCCTAGGACCCCTAGGGACCTAATTCATTTGTTTGAATGGGTTGAAAGGGGTCATAAGATAGCCTATCACCCCTTTCAACACATTTTATGACAACATATGTCTCTAGGGGTCCTAATACCCCTAACGACCTATTTTATTTGTTTGAATGGGTCAAAAGGAGTCATAGGATAACTTATGACCCCTTTCAACATTTTTCATAACAACATATGTCTATAGGATTCCTAGGACCCCTAGGGACATATTATAATCATTTTATGGGTCAAAAGGGGTCATAGGATAACTTACAACCCCTTTCGATGCATTTCATGACAATATATGTCCATAAGGGTCCTAGGACCCCTAAGGACCTATTTGATTTCTTCAAATGAGTTGAAAGGGATAATAGGATAACCTATGATCCCTTTCAAAACATTTCATTACAACATATGTCCCTAAGGGTCCCAGGACCATTAGGGACATATTGTAATTGTTCATATGGGTTGAAAGGGATGATATGATAACCTATGACTACTTTTGACACATTTCATGTTAACATATGGACCCCTAGGGACCTATTTTAGTTGTTTAAATGGGTCGAATGGGGCCATAGGATAACCCAGAACTCATTTTGACATATTTCATGATAACCTAGGACCCTAGGAACTCAAGGTACATATTATAATTTTTCATATGGGTTGAAAGGGGTCATGGGATACTGTATGAACCATTTCAATGCATTTGATGAAAACATATGTCCCTAGGGGTCCTAGGATCACACTGAACCTATTTCATTTGTTTGAATTGGTCAAAAGGGATCAAAGGTTATCCTATGAACCCTTCTAATATTTTTCATGACAACATATGTACCAAGGAGTCCTAGGACCCCTTAAGACCTAATTTATTTTTTCAAATAGGTCAAAACGGGTAATAGAATAACCTATGAGCCCTTTCGACACATTTTATGACAACATGTTGGTGTTTGAAACATTATCCATTTCCAATTACCCTAATGAGAAAAAAACACATCTAGGGCAGCTAACTCCCATTTTCAACATGCCCATTCAGACACTAGGCCAACTATAAGGCATGACCCTTCTTCTTCTTCAAGCTCTGCAAAACCTAGGTGGGTGGACCTACAGATTCTTTATATGGTACCAGTTATCAAAGCATACACTGAATCTATTGTGATAGTAGATGAAACCCCTAATGTCTCATAATGGCCTATGAAACAACACAGATCTACAGTAGCTAGGTGCAAACCTATGCTAGTCATAAGCTGAGTGAGGGTTAGTTCTATTATAGCTCTTCAACATAAAAAGTAAAGATCATTTGATTAATGATGTTGATATCAGCAAGACCCAAATATGAGCAACAAAATCTAGTGATCCTATTTCTGATCAGTGCCTTATCTATTGGGCAATTAAATGAATTATAACCATACATCTTTTGGAAATCTAAAACAAATTACTACATCCAGATCCCTAATCTATCCTTCACCTTGTGAACAAACATCTACTTTAGATTTGAATCTCATACTCAAATTATCCCACCATGAAATCTGCAAAACCCTGTGATAGATACCAACCAATTACATGGCTCTTTGATCCATATGAAAGACATTTTAACCACATACATTCCAAAATGAGATGCAACCTAATCTATGATCCTTGATCACAAACTAGAAAGATTACAGATCCATAAACAAGAGACAAGACTCAAATTGAATTTGGAAACCTTTGTTGTATTTTATTCATTCTCCTTGAAAATGAATACATGAAAGACATACAAAATATAACTCATAGATCACCTAACAGAAAAGAACTATATGCATAAAACATACATGCTACTCAATACAACAGAGAAATGCTGAAGAATGGAGGTGGAATCATAGTTCTAGATCCAAAGAAATGGTCTCACAGAATGACTGCAACTTTCCTACCAACAATGGTCTCACAGTAACAAAAAACTGGAACCCTTGCAATGACAGGAAGAAAGAATGATATAGACCAGATGAATTCCCAGATTTGAATTCAGAATGACAAGTGTCCACTCAGAATTTCATCTCTAATCATTGCAAAACTTCTCTTCCACCTTTTCCCTCACCCACTGAATCAAATCTTCATCATTCTGGCTCCACAAGGCAGAAATATTTGAGATATTTTATTCAACCTCGTAACTAATTTCTAATTCTAAAGTACATTAATGGTAAAAGTGAAAAAATAGTTACAAAGTGACTTCAAGAAGCCAAAATAACCTTTCTTTTTTATTTTCTCCACATCCAGGCTTCAAAAAGTATGCAAATCTACCGTGTAACCAACTTTGATGCTCTGTGATGACTTCTACCCATTGCATTGAGAATGTCTCTGAAAAATGAAAATTTTCTTATAGACTGAACCCGCAAAGACCTGTGAATAATCTGATCCCAAATTCAAAAACTTTACTTCCTCTCGATTCCAACGGTATGCTACACTGCATATTTTGGACAAAAATTGCCCCTGATATGGTCATTTGAAAAACAGGCCCCTAGACTGAACTCTGGCATTTAAAATGAAAAAAATTTAAAATTATATAATTTAAACTATATAAAAATTTGAAATTTTTCAAAATTTTCACTTTATGCATGGTTCCTCTATGATTTTTTATTTTAAAATCATTTTACTCTATCCTCCTTATTTGAATGCCACTTGTCTGCTTTATTTGCCATCAACATTTGGAACATGTTTAAAATGTTACCCTTTACGTTCTCATGATGAAAGCCTTTCCTGTAGCATCAGGACCTTTGAAAATTCATCCTCCACTCTTATGATCTAGGCCTCTTTACTCTTTTATGACCATGAGTTTGAGCATAACACCGAAGGTCCTAAAATTTTTACTTACGCTCTTATTTTCACCTCTTTAACGTATCAGCCCAGCGTAGCATCATAGAGGCTTAGAGATTTCTTCACGATCTTACGATTGATCGTAAGATAAGAGGCCTTCACTTTTCAATTCATGATATTACAATTGATCGTAAGATCGGGCATCATTAAAATTTTTTCCAGAATCACACAAATGGTCAAACTACATTTACTGGTCGGGCCCTCCATGGAAGCCGCTACGTCTATAAAGCATGTGTCACATGACATTTAACCACTGTGCCTTCGGGCTTATAAATTTTAAACTTCATCACCACTCCTCCAATGTGGGACAATAAAATCACTCTGGCTTGGGGCTTATCCAAGCTGTGAGTGGCCTTCATGCCTTCTTTTTGCAAACATAGATAGCTAAAAAGTGGAGCTCCCCTACCTCTTTCCTACCACTGCATCTCCTTTCTTCTGCATGGCTCTTGCTGTGAGATGCCTCCCTCAAACATGGATCTCCTTTTGTTTTTTTGAGCCTGTTCTCTCCATTGCTAGGCATGAATGACTTTTTGCAAGTGGTGGGCGACTTCTTTACAATGTATTATGGGCTTTGTGAGAGCTCCCTTTGGTTGACGTGTCTTGGAATGTTCTGCCCTTCGCAAGTTGCCTTGGGTTCTCTCTTGTTCCTTAGTCATCCTTTTCAATCAGATGGTTTTCTTTTGTTTAGCATGATTTCCCTCATAGGAGTCGCTCCTTCATTTATGGAGTCTCTCCAATGCTTTGGATGCATGCTTTCATTTTAACTCTGCCTCTATTCATGGCATCTATTCCTTGTTTTAAGCCTGCTCCCTTTCTTTATTGCCCACTTATGCAGAGCTCCCTATAGCTTTGACTCAATGTGGAGCTTCCTCTATTCATAATGGTTCCCTCTTTATCCAAAATGTCACCTCCCTTATGTTTGGTGCCTTCTGTTCTTTGGATGCTCTAATTTAAAATCACTTGGTCTTGTCTTTAAATGCGCTAGCTCTAGTTTTCTTAACCATTTCCTTTCTAGAAAACTCCCTAAGCGATATTTCTACCCGTGATGTACTTGAAAATGCTAATCTCTCTTTTTGAGAAGATTGGCTAATGATGCCTCTGGCTGAGACATAGCTGATGCTGCCAATCGTTCTTTCTTGATTGAATTAGACACCTTCATTGTTGCAGAGATGTCTCCGTTTGCAACCAAGAACTTTTCTTCCAGCCACTTCCAACTATGCATCCCATGGTATTTGGTTTTTTGCTATAGCATGAATGGCATTTTTATATTTTTTGTATATTTTTTCTCTTTGTGGATGTCCCTTATTTAGATGTACTGATCAGAGTTTCTTGTATACAATTTCAACTTCTTGTTTTTCATATGAAGATTTTTGTACAAACTCCATTGAAAAAGTCTTGGGAGTGTGACACTACAACCGAAATAGGATCAAGTTTCTTTAGAGTTTCCTTGAGCTAGACACAAAATTCAAGATCTAAATGGTTTGTAGGCTCATCCAGTAACAAAAAAGTAGGATTCATGAACAATGCATGTACTGCTAGCCTCCAGAGAAGTCTCGTGTCTTTTGTGCTTACATTTTCTTAATGCATTAAACTTCTTATTCCATTTATCATAGGGGTATGCATCCTCATACCCTAGTAAATTGCTTGGATGGCCTCCTTTGAGTGCTAACTCTTCTTTTTAATGCGCGGGATTACCTTTCAATCATGCATGGGCTCTGTATTTTCTATGCATGGATGGTCATGCAATCAGCTACCTTAAATAATTCATACTTTGTAAGTTTGGTTTCAAACAAAAAACCTTTTATGAGTGTCATGCCCATGATTATCACAATATGCCCGATCCAATAGAATCAATCTTGAAAGTGTCATAACAATTCTCTGCAGCGACATTCCTTTGGTTGATCTCATCAATGAATCTCACACTTTCTTTGAACATGGAAACTCTCACAACTTTTTCTTCACATCATCACTACTAGAATTTATGCCATTATGAGACAACCAACTTTCATTAAGACCTTACATGGTTCCTTTGGATTGGAGGTTTTCAATTTCCCATTCCTACACTTATCTAACGAGATCAGTGGAGATTAGTTGGGCCCCAAAGTGGGTCTAGCTAAAAAAAATTCGTTTTCAGATAACTTGACCTTAAAACTGATCTGCCTACCTTCTCTAACTAGCTAGAAACTGATTTGATCAAAAATTTGCCATTAAAAACTCATTTTACTTTACTCTTCGCAAATTGTGATTTTTTGATGACAGGGCCTATCAGTTGGCTTTAAAAACTGATTCAAACATCTGACAAAGCTTTGAAACTTAGGATCTTTATTCTCTCTGACATGTTCAACAAACCTGCAAAAACTCATTGCATGATAACATCAAGGTCAAAAGATATCGACCTCTGAACTTGCCTCCTTAAATTCCCCTGTAAATAAACATGTCAAAAAGCTGGAAATTGCATTTGGAAATGACCTGGAAAACTCAACAAATTGGCACTTGAGGCTCTGAAAATTGGGGTATTGGTAGATTGTCATGAAGTGAGTATGATTCTACAATTTTAGCTCATGACGAATCACAGGACGCATTTGGCAAGCATGCAAAGTAGGCTACGTGGATTTGCAGGGTAGAGGACATCATTAGAATATCATTTTTTGTGAATGGAATGACCTTGGTAAAGTGTGAAGACGGATTCATCAAGTTCTAAAAATTGGCAAACTTGTAATATTTTTAGTGGACAATACAAAGGAACAAACTATTTGACTTGACCAATAATGGGTTAGGAGTTATGATGCCATGAAGAGGGCTGCTAATCAATCTACAAATACTGACACCAACAAAAAGTCAAAAATTCCATTTGGAATCACGCTTGAAAACTGATCAAACAGATTCGTCATGATATGAAACTTGAAATATAACAAGTCTCTGATGTCTAAAATGCAATGCAAAAAGAATTTCAACAATTGGGTCAACTGCTCAAAAGTTACAATACGTCACACAGGGCTTCCTAGAATTTTGTGCAATTTTGCAAAAACATGAAAACAGTAACTGACCAACTTTGAGGGATTCAAAACCTAGTCAAACGGACTCGAAATGACTCGAAATCTAAAACACAAGGTCTTGAGTATGGACACCATATAATCTTAAAATGGAAACTTATGATGCATTTCTGGGTGTGAGATATTCACTGGCAGACATAGCCTCCTGTCGCTGTTTGACACTAGGGAAGAATTGTAAATTTGGAAAATGCTTGAAACAAGACTTCACCAAATAGCTCAGAATGATGATTTATCTTCATGGAACAGGTAGACGGGCTGAATGGAAGGTGTTAGAAACATTGAAAACGTCTGGGGCTTCAATGGAATAGCCAGGTACAACTAGGTACATATGTATTTTAAAAGCATTTAAGGGCTTGATTTTTTCAATGGTGCTCAAAATTGACCATGAAATTTTTAGCGCCAACAGTGGCTCTGTCTGGGGATGCATGTCCCTTGCGGGCATGGAAAGATTTCAGATCTCTGGAAGAAGCAGACCATACACCTGAACAACAAAACTTTCTCAAACAGCTTTATTGAAAATAGGGAAACTGCTCTACTATGTACAAGCGATGGCCCCGAGCCACCAGAAAGTTTCAGAGCTCCTTACCTCTATCATAAACCTTATTTTCATTTACATTATCCAGAGGTAAACTAAAATTCTCATTATCATTTGTTACACCAATCAGATCAATATTCACAATCATCTTATTAGGCAAAACAAAGATACTATCATCATCTTCATAGTGCATATAAAAATAAGATATAATATCTACACCTAGCTCACTATGAAAATATGAATCAGCATGATCATAATAACTAAAATCAAACTGAAAATGATCACTATTGATAGAGTCATGGATTCTTTCAACTAGAAACACAAAGTGCTCATATTCAACTTCATTCAACGAGTTACATGGAGCAAATTGTAACTCACCTTGTGCCTCTGTAAATGAAGAGTATGTGAAATCTGATCGTTTCCTATTTGCAACCATGTTACTCTTTGGATCAGATTTATCCTTGGCTGAAACCTCTTCACATTCTTCAAACAAATTATTAGTTACCAAACATAAAAATTCATTCTGAAAGTGTTGATCTAAACTATGCTGATCACCATCATTTTCTTCATCAAATTGAATATCGGAATGAACCTTGAACTTATCTTTACAAGACTTATCAGCACATGAAGAAAATCTATAATCTGATTGACAACCTTCACTATTTTCCTCCTCATCATATGAAAAATCAAAATAATGTTCAACAAGATCCATATAAAAGAATCTGAAATAGCATTAACTTTCCCTTCATTAACATAATCAACATTCAACAAATCGTCATGTGCAAAGACATTTGAGGAACTGTCACCTACATCTCCAAAATCTGATAAGGATTGTTTGGATTCTACCTCTTTTTCCACATCAAACTTTGGGGAATTGAGTTGATTGAATGAGAAAGTATTATGAGAGAAAATATGAAGATCCTTAGAGATACTTACATGCTTTTCAAACTCACAAGCCAACAAAATAGAGATTTCATCAGAACTCAAGAAGACTACCTCACAAAACTTCTCCTAGCTGTGATTGTCATCTGGATAACATGAAGAACTTACAACAGGAAGACGATTAGTGTAACAATCTAGAAAATCAGAATTATTACAACATTCTTTCTTATCATGGCAATCATTCCCTTTACTGCTGTTACAAATTTCTTCAACTTCATATGTACTATAACAAAATTTATCTTCTTTTTTATATCCATGTTTTTTATGTTGATTGCTATTACTTGATTCATTAACATTTGAATCCACCTCTTTACATTTGGAAGATAGATTATCTTGCTCTACTGACTCATTATATTCATTACTACCTTGGCTTGCAGCACACTCATTATCATTAGGAGATATTTCATGAAATCTATAATCACCACTTTCCATCTCCTCAATGAATTTTTCAATTTGAAAAATTATTTGTAACCTTATAGGTGCTAGCCAATTGATTGAATCAAGCACTAGAACATCAAGGAAAACATTTGGCAGGGAAGATTCATCAGGTCTACAATGAAAAGGCATCTTATTGATTACTGACTGAAGCCTTAAATAACATTGTTTGGTAGTTAAACCTTGAGTACTTCCTACTTGAATTCTCATAAGACTGACAATCCTTTTGTAGACAAGTCTATTCAACATAGCAATGTTATTATTCACAATTTCCAAACTCTCAGAATTTGGCAAACTAATCTCAGATCTAAGATCTGACTCCATTATAGAATGGTATTTCTACCTCTTCTTTCCAGTGCTGAAAATCACTTAATAGAGGCACTAATTCTAACATTTGACTTCCATGAAAAGAGAACATGAAAACCAAAATACCTCAAGTGTTGATGCTGAACTTCGATCTGCTGATTTGGCATAGGTGCAAGATTGGAATTCCTTTACACCACTGATCAAATTTTGTAGAGCCGCCACCTCTTTGCGAGAGGAAAGAAATAATCACTGCTATGATTCACCTTTTGCACTTCAATTTCTTATAACAGTAGATTACAAACAACACTTTAAAACTTATCAAGAATTTAGAATTTTCTTTTCAAGAAATTGTCAACAATTTCAGATCTGCCCATACAACTGAAAGTCCTTCAAAATTTTGCAATGAAATAAACTAGGAACAAAATGGTACAAAGATTTGAGATTCGCCACTCACACTTTGTGAGAAATAAAACATAATTTGTCACTTGACAAATCTAAACCAGACCTTCAATGTAGGAGAACTCACAGATCATTGACATCTTGAAAAGAATTTACACTTTATAAATGAATTCTTGACTCTGAAACTTTCTCAATAGTACTTGCAAACTAGACTGATTGAAGATCGAGCTATAACAGTCATAGCACACAATTTTTATCCAATTTTACAAAATACTATTGTGCATGAATAAAGCTTAACTAGGGATCACAAAATATCAACAAAGAAATGGTAAACACCTCACATAACCCTGTTGCTATAGTATATCCTTCCTGTTGTCTTGAATCTTCTTTAAATTCTCAATCTTTGTCCAACACATAGATTCAATACAGTCCCCAATAGAGTCACCATCTTGTTGGTGACTAGGATGGACAAAACCCAACTGAGAGTAGGACTGAAATTTTCAATGAACACCAGAGATTCTTGTCCTTTCAAGAAAATGGATTGCCATCTTATCTCCCTGTTAGAAATGGAAAAAGAAATCTGTAAATAAACAATACCAGGAAAGAATCTAAGTGAGTAAATGCAGGAAAAAATATTACAATAAAATAGGAGAGAGAAAGCTTCAAGCTCCAACACCATGAGACAAGATATTTGGAAAGGGGAAAGAAAAGAAAACCCCTTGTGATATTATGAATGAGGCATGAAAAGCCTAAGAAGGAAGAGAGAGAGAGAGAGAGAGAGCAATGCTCATACAATATTTGAGAAGAGGAAGAAACCTCATTGTTAAATGAGAGAAGAGAGTCATCTCTTAAATAGAGATGAGAGAGAGAGGAGTTAGAATGTAACTCCCATGTCTATGAATGCCACCATTCATAAGTGTGTGAGGCCAAGTGTGAGATTCCTTTTAAGGAGGAATAATCTAAAATTAGAAATTACAATATATATTTGTCCTCACATATTCCACTAGATGACAAAATAAGATGTAGTGGAAAAAGGACAAAAAAGAAATATATTAGGATACCTTGGCTTATACCCTAATATATTATAATAATGAATAAAGGAGGTCTAACCTTGGTTTATAAACACACCAAGGAAAGATTACAACTTCTAACACCCCCCTTTAATCTTTACTTGGGGTAATTACATCAAAGGGTATTAAACCCATAATTTACAAAAATCTGCAACTTAATCTTCAATATGAAGTAATTTGATTGTCTTCAAGCCATATGGTACATTTGTAGATCCAAGAGAAGTACATGATTCCTTTCAATGTGATCAAGTGGAAGCATAGACACATCTTCATATGTGAAAAATTGAGAAGGTTCCTTGATGGATCACCTGAAAAAAAAGTAGAGAACCAAAAAAACAACTATCCACAAGTAGAATGCCATCATATATGCAAATTTGAAATCCTTTTGAATAAGGATAATAAAATTCTCATAGAGAAACAATAAGTAAAACATGTTACCACAAAACAATGGAGATAACCTGATATCAAGATAAAGTATATGCTCAAGAAATTGTCAACAAGGACAAATTGAGTAAAAAGCTTGATCAATGCTCTCATGAAAAGAATATTATACTAATGCACAAATGACCACAGACAAGGCCAACTAATGATACTTGCATCAATCTTGCATCAATCACGTGGATATAGACAGTCCACTTAATGAATCATCCCACTGCAAGCTAATGGGGGCGTCCCTCCATAACATGCATGACTCATGATCTAAGCAATAATGTATGCAGATCATTATCACATTAATATATGAAAATAACATAAAGGAGAGACATGCTGATCAAAGTAGAATTATCATGATTTTTGTTAGGATAATCAAAAGAATGAATTATGAGGATATAAAAACATATTGCCTTCAAATTGGATCAAATTATCTAAATTTGGAGGGGAAACTCCAATAATAACATCCTCTTCATTGAGGAACAACATGGAGGGAAACTCCATAAAAAATGAGTACATACCAATATAGGATGGAGGGATACTCCATGGGCCAGATAAGGAAACTATGTATCAGTTATACTGAGGGGACCTACATAGTTATCCTTGAAAAACTTGGCTCCCTATGCAACTCAAAATATCATATAAATCATGTAGATCATTGGTATAAAACCAGAAAGTGCCAACATGGGCATAGAATGATGCTATAAAAGCATAAAAGTGCAGCTATGGGCACATCAAAATATCAAAATGAAGGCAAATGTGTAAGATTACTCATAATCCAATTAAAATGAATTAATCTTTATTTCAAAATGCAGAGATCCAAGGATGATCAAAATAAACAAAATATGTATATCAGGTATAAAACTCCATTGAAGGTAAACATGAGTACTCAATTCATGTTGTGAAGGTATAAATCAATTTTTGGAATCATTATATTTATCTGGGTATATATGTGTGCACCCATATATACTCGAATAAATGTACCTAAAATAGCTCAGGTAAAGACAATAATCATCGAATCATACTTAATATTTTGAAATATAATCTCTATGAGAGGATTGTCTACATACGAAACATAAGGGATAACAAACTCTTTGATATCAATAACAAGAAGACCCAACATAGAATAAAGACATAAAGAGGATTAGTTTTAATAACTAATAAGAAGTTAAATCTAAAATTCCAATAGTTGAATGATCACAAGGTATAACATGGAACCAAGAACATTCTATGGACTAATCCTCTAAAAATCCTATATGCATCATGTCTAATATCAAGACAATGTGGTTAATATTAAAACATAAAAAGCACATGTAATTGAAATCACATTATTAAAATTATAGAAAATATGATCATATCTATACAAGAAATGTTTAAAAAATCTTTAAAAGTTCTATTGAAAAAATAAAATAAAAAAATATTTAAAATAAAATAATAATTGAGTGATGCCTTGTCTGAAAAAAAATGGAGAAACACAAGTATCGCTTTGAGTTGTTATAGTAAGAGTTTAGAACCATGTTAGAACTTTTTTTTTAAAATACTAAAAAAAATGCATATCAAGATAAGATGGGCATTCAAACATAGCCCAACTGTATTACTTACAAATCTTCCATTCTAATGTTTGGCTCTGTATTTTCTCTTCCCCCACTGCCCATGCATATCGGGGCTATTCAAAAACTGTCATACTTTCCTTTCCTTAATACAAGTGTAACGGGCCTCATTTGAATGACCTTTTAGTGGCCTTCTTGCCTTTTTGATAGGAATAAGACAGATGGAATCAACTATAAAGAATTAAAAATGTAAATTGAATATAATGATGCAAAAATAGTTATGCAACTTTAAAAATGCCAAATAAAGAGAAAGAGATAAATTTGGCAGAGAGTAGAAATAACCACTGAACATAGGGAATATTAATTATAGTGCATGCATTCAAATTAAAAGCAGGAGCTCTGCATGCATAGGTTTAGAACCTGTCGTCTCTGAATCTTCCACACACAGTTTTCCTTGCCTCCATCTCTGGCACCAAGGACCCCCAGATGGTGCATCTCACTCGCAGGATTCTCTCCTGTCCCGAGGAGACCCACCTGCCCCACATCTTCCAAATGCTCGACCTCAAGTATGACAAGAAGGTGCAACCTTCCATTGAAAATGAGGTCCTCAAGGAGATGGATAGTGCACACAAACTATTCAATCAAATGCTGGAGTCTGATGTGGTAACGTGGACTGCAATGATTGCAGGCTATGCCCGTAGTGGACATGGTGAGGAATCTGTGAAACACTGATCATGCACATAGAAACCAGCAATATCTGTAGCATGCAAACCCATTTTTTTCTATAAAAACTACCCTGGGTGTTTACGATTAGATTGAAAATGCATGAGAAATAAAATATTTTGAGCTTTAAAAGCCAAAATGAACAAAAAACTATATAGAAATTAATGTTGAAATGCAAGGGCAGTATCCAAAATGTGAATCCACATAACAGAGACAAAGATCTTGCTTGTAACTGAAGCTATCAATGTCATTTGGTTAAAACACACACACCGCGTAAAAGAAAGAAAGAAATAAATATTTGTGTCTACTGCCCCGACGACCCTAATTCAAATTTTGAGTACAGTACACAGACTTATATGGGCTACAAACCTACCAGTATGCAGGCCATCAGTCTTGAAAGCTCTCCATATCTCAAAGAACTCTCTGAAGCTCTCCATATCTCGCTCCACACCGACATTAGGCAGATCGGGCATCATATGTGCAACCACCTTGAAACCAGCATCTTTGGCCAAGCAAAAGCAATCAGTTACTGTAGCAACCGTGTGACCCCTATTGGTTTGACGAATTATTCTTAAACCATTTTTATTTGCAGGAATAGCTGCAACATGATTTGAAAATAGTAGTACTAGAATATTGCAATGCATGCAAATGCTATATTCACAATACACATGCACATCTGATTGCTTTATGAAGGAATGAACATTTTTAATGAAGTTAATGGGCAGGTAACGATTGTAAGGCTCACTGGCTATGGATTTGGGGTTGATCCAGATTTGGATCAGAATTGGCTCTGGCACTTCGAGTGTCCAAGGAAGAAAAGGGGATGATGAAGAAAATCTGAGATTGTTTTGCTTCCAGGAGAAATTACGGCGCTCAGAGTTATGCCATCTTCTAAAAGCAAACCCAAGAAAGCCAGACTTTCAGAGAGCAACAGCTCACATTTTACTCATGGAAATCGTTCATTGGTTGGACAACCTGTTCATGGCATACTTGATGGTTCATTTGATGCAGGCTTTCTCATTAGTGTAACAGTTGGAGATACTGATGCAGTTTTGTGAGGAGTAGTTTTTGGACCTGGTCTATCAATCCCTCCATGAAAATTAATAGATGTTGCTCCAAAAATAAAAAGTACAAAGAGAGAATTTAATACACTGGAGTTGCACCCGAGAATGGGGTACAGCATCAACAAAATCATATGAGCCCAAGAGTTCAAGTTCAACAGGTGCAAGGAGCTATTTTGGAACCAATTTATGCTACAACAAATAACCAAGTTGGATCTTTAGGAGAAGGTCCTCCATGACAATATTTGGTATACAGCAGAGGCATAAACATTGCAGTAGTTTTTCTTGCGTTTATCATAGACTTGCAAGCATGGCTAAAGATGGAAGTCTACATAGAATACCATTAACTTGTGTCAGAAGTTGTTCCAAATTTAAATGATTTTCTGGATCTGAATGTCTTATCAAATTAACTATTATTCTTGCATCATCAATTTGCAGACTTTCTTTAAAAAAAAAATTGAGTGCCCATCCAGCAATTCCAGCAACGGTCACGTACATGCAGAAATTTAGCAAGAGCATAAGTCCATCCAAAGACTTCACTATCCTCATACCCATTTTTACAAAATTTCAGAATGATTTAGAAAAAGAGCAATTTCTTAAAGAGAGCTCCAAATGACTTAAACTGAAAAAAACTGAACAATTCCTTTGTTTTATAGAGGCACAAAGAAATGTTTTGATCTACTATTAACAAGAGTAAAAAAAATTGATATCAAGATAGGAAAATCTTTTGGCAGCAAGCCTACCAAAGGGGGTTAGATGAAAAACTAATATAAAATAAGAAGTAACCTGCACAAATTAGAGCACACAAAAGTTAATCGAGTTTGGCGGTAAACCAGCCAAATCCAAAAAAAATTCAATTTCTTCCATCTTAAGAAGATTAAAGAAGAAATTAGTGAAATCTCTCTCAAGAGTTTCCTTCGAATCGTACCTTCATGCAAACACTCAAAACAAAGATTAAACTGTTCTGATACCATGTTAGAAATGGAAAAAGAAATCTGTAAATAAACAATACTAGGAAAGAATCTAAGTGAGTAAATGCATGAAAAGATATTACCATAAAATAGAAGAGAGAAAGCTTCAAGCTCCAACACCATGAGACAAGATATTTGGAAAGGGGAAAGCAAAGAAAACCCCTTGTGATATTATGAATGAGGCATGAAAAGCCTAAGAAGGAAGAGAGAGAGAGATAGAGAGAAATGCTCATACAATATTTGAGAAGAGGAAGAAACCTCATTGTTAAATGAGAGAAGAGGGTCATCTCTTAAATAGAGATGAGAGAGAGGAGTTAGAATGTAACTCCCATGTCTATGAATGCCACCATTCATAAGTGTGTGAGGCCAAGTGTGAGATTCCTCTTAAGGAGGAATAATCTAAAATTAGAAATTACAATATATATTTGTCCTCACATATTCCACTAGATGACAAAATAAGATGTAGTGGAAAAAGGACAAAAAAGAAATATATTAGGATACCTTGGCTTATATCCTAATATATTATAATAATGAATAAAGGAGGTCTAACCTTGGTTTATAAACACACCAAGGAAAGATTACAACTTCTAACACTCCCCAACAGAGTTGCCATTTTGTTGGTGTTTGAAAATGTTACCCGTTTCCAATTACCTTGATGAGAACAAAACACATCTAGGGGTTCCTAGAGGTCCTTGGAACCCTCGAGGCCTATTTTATTTAGTCCAATGGGTTAAAATGTGTCATAGGATAATCTACAATCCCTTTTGATACATTTCATGATAACCTAGGACCCTAGGATCCCTACGGACATATTATAATTGTTCATATGGGTTGAAAGGGGTCATAGGATAACCTTTGACCTCTTTCAACACATTTCATAACAACATATTGTTGGAAATACAAATGGAAAATGTATACTTTTGAGAGGGCAGGGTGAATCAGAAGTATTAATCTCTAACCAATAATTTTTTTAACTTTAAAAAAATGCATGCATTAACAGATTGAAATAACATGTAAAGTAAATGCATCCACATAAATACATTACACTAGATATGATTACCTAGAAACCCTCCAATGAGAAGGTAAAATTGGGGTGGGGATGACACCCATAATTTTTCACTACTATAGCAATAAAGTTCACTTGTTAAGGTTACATAGTTTGACCACTCTCATGATCTACGTTGTGAAAGGCCTACTCAGTTAAAGACTTACAAAACATTGTTAGATCATACCCTATTTATAGGATTTTAACTCCTTGTTAAAAGTGTGTCTGGCTAAAGGACTTTAGAACACTCACTTGGAATGTCACCCTGTTAAAGGATTTCACTATGATTGTTAAGTCAACCTTAGTTCAAAGGATTTCATCTTGTTGATACAATTGTTAGAAAGTACAATAGAATGTTTGATCTGACTACTTACAATCTAGTATTCCTAATTTTAGATCTCAATTTAGTCCATCTTGATCGTTTATGATCTGATATGAAATTTTTGTATCCTTGATCATCTATTCTACAAACTAATTTTGTAATTTTGTCCTTCTTCTAAGTCACCTTGAATACCTTCTTGTCAATTCACCCCTTTTTCTCCTTCTAGTCTATGCTTGCATGCATCTCATTCCATCTTTCTGAAATATGGGGCTTCATCTCCCTTTAAAAAGACTTTTATTGGCCTAGGCTTAGATATGAATCTACAATTGAGATTCATTCATTTTTCCTACTCAATTCCTTCCATTTTTCTAATTGGTTGCATGTCAATCGCATAGGGAATCCAAATAGATTTGATATTATCTTGAAAGCTTTGAGATCTATCCATAAGTTAGCTCAAAAATGGCTTTATGCAGTTGTTTGCACCATCACAAATAACTAGGTGCATTTTGTGTTACTCGACACTTGATGATACTAATGTTCAACACTTACTATAATTCTATCTTGCTTAGCGCTTGAACTTGCTTGCCATCAACTATTCACTCGACACTTGAACTTTCTTGGCACATGAGTGACTTAGCACTCACTGCAACTTGACATCTATACATATTATACTCAGCATGTGTTACTAGCTTGGGATGAACTTAGTAAATATCTTAAGTGTGTTGACATTCAATTGTCAAAATCAATATGAGAGCAACACTTTTGCCCCTTTCACATGAGTGGAAAAAACACATAACTAGACATGATGAATCTAATTTCCCTTGAGTATAATACATTCATAGTTCAGCATATATACAAAGCTTCAAAATTGTTCAAAATTTTGTATTGGACTATATAACTCAAAAAAATTTAATTCCCCTTGAGTTAATCTATCTTTTTTGTATCCAAAATCTCTGAGAGTAGATTTACCTCTTTCTAATACTCTTTGTCTTCAATCATTCCAATATTCTTTATCTAATATGCCCTATTTTTTATTTTATGCTATTTACTACCCCTTTGTTTGTTATTCTCTCTGTTTACTTTATCTCCCTTTTTACATGTCTTCCCCTTACATATTTGTCTCCCCCTAACTTTAATCTCCTCATTTGTCTCCTATTTTTTGACACTAATGTCAAAGGGTCTATACACTGATTGTTGTTGACTTCTATGATGATCTTCATAGTAGCATCCCAATTGTCTAATGTAACATCTAGAGATTTGATCTGGATGGTTGTCTCTACTGCAAGATGAACTAGGCCCTCCAATATTGAAATATTGGGGTCTTTCTTTAACACTACTTTTGCATAAGCTAGTTCTTTCTAGAGTATTTCCATATGGGGGGTTAGGGAGGCTTATATGCTACCCAACTTGGTTCTAATATTAGCCTCTTTTACTATGAACATAGCTAGTTGATTTTCTATGTGAAGTGTTAAATGAAATTGCTTCTCACTTTGAGATGGATTTTGAGATACTTGCATGCCTAAAATCTTCAAATTCCTTTCCAGATTCAAAATCTTGGGGCTCATTTCTTGTGTGAAGAGTGTGGGGTCACACAATTTTGTGTACAATGAGAATATATTCTCAAATACCTTCTTCACTTTTTCAATCTTTGTATCCAACTCTACTTGTGATAGTTCTATTCCACTAGATATCTTCTCATTTACTTTTACTTGAAATTTCTTTTTGGACCATTCCATAAATTTTACATTGGTTTCCTAGTCTTCATTTGTCACCTACTCAATAATTTTTGACAATTGTTCCAATATAGGCTTGGTTTCATTAGGAGTTTGCAAGCTAATGGCATCTAAGAAGATGTCTTTGATCTCTTAAAGTGCTTGCCTTTGTTTATACTCCTTCCTGTGTATCTCTTGATTAATTTTTCTTTCTAATGTTTCTTTCATGATATTAATCTACTCTATATTCATGGTTGTATAGTCATATTTTGTTATAACTATTTCTTCATCTAGTGTTGGGTCTCCATATTGAAGTACCCTTGCAACCTTTGTTGAGCTCGAGCCTGGTGCATAAATCTAAAGTGGCATTGCATCAGTGCTCAAATTTTGAAGGATTTTGGTAGGAATGCTAGTTGTTGGTAAATTAACCAATGTTTGTATGGCTTCCTTCTCCTTCTCCTTGGGTACGCCCTTCTCTTCATCAGATCTACCTTGATTAATTGTAGTGCACCTTGTGTTTGTCCAGTAGGTATAGAAACATTTGTTTGTCTTGCTTGTTCCTTTGTGGGCTCCTCTACAGTCTCAGTTTGTTGTTTAATCATAACAACTTTTATTATGGTGTCAACCTTTGCTAATGTATCCTCTAATTTTTGCACTGGAGGTTGACCACTAGTAGTTATAGGGATGGTAGGAGGTGGTTCTTTTATGTTCACCTTATCCCTAGTTATGTCAGCTATTGCTTTATGTAGTTCATCCACACTAACCAACGTTGGATTATCACACAATTTAGCCTGCAGTGTCGATTGGTCAAGGATCTTTTTTAGATTCTTTGCAAATACTGGATTAATGTACTAAGCTAAGCTATTAGGAACATCTTTCACTTCTATTGTGTCTACAGGTGTGTTTTTGTCATGTGGAGGGCTTAATGCTAGCAATTGTGTGTCTTGCACACTTTTCTCTATTTCCTGCCTTTTAGCTATTGCAATTTAATCCATTTTCTATTGTGCCTCCTCCACTATGTTATCCCCCTTTTTTTCTCAATTTCTCCTTCCTTAATAGTTGTCAAGCCATATATCAACTTCCACATTTGAGTGGATTTCTTTACAACATCTTTAATCTTGTTTTGCAAAATGTTGATGGCTCCATATTTGGGTGCAAATTTTCTGTGATGTTTCTTATTTGCCTTTGTGATTTTCCCTTTTTACAATTCTCACATCACTTGTGCCAATGTAGATTCTTTTATTTCCTTCTTCATATTTAGGCAATAGCAACATTTATTCTCAATAATTGAATACAAATATTTGGATATATTGTTATCAAATTCAAGAGGTGTGTCCTTGAGTTTTTCCATCATGGCATACATCGATTCTTCTAACATATTTTGGTCTTCTCTACTCAATTTATTAAATTTAATATTTTTCAATCCTATTAAGTTTGTGTTATCCCTAACATTATCACAATTTTTTTAAATATTAGACTTGGGAGCATTACTCGCCACCCTCAACTGGCTTGTGTCTTCTAACTCAGTCCTTTCACCATCCGACTCTGGTTGTGCCACATATTTTCTTCTTAGTTTCTTCTATAAGGGACCTTATTTTTTAGTAGCATTTTTATTTTCCTTTACTTGCTCCTTGGCCTTTTTAGTGGTGGCACTTGTGCTAGCTCTTTTAGTTGGAGTAGTAGGCTTTCTAAGGCTTGGTTTTGCAATTTTCTTTCCCTTTGGCTATGTTGCAGGTTGTGTTTTAGCCTTCCTCTTCTTTGGTTCTTGTTTGGCTGGTGATTCTATGGCTTGTTCCTCATCGATAGATTCTTCTTCTACATATTCATCCATGCATTGGGTTAGGGAAAGAGGTTCTTGGCCTTGCTCTTCTTCTTCCTCTTCTTTATCATCATCATCTTCATCATTGCCTTTAGTTCCTTCACCAAACTTGGCTTTTGACTTCCTCACCATTTTGTCTTTCTTTTTCAAGGTAGATGCTTTTTTCAACTCCATTTAAAGTTTAAATTTGACAACATCATAATTACAAAAAAATTTAGCTGACCTATCAACTTCTTCTGCAAGAAGTGTAGTGATGGTAGCTGATGCTTCATCAATGTTGATCTCTTATCCCAAAGGCCTTAGCCATCTGACTCTAGGTACTATAGCCTAGATGAAGGTATAGTTAATATCCACAAGGAAGATAATACCATTGTAGTATTTCTCTACTAGGGAAACAAGAATTCTTAGCCTCTATTTCATTGACTTCTTGAAATCCTTAAAGTAACTAGTCATTACTTACTCAAAATTGTCTCCCATTTGTTCAATATACTCATTCATTTGCATAGCCATTGACCTGTTGATCTTCCATCCTACTCTACCAAAATATTGGAATATATTTTGAACTTAGAAAAATATGCATTTCAATATGGAACCAAACTTACATTGAGCACTTTTTGACTTCCTTATTGCTCCTAAGTTCTCCATTATTTGTTGCAACTTTAGTTCTGCAAGATCATAAGTATGATCTTTATTGACTATCTTGTAGCCTACATCAACTACTATACACAGAATAGTATTTAGTTAGCTTGACTGATATAATATATATGATATAACCCTCATGACTAATTCAAGAAGTGGATCTTTGATAGTATCAATTGTCATTCCACATTTGTTCCATTTTGCCACCATTTTTTTGTCAATTACTCCTTTTGAGATGCTCCTTAGGGTCTTGGGTAGATCTAAGGTTAGGTATAATATAACCCTATGTACAATTCTCTTTGAAATTTTGATAGGTCCACCTTCTAGCCATAAACAAATATTGTGTATTCTACTTAGAAAAATCTTAATCCATTCAATTTTGAATATAGTTGGAAAATCTAAGGCATGGGTTAAGCCCTTCCTCTCTACAATCTTGAACTCTTCCTTTAGCACTCCATTTTCACATAATTTATCATATGCCTAATGTATTTCTATTTCTCCAATTCCTCAAACTTTTCAATTATAACACTTCCTCATGTCTTGAACCATAACAACCTTGGGTGACATAACTGATAACACAACTACAAGATCATTCTTATATGAAACTTCTAGTATGGCCCTAAAGTTTGGTTGTTTGACATCATTTCTGACCAACTAAACCTCAAAAGTTTCTTTTTACTTAACTTTTTTTGAATTAGATGCCATATTTGTAAACTAGGGTTTTAGCAAAATGAAACTGTGTAACTCGGCATGTGAAGAATACCTTGAAATTGATGATTTGATGCTTGATCTTCAATTTGATTCATGAAAATGCTACATTCTTGATTGAAAATTTCTTCTTCACTCCACTCTCCATTTCTTTGTGTTCATAATGATGAAAAATGTATGAAATTTGGCCTTATACCCTTTCAAAATATAGCATTTATTGCATGGTACATGTATACTTGTAAACTTGGCTCTAATGTAGTTTCTATTTCACTCGACATCCATTGGTTTTCCCATCACTAAGTAGCTATAAAAAATGCCCTTACTCAGCTTCTATAGAAATTTCCTTCACTCAGTAGCTACTACTAACTCAATTCCAATTGGCTTTGGTTGACAACTCAACACACACTAGAATTTACTCAGCAATTGAAGAGGACTTTTCACACTTAGCAGTAATGTGAAAACTTCAAGATTTAATCATGAAATTTTCCTTGTCATCTTGTATCTTTCTTCATGCTAATTCATCTATTTTAGTACTAACTTCTTTTTGAACAAATTTATGATAAATCATTTTAAATATTAGTCCCACATACCTCCTTTTACTTAGTTTGATGGGATGTGACCACATGACCTTTCACATGAAGTGATCCTTTCATTTGATGCATTGAATCCATCTTTCTTCCTCCATGTTTTTTTCATCTCTCCTCTAATGTGCTCAACATCTACCTTGCCCTTTCCTTTTTTGAACTTTGAGTTAGGTGCCTTTGTCCTTATTGGCCATTGCCCTCTGATATGACCAATCTTCAAACAACTAAAACATGTAGTTTGACTCAACCATCTATTGTAGCTACTATTGAAATGTGTTCTTATGTAATTCTTAGGGATGTGTCCATACTCTTGACAATAATGATAGCTATGTCTTGTATTGTAATCCTAGTTATAAGAATTTTCCTGGCTTCTTCCATTTGTTGACCTGTTTGATGACCATGTGGACTTGGATGTACATTCAAAGGCTCTATGTCCAAACTTCTGACAATTGTACCAATATGCTTCAAATTTTAGAGCATGCATGGTTCTTTTTTTGCATTCATGTGCCTAATAACCTTGTTTGTTGCACTTGTGATAATGAGTCATGTTCTTAGGTTTAACATTCCGATTAGCACACTTGTTCCTACAAACATTAGTTGTAGGTCCTTTCTTTCTAGAGTGATGACAAGTAGGTTTATAATTTTTACCTTTATTGTTTCTTTCCTTAGCAACTTTAGATGATTCTCCTTCTTCAGTGCTTGTGTAGCCCAATCTTGATGTGTCTTTAATAGATCTAGGGGATTTTAGTAGTTGCTCAAAGTACTTGATGGCTTCATTTGGCTTGTTGAAACTTTCAGCAAATTCTTTTTCTCTTTTCAAGTCATTCTTTGATTGTTTATTTTGCAACTTCAAAGTAGCTATCTCAATGTCCTTGACATTAGCTCATGATGGGCATTCAACATTTGGCTTAGGGTGTTCAATTGCATGTCTAAGATCCTAGATAGTTTTGCTGATTTTTTTTCCAATCTATTTGCCAATATTCTTTTGTCTTCTTTAATCATGGCCTTGTCTTCTATAAATTTCTTCTTTTTCTCAGTCACCTCACATAACAATATTTCTTGTGATTCTTGTTCCAACTTGAGATTTTTGATCTCCTTAATTTGTGCTCTATTATTTTCCATGAGATCTACAATTGTTGCATCAAATTCATAGGAGTTACAATCTATAAACAACTTTGTGCTATCAATTTCTTTGGATTGTGTCATTTTCTACTATAGCAATCTCTTTCCTTCTCTTTAGTGAACTTCTCAAGGCATCTCTAACTTCATTCAGTTCTTGTAGTAAGCGATATATCTCAATCTCCTAATTTTCAATGGTCTTTCCCAACTTGTAAACTTCCATTTGAAGATCCTTTCACCAAATTAGAACCAAGCTATAAGGCTTCTCTAGATTAGAACTTAGCTCTGATACCAATTGTTGGAAATACAAATGGGCAATGTATAGTTCTAAGAGGGAGAGAGAGGGGGGGGGGGGGGGGGGGGGGGGGGGGGGGGGTTGTTGAATTAGAAGTACTAATCTTTAACCAATAAACCTTTTAACTTTAAAAAAATGCATGCATTAATAGATTGAAATAACATGTAAAGTAAATGCATCCACATAAACACTAAACACCAAATATGATTACCTAGAAACCCTCCAATGAGAAGGTAAAACTAGGGTGGGGATGACATCCATAATTCTTCACTACTACAGCAATAAAGTTCACCTATTAAGGTTACATAGTTTGACCATTCTCATGATCTACCTTGTGAAAGGCCTACCCTTTTAAAGGCTTACAAAGGATTATTATATCCCACCCTATTAAAGGATTTTAACTTGCTATTAAAAGTGTGCCTTGTGAAAGGACTTTAGAACACTCACTTGGAATGTCACCATGTTAAAGGATTTCACTATGATTGTTAAGTCAACCTTAGTTCAAAGGATTTCATCCTATTGATAGAGTTGTTAGAAAGTACAATTTAATGTTTGATCTAACCACTTACAATTTGGTATTGCTGATTTTAGATCTCAATTCTGTCCATCTTAATCCTTTTTTATCTGATATGAAATTGTTGTATCCTCGATCCTTTGTTCTGCAAACTAATTCTACAATTTTGTCCTTCTTCTAAGTCACTTTGAATACCTTCTTGTCAATTCACCCTTTTTTCTCCTTCTAATCCATCCTCGCATGCATCTCATTCCATCTTTCTAAATTATGGGGCTTCGTCTCCCTTTAAAAACACTTTTGCTAGCTCAGGCCTAGGTATGAATCTATGGTTGAGATTCATTCTTTTTTCCCACTCAATTCCTTCAATTTTTCTAGTTAGTTACATGTTAATTGCATAGGGAATCCAAATAGATTTGATCTTATTTCAAAGTTTCAAGATCTATCCATAAGTTGGCTTTAAAACAGTTTACATAGTTGTTTCTATCATCACAAAAAACTGTGCCCATTCTGTGTTACTCAACACTTGATAATACTAATGCTCGACACTTACTATAATTTTATCTTGCTTAGCACTTGAACTTGCTTAGTATCAACTGTTCACTTGTCACTTGAACTTGCTCAAAAAATGAGTGAATCGACACTCATTACAACTCAACATCTATACATATTATACTCAACATGTGTTACTAGCTCGGCATGAACTTAGTAAATATCTTAAGTGTGTTGACACTCAATTGTCAAAACCAATTTGAGTTCAACACTTATGTCCCTAGGGGTCCTAAGACCACTAGAAAGCTATTTCATTTTTTCAAATGGGTTGAAAGGGGTAAGAGGTTATCCTATGACCCCTTCTAATATTTTGCATGACAACATATGTCCATAGGATTCCTAGGACCACTTATAACCTAATTCATTTGTTTGAATGGGTCAAAAGTGGTCATATGATAACCTATGACCCCTTTTGATTTATTTCATGACAACATATGTCCCTAGGGGTCTTAAGGCCCCTAGGGACCTATTTTATTTGTTCTAATGGTTCGAAAGGTGTTATGACCCCTTTTAACACATGTCATGAAAACATATATCCCTAGGGGTCATAGGGCCCATAGTTACATATCATAATTGTTCTTATGAATTGAAAGGGGTCATAGAGTACTCTAGTACCCCTTTTGACCCATTAAATGAGAAAATATGTGCTTATCGTGTGTTCAAATGAGTCAAAAAGGGTCATAGAGTTTTCTCAGTCTCCTTTTGACTCATTATATGACAACATATGTTCCTAGGAGCACTAGGACCCCTAGGGACATACATGATGTATTTGAATGGATTGAAAGGGGTCATAAGGTACACTATGACCCTTCTGAACCTATTATATGACAACATATGTTCTTAGGGGTCATATGACCCCTAGGTATATACATCATGTGTTTGAATGGGTTGAAAGGGGTCATAGGTTACCCTATAAACCCTTTTGGCCCATCAAGTGAGAACATATGTTCCTAAGGGTCCTACGACCCCTTGGAATATATATCATGTGTTCAAATGAGTTGAAAGTGGTCAAAGTTTACATTATAACCCATTTCAATTGATTATATGACAACACATGTTCCTAGGGATCCTAAGGCCCCTAGGAACATAAATCATGTCTTTGAATGAGTTGAATAAGGTTATATGGTCCTTGTGACCCATTTTGACTTATTCAATGAGAACATATGTTCTTAGAGGTCCTAGGACCCATATGAACTTACATGATGTGTTCAAATGAGTCGAAGAAGGTTGTGGAGTACTCTAGGATCCCTTTTGACCCATTATATGACAACACATGTTCTTAGGGGTACTAGGACCCCTAAGCACATACATCATGTGTTTTAATGGATATAAAGGGGTCATATGGTATTATTTGACTCCTCTCAACCCATTATATGACAACATATCTTCCTAGGGATCTTAGGACCTGTAGGAAGATATTTCATGTGTTTGAATGAGTCAAAGAGGTCATAGAGTACCCTATAACCCTTTACAACCTATTACATGATAACATATGTTCATAGGGCTCTTAGAACCTATTGGCTCCTAATTTAATAGAATTTTAACAACCAAGTATGCAAGGAAAGAATGCATCTATGGGTAGCTATCTCCAATAATGGACATAATTTACCAAGAACTTGGGCCAAATATAAGGCTACACTCCTTCTACACTTTAGGCTTTGCAAAACCTAGGCAAGTGAACCTTTTAGGATCCAGCTATGTGACTAGTACAATGAACATAATTAGAATCTAGAATAGCAGATGAAAACCCCTAAATCTTCTATACTTAACTAGGAATCACAAGCATGAAATAGCTAAGAACATGATTCATGAAATTGGCAAGCTAAGTGCGGGTTAAACATTGAATAACTTTCAAGATAAAAGGGAAAATTGACTTAATATGTTGATATCAACAATACCCAAGTATGAGAAACTAAACTGAATGATCCTACAACTGATCAATGCCTTATCTATTGGGCAATTACATGAGTCAAAACCATACATCTTTTGGAAATCTGTGACATAATTCCTACATCAAGATACTTGATCTATCTTTGACCTTGTGAATAGACATCTGCATCAATATGAATCCCATACTTAGACTATCCTTTCATGAAATCTGAAAACCCTATGATAAACATCAAGCAATTGCACGGCTCTTTGATCCACAAGCAAGACTTTTCAACCACATGCACTTCTAAACAAATTGTAACCTAGTTTATGCTCTTTGTTCACAAACTAGAAGAAATTATAGATCCACAAATAGGAAACATGATTCAAACTAAATTTAAATAAATTTTCTATTCTTTATTTGTTTTCCTTGAAACCAAATACATGAAATATGTATAGAAATAACTCAAAAATCACCTAATAAACAAGAACTATCTACATAAAACATAAATTGTTGTTCAATACAAGAGAAATGTTGGGTGTGTAGTTTTTATAGCTTGAGCAGAGCTCCTAGAACTGAGAATTGAAAACCAACCAACAACCTATTTCAGAGGAAAAGAAAGAATATATATGAAGAGGGAAATTCCTAGATTGAATTTCCAATTGACAAGTGTCCCTTTAGAATTCTCCCTCTAGAAGCTTAAAAGAATCTCTCTACCTTCTCTCCTCAACTGCCAGAATCAAATCCTTGATCAATTTGTTTTCAAAGGCACCAAATATCTTAGAAACTTCATGATGAAAGAACATAACTGATTTGATATTAAAAAGTGAAAAATCAGCTAAAATGGCCTCAAGAATACAAGAAAACTAATTAGAATAAATTTTTCTTCACTTTTACATTTCACCAAGTCTTTACATCTACCTCATGACCAATTTTGATGTTTAGTGTCAAATTTTGGTCATTCTGCTGAGAATGTCCCAAGAATCACAAATTGGATTACATACTAAACATGTGAGCACCTATGCAAAAACTGACCTCAAAAATGGAAAACTCAACTAGTTCTAGTTCTGGTGGTATATTGGAGCGCTCACTTCACCTCTCGAAAGCTCCCTGAATCTCATTTTGGAAATAATCCCCCTCTATTAAAAACTCAATTTGCAACTTTAACTTTGAAATTTTCAAAAATTAAAATTTTTTCTAAAGTTAAAACTTTAGATTACACTCCTTTTGAAATTAAAATTCACTGACATGCATTTAAAATGATTTAAAAAAATCATTTTAAAACAAATTGTTCTTTTTTTTGTCCTACACCCTTCAAATCTGAGGTTAAACTGGGCTTGACCGACCCTTTTGGTACGTGGTGACCTTTGATTGGCTTGTCAAGCCAGCACATCATCGCTGAGATAACACCTACTTCAACATCACCCTGCTACCATGTGTCAAATTTATGCATGCGCACATTAGTTATCTAGTGAGCATTTTTTTTTTGTGGGCATGCACTATCCATTAGATTATGACATGTGTCACAACCTGAGTGCCTCTTGCTTGAATTTACTCCCACTTGCCACATGGCTCAGTTTTGCATGCCCACAATATTTAACTCCCGAGCACCTTCATCTTGTGGGTGTGCACCAGCTGTCATATTTGAACACTTGGCAAGATCTCATGCAACGACCCCCAAACCTACCATATCATTGTACTTGTCAGTTTGTCTAAAATTTTCTCGATCTACGCACTAGCTAAACAACCAAGCGGGTCCCTCTACATGTTGAGTGCCTTACAAAAGTGCTTCTTATGTTCACAAAAAGCTCTTTGTATAAAATTGTATTTAAACATTGAAACTCATGCCAACATAAGGCATGTGGGATAATGTTCTTTAAAAGAGAACTCCTCCCTATTTGCTTCATGCATGTGTGGTCTTGTTCACATCTAGCCCGTGGGTTCTTTTTTTCAATCCTTGATTGTGCGAGGTCCTTTGGTAGTAGATGGTTTCCTTTTATTCTTTCGGTGGCTTCTTTTGATTGACTAGCACTGCTTCTCCTTATTTTATGATGCCCTCTAGCCCTTTCTAGTGTGTGTTCTCTGTTCTTTGTATGGGATTTTACCTCGACTTTAATACTATGGGAGCTCCATTTTCTTAACCGACGTGAGACTTCTGCTATCTTCTTATAACTTGGTGCCTTGGATCTTCCCATGTGTTGATTGTGTATGTTTTATGCATGGAAGATTTCATTTTCAAATGCTTTTTTCAACATTGGTTGTCTCTTCTCTCCATTGAAGCTTTTTCTAACCTCTGGCAAAAAGTCTATACTATGGGTCTCAGATTCCCATTTGAAAAAATTACAGTCACCAGTCACTTGAATCAAATCACTTATGCAACAGAGATCATCCTCTCCAATTTCTTTAGTGCTAAAAATGGTATTTTTATTTGCTAGAGGAAGGCTACAACCATACAAGTTTCTCTACCCAGTACTTTCTAAACACTTATTCTTTTAAAACAATATACACCAAACTGCATACTAAATCAAACACAATTTGATTATTTACAACATGCGATACATTATTGGCTATAAAAATTGCCCACAAATATTGGCAAACTTAAACCATCCAAATAACATTAAAATTTATTTGTGGTCATATACTTGCTGATTTTTTTGATAAAATGATATAAACCTGCAAGCTTGGGCAAAGAAATCCATCGACCATGGCCATACTTTCACCAGATTAGTGACCACCATGCATACAATTTTGTGTTTCATCTAAAAATTTGGCCTTCGGTTCCATATTTTCTACCTATAGTAATAGACATCCAACATAAGCATTATAGTGGCAAAAATCTCTATAGTTGTCTTAACTTCTCAATCAACTACATGTTCTCCCCCTCATTTTTTTTTTTTTGAATAAATCTCAATTGTTGTTCCAAGACTAAAAATTCAGAATTCATAATACCTTCATAGTCTCTAATCACCTCTTCAGAAAGGCCCTCTTATGTTAACTATTTTCTCAATGTTCTTGTTGAAATTGCTATTTCTTGAGACTCTAGCAAGGTAAATGAGTCAGCCCAACTACTATGCAATGACTCTTTTGTGGCATACAATGCACCCATCCATGCTTTTCTATCTTCTCTTGTCTCTGTATGGAGATATAATGTCTTTATTCTAGTAAAAATATAGAATTTCCTTTCATCTGATTTACTCACTTTGGAGGAAGAAATCATAAGGGAAACTGTTAATCTATCACCTCCCAAAAACATAATAGTTGTCATTGAGCCAGATTCAACATCATCACCCATTTCTTCAATGTATTTATCTTTTTTATTGTTCTTCTTATCGCAATCATTTAATGATAATAGTCATTAAAAAATCTTATGAGCTATTTTAGTTCCCAATAGCTTATCAATCTAACGAAATTAGTCGAGCCCCAAAGCTGGTCCAGCTAAAAACAATTGATCCATCAAATTGATCCATTTGGACATCTTATACTGATAGGATTCAAATTTGATCATCGATTCATTATTTAAAACTTGCTTTTAATCAATTCTACAATTTGTGAATTTTTGTTTCGAGGCCTACCAGCTAGCCCTAAAAATTGATTTAATCAAGTAATCGGACCTAAAAAATTGGCATGAGTTTTCAATCCTACACACTCTACAATATCGCAAATTCTCAACCCATTACGAATTCCCAATAAAAAGATTTTAATTGTTGAACATCCATACTTCAATTATCCTCTAGGCAAACAATGTTAAAAAACATAAACTGGGCTCGGTTTCGGCATTATAAACTGAGTTATTGATCATTTGGGGTTCTAAAAACCAGGGTATTGTAACACCCCAAAATTGGCTTATTGCCAATTCAACCAATTCTGGTCTATTTTTGATCGATTCTAAAATCCTACGTCACTACGCAATTCTCATTCTGCTACTCGCTACTTGACTTAATTGTCAAATGCAGAAAACCCTAATCTGCATTCATCATTTTTTCTATTTAATTCATATATTACTCACTCATATTAACCACATTAAACCTATTTGATTTAAATTTAATTTAATCTAAAGTATTCATACTTTATTAAATTAAATTCTCCTAAGGCTAATGTACTATGGGGTTAAATTTATTTAATCTAATAAATATGCCTATTTTAATTAATTAAATGGAATTATTTAATTAAATGGAAAAGTTATTTATAATTAATTAAACGAAGTCATTTAATTAAATAGGAAGTCATTCCTAATTAATTAAATGAAGTTATTTAATTAAATAGGAAGTCATCCCTAATTAATTAAATGAAATTATTTAATTAAATGAAAAAGGCATTTATGAGCATATCTCACTTATTAAATTAAATAATCTCTTCAAAATTCTCTCTTTAGTTCTAAATGGAAACTCTAAGTGAACTCTCTCTCGAATTGGAAAGAATCTACTTAACTTGCTCTCACATTTATGACAAGTTCAATTAACTGCTCATCACACTTAGATTAAAAATAGTTCACTTTACCTGCACAAAGAAGTTTCCATCTTAACTGAATCTTTGCTTCAATCCTGACCATCGATCTGAGTTGATCTCACCCATTAATGGATTCCAAGAATTCTATTTAAGGAACTCCTAATTCCCCATTAAAAAAAGTTGAATTTTTATGCTATCGAATCTTTGCTGAATTACTCACTCACTTTTCTCAAGCTTTCATTGCATTCTAGCTTTCTTTAATATCATCTAGATTAATACTATGCATACATGTAGATGAAATGTTATTTTCTAATTTATAGATTAAACTGCATTTCATCTTAATTTCATTTAAATCCTTCATTCTTAGAGGGTCTGGTTGCCTACACCTCAAATCTGAGGACATTAATTAGGAAAAATCCTTCTAGATAGAAGGCGACAAGTCACTCTGTTGGTTCTTCTTGGATGAACTATTCCATGTTTATTCTAGGATGATTCCACAAGTAAAGACTATGTTGAAGTGTTTGTGAGGTTCAGAGGCCCACATTTCACAAGTACATTTCTAGCACCCATCGTAGGGCCTAAGAAAATCAATTTCTCAAAGCTTCTCTACATATTTTTATCAAATTTTATACTCTCTGTCCATACAGTTTCGTATAGATTCAAAGATCTTCACATAATATAATACATTTTCATGTGAGGATTCTGAATCTTTGTTGGATGATTCTTTTTAGGTCATGCAAGAAAGTTCCTAAGCATGTGAAACTTCATGTGGCACCTTATTTCTTTGCACGAGCCATAAAAACACTTCACATGGCTCTGCTAGAGATCTCGTGCGAGATCTTGTAACAACAGCCTCTGTTTCAAGCATTTTATTTTGCAATTTACTCGATTTCATTAACGTGTTTTTCTAGGAATCTGTGTTTCTCTATTTCTCTAATTTTTTGTAGCTTAACTTGTTGTCTGCAAGATGATTTGTCGAAGATTCCTATATACAACCCACTCAAACATGGACTAACTATTTTCTTGTAGGATAATTGTTGAAGACACATTTGATGAAGACCCTTTTAAAACCCAAAAAATAGTGTGTATGCTTTTCTTGTTTTTCAAAATAGTCTAATTAGGGGCTTGTGAACTTTCTAGGGTGCAAGATAGAAGAATAGGGGATTATGCTCTTCACCACTTGGAGGTCACAAACAAGGGTGAATCAAAAACCTAGATGCTTCTGAAAGATGACATTTTGAAGAAGGCAAGAAGATTAGTGGTTCTCTAGTATGACTCCTTTTCTATGAAGGTATGATGATTTCCTTTTAGGGAATTAGAATCTTGAGGAAGGATAAGTCTAGATTGATTAAGCTAAGTGGGTAATCAATCTATTTTGCATGTTTGGGTAAAGAAATAAGGTAGAGTATTATGTTGTTTCTTCTTGAGGGAAATCAAAAACTCTGACCCTTAAATCCAGACCACCAGTCCATGTAAATCCTTTAGAGGGTCTGCCGGAGTGATCCAACCTCCATGAACTACCCAATTGAGCACACTCCTTTCACCAGAGATTCCAAATAACTATAATCAAGATTCTTTGTAGAGTGAAAGACTCCAAAGCCGAATTAATTTCTTCCCCTTGATTCTTGATATCACATATCAAGGGGAAGCTCTATCTATGCATTGGTCAATGCTGGCCCCTAGCTTGCTAAGAAAATAGTGTGCACTTTAAGATGTTGGTGTGGGATGCTAGTCTCAACTCCACTTGTGGAGCCACCAGGAATTAATACAAATGGAAGCCAAGTAAAAATCTCTTAGTTAGAAGCAAATCGATTCACCTCCGAAAGGAGGCATAATCTTCGTACAAGGAGGGGGAAGAATCTCTCCTATAGAACTCACCATAGGCATGCTACTGGACATTTGAAGGTGGTATATGTGCTCATCCCCTACCACAATGGTGCTTGTTCAACATATACTATTGAGTCCTTTGAATATACCAAAAATACGGGCGCCCTCTAGGGGGTGACATAGCTGTTTGAGGTACACACATGCACATAAGATGTGGGACAAAGGCTTTTCCTTCTCTACAAATTTTTTTTTAAGGGATAAAAGCATGTTTGTTCTTGAGTCATAAACAAGTCCAAAACTATCTCCAATAAACAAAGGTCAAGACTCTCCTATCCTATCGAGTTGCTTTACCCTCGACGGGACTATTTTTGACTACTGTTTGTTTCCCACTATCTTGTTCAAACACATTACCTTGATTGAATCCTAAAAAATTGTCCAAATGTCTTATCAAGTTAACTTCACTATCTATCCAACCAAATTTTTCTAATAAATCTGTCCAATCTATCTGAATAGTCTAAAAATCTCTTTGAAATCTAACATTATTGTTAATCTGGTCTTGATTTTTGCATAGACTTGTACTTTTCTAATGTGAGAATTTTTTTTTTTTGCATGAGCCCTTTTAGGTCTTCACACAAGATCTTGCATATACTCCTATGAGATCTTACCTCTGTCCTAAGCTATCTTGTCATTTCTTCATACGAAATTAAGCTGCTGTCATGAGTCTTCATGCGACCTGCTGAACTTCTTTGTGCAACTTGTAGAGAATGTTCGCATGAAATCTTGCTCTAAAACTATAAAATTAGTTTGTTTGACCAATGTACATCCTCTATCTAGTCAGCTTCCTACACTAAGTTGTCCTTTTTTGTTTGTGCATAGTCCTGAATAGTGACATTTAGCTAAACCAAAGATCTGTGATCTGCATTTTGACTAGTCTTATCTTTTACTTCTTTGTATTCTTGTTCCTTAATGCTTTTCATACTCCATGTTATGATAGTCATAACCTTTGGATATTCTAGCCTTCAAATCAGACTACTCATGCCTTAGTATACAACATTCTTGTCCTACCATATTAAGACTCAGTCTTAGTGTAGTCCTTGTCTAGGTTCTTGCTTCTTGTTTTTGTCTATCAGTATCGTAACCAAGAGCGAGAATGTGTTTTATCCTCTTAGACTTAGGTTAGGTCATGCCAAGGGTTGTAATCATAGAAGAGGTCACTTACCTTTCATTACACAATTTGTATCTAGTTTGGCTAGTGAGGAATCTTCACGATCTCCCTCACCTGCCAAGTCACCTCGAATTCAATGAACATTTTCCATAAACTTGCAACAAATTAGGAATCCTTTGTACCAAGAGGACACTGAGACAAGTAGGGGTCCTGTATTACTAAACATGATGTTTGATTCCTTTTTCAAAAGACCTTTCAAAATGCAACACATTGAAACTGAACACGTTCCTACAATGACTAATCATGAACCTAAATATGGTAGTCATAGTAGACATCAAGAACCACCAAGGAATGACAAAGAGAAAGAGAAAGACCATGACATTGATGAGGAATAGGAAGAAGTAGAAATAATCCATAAACACATAGGAAAATGTTGAATAGACAAAAAATTTCAAAAGGTCATGGGAATCCTACTCAATGAAGAGAAAGAAAAGTACTTTCTCAAACTTGTCCAAGAGGGATCAAAGTTATCCTCTCATTTCAATGTGGACACCATTATCATGCCTAAAGAAGAAACTAAGACTTCTAAACTCCAAAAATCATTGAAAATTATGCAAGACCAATTGGCTCAGATAATGCATGAGAAAGAGAAACCCACAAAGACATACACATTGGACGGTCTTTGTCCAATTCCATTTGACAACAGCATAAACATGTCACCTTTCCCATAAGGTGTAGAACTACCGAAATATGACAAGTACTTTGGTACTATTAATCCCCAAGATCACTTGTGAGAATTTGGTGCTTTGTCTATGGAGTTTATACATGATCAAACATGCCTCATGTGTTTATTCCCTAGAAGCCTAGGTGGTTAGGCTTTGGAGTGGTTCTCACATTTACCTCCTAGTATCAAGATATTTGACGAAATTGCCAATCTATTTGTTCAGTAATATTCTCATAACATACAACACCCTGTCAATAGTCAAGATCTATGTAACCTTAAACAGAAAGTTGGAGAACCTTTTCTCACATTCCTCCAATGGTGGAGACAACTGTACACTAATTATTCCAGCAAAATTCTAGAAACAAAGAAGCTTGACATTTTCACTTATAACCTCCTACCTAATTTCAGATATGAGGTCCAACTTCAAGGTCCACGTACCTTTGAAGACATGATCACACATGCTATCCCCATCGAGGAATTTATGGCCAAGAAAGGTGAACTCATTCTTTAGAGGGACATAAAACAAGGTTCCATTTCCAACAGGGATAAAACTAAACTTGTCAATAAGAACCGAAAAATTGTACATGATGGAGTCATTGACAATGTCACGCTCAAAATTGCTAAAGAAAAGTTTAATCTCACAGACAGCCTCAAAGAGGCCAAAAATGTTGAGAAACCTCAGCCTGAAAACTAAACATCTAAGAAAAAACCAAGAAACTCATGGACAACATGCCCCAAATGAGAGTATACACCCTTGGGAGAAGTTTTGTATGTGGTCTACAGAACATTGCTACAACATAAGCTTATTTCACCAATGGATAACCCTCATCCCTATGATCCACAACCATGTCCATGATGGTGGAATGACACCTCATTCTGTGAGTATCACCAAAACAAGGGACACAAAACTAGCAACTATATAAACTTGCGTCGTAATGTCCAGGACATGATTGATGCTAGTGATCTTGTGGTAGATGGACATAACAAAAACTCAGATCACAAGGCATTCAAAGAACCTTTCCCAGCTTATGAAAAAGGAGAGACTTTGAAACTACAACCCTACAACAAGGTCAACTATACATATTCCAATGATGACAATGTCATTCACATGGTTGAACCTATGGATTTTGAATACTGTGATGTTATTACTATTAAGGGAAAACAAGATAAAAAAAAACCCAAGACACCTTTTGTCTTGAGGGGCCCTACACTCAACGTAATGGATAATACACCCTTGCAACACTATGCTAATGCTATCACTCATTCTTGCGCCAAGTTGGTGCTCAAAGGCCCTGTGCCTCCTACTTCAGATCTTGAACAACACAAAGAAAAAGCCCTTGTTGGACCATCTGGAGAAGGTGCAAAACCCACAACAAACTTGACAACAACCAGTTATAGTGTTCTTGATCAGTTGAAATGAACTAATGCAAAGATTTCCATCCTTGAGCTTCTTAAAATCTTGCCTGCTCATAGGAAAATTCTGGATAAAGCCCTTGTTGAGGCAAATGTTCCTCAAGATCTTGATCTTGAGTGATTTCAATCCATGGTAGGTCACCTAACCTCACCTTATCTTATGAACTTCTCTAAGGAGGATGATAACTCATTGAGTCACTCACATAATCAACCTCTATACATCAAGGTTATGATCCATTAGACATGTGTTTGTTAGGTACTCATTGATAATGATGCTAGCCTAAATATTTTCTCTACTACTCTGCTTAGAAAATTGAATTATTCTAAGGACTATATTGATCCTTGATGTAAGATCATTATCAAAGCATATGATGAAGTGGAATGAAAGTCCCTAGGTCTTGTGGTTTTACCCATTGATGTCAGTCTTGTAGAAAGGGATGTCACTTATCAGGAGCTTGACATTCCCTTGCCTTACAGTATTCAATTAGGACGGCCATGGATACATGAGATGTGTGCTGTGCCATCCACATACCACCAATGCTTCAAGTTCCCATTTCATGGTTTTGAAGTTACTATTCTTGTCACTACTAGCTGCATTTGCAATATGCTCAAGGCTGCTGAAACTTTTGTCCTTACTAACTATTAATCCATTGATTATCATGACAATAAGCTGAAAAAAATCAAACAATCATTCAAACTAAAAGAAAATGGCATGGGAGAGTACCACATTGAACCAGTGTTTTCATTAATGTCTCTCCCAGAGTCTCCTTGACATTATGGGAGACCCTCATAGGAAAAGAATCCATTTGTGCTAACACCCCAGACCAAGTACAATGGCACTTTTGTCAAGGCTACAATTCCCTTAGAAGACAAAAGTGAAAATAGAGCCATTGTTGCATGGCTTTACAAAGAAGAGGCTCTAGTGGACCTAATAGAGCAAGCTCAAAAAATCACTCCTAAGAAATATGGGCCTAGTCTTAGGCTTATGAAGTGTTTTGGTTATAAGGGGACTGGCCCTATTGGGTGCAATAACAATGGCCTAATTGATCCTATCAAAGAAAGAGCTGGAAGTAACCATGATACAACTGGCCTAAGATTTAAGAAGGTTCCTTTTCATTTGGGACCAAATAAATTCATACCAACACCTGAGAGTTCATCTAAAAATGATTCACAAGCTGAGTCAGATACTCAAGAGGAAGAATCTGATGATGAGGATTCCTATCCTCATCCTATCCCTTATGATCTCACTAAATTCTTTGTTGAGCCAGATGACTTTGTGCCACGTGTTAGCATTGTGGATGATTCTAGTGACTCTTTTGAGGACAATATTGAGAAACTCAAATATCATTCAAAAAAGGGAGAATCTCGTCAGTCATGCCATGTTGAGTATTTGTGTAAGAACCTAGAGGATGAAGGTGAGTATGTCCCTATCACTGTTAGGGAGTTCTATAATCTCTCACCATGTAGGACTAATTCTAAGGAATATGAGTTTGACTCTCTTTCAGAAGTGACTACTAATAAAGAAATTGACCAAGTGCATGTTTATGAAAACCAAATCAAAGTGGGTGAAACGTCTAGGGTTAGGTCACATGGGTCAGATCCAACTAGTGTCCTAGAGTCATTAATTACTAATGTTCATAGTTTGAGGCATTTGAACACACCTGTGGATGAGGTCTTCGTAGGTCTCAAATTGCTGGTCCAAGAACTTAATGACTATACTGTGAATGTAATTGAACTAGCCACTACTCTATCACTCACACATCCTGAGCTTACAGACTGGAACCCTAATGCATCTAGAAAATTCCCCATGCTCTAGAATGACTATGCTCTCACCTATTATCTAAACACTATCGAACCTATAACATCTTCCACCAATGAGCAGAGTGTCAACATGACTCAGGCTAACATCAAATATCTCAATCATACAATTAAAGAAAAAATGCAAAAGGTCGGATGGAGAAAACCACATTGTGGAAGTATCAAAACCCAAAAAAGTGAAAAAAAAAGACATATCCAAGGGTGAAAACCTCTCTAAGGCTCCTATAGATGAGATATTTGATGTACTTCCTAGTCACTTTTAAGAGAGATCATCAGTGTTGATAGAGCCAATGCAACCAATTAACCTCGGCATACAAGAACATCCTCATATGATACATGTAGCATAGTCACTGTTACCTAAAGAGAAGGAAGAATTCATTTCCTTTTTCAAAGAAAAGAAAATAAATTTTTCTTGGACATACTCTTACATGCCAGGACTGGATCTCAATCTTATCATGCATCACTTGTCCATAGCACCAGGCATCAAACCAGTTAAATAGAAGCTTCAAAAAATGTATCCTCATGTTGCATTGCTCATCAAAGCAAAATTGGAGAAACTCCTAAAAGCTATTTTCATCCATGAAATTGATTATGTTGAATGGATATCCAATATTGTTCTAGTTTCCAAGCATGATACATCTATCAGGGTTTGTACTGACTTCTGTGATCTTAACTTGGCATGTCCTAAAGATGACTTTCCACTCGCTAATATTGATATGATCATGGACATGACAGCTGGCTATGAGATGTACTCACTTATGGATGGTTTTTTTGAATACAATTAGATTAAAATTATGCCAGAAGACCAGGAGAAAAAAACTTTCACATGTGCATGGGGAACCTTTTGTTGGAATGTGATGCCATTTGGTTTAAGAAATGCTAGTGCTACGTATCAGCAGGCTATTACTACAATTTTCCATGACATGATGAATAGAACCATGGAGGACTATGTTGATGATACATTGGTCAAAAGTGTTAAATGCAATACTCATCTACAACATTTGGGTCCCATCCTAGATCATAGGGAAAAATTTAGTCTTTGACTTAATCCTAAGAAATGTGCATTTGGTGTCACATCAAGGAAGTTGCTGGGATACATTGTTTCTACAAAAGGAATTGAGGTAGATCCAGACAAGTACAAGCAATAATGGACATGTCACCACCTCAAAACATCAGTCAAATGAGAGGACTATAGGGAAGGCTCCAATCTATTCGTAGGTTTATTTCATAATTAGCAGATAGATCAAAACCCTTCAAAAAGACTTTACATAAGGGTGTAAAATTTAATTGGAGCCAGGATTGTGAGCAAAGCTTAACACAAATCAAACAATATCTTGTCAATCCACCAATCCTGATGCCTCCCATTCATGGGAAGCCTTTACTTTTATACATCTCGGCAATTGAAATGTCTGTAGGAATCCTTCTGGCTTAGGAAGACAATGACAACAAAGAAATAGCTATTTATTATTTGAGCCAAACATTGGTCTCTTATGAGAAAAACTATAGCATTATTGAGAAAGCTTTCTTGGCAGTAGTCTTTGCTTCCCAAAAGTTGAGACACTACATGCTTGCCCAAACTATGAGGCTCATGGCTAAAATAGACCCACGAAAGTACTTGCTTAGTAAAGCAGCTCTCATAGGAAGATTGGCTAAATGGGTTATGGTACTCAGTAAGTTTAACATCCAATACATTCAATGCAAGGCTATCAAGGGATAAAGAATTGCAAATCAATTGGCCAATGCACCCATATAGAGTCTTCTGCCAATGAACATTGATTTCCCAAATGAGTCAATTCTGACACTCACACAACACACATGGGTTATGTTCTTTGATGGGTCCTTCATAGAACAAGGATCAGGTGTTGGATTACTCTTTATTACACCAAAAAGATACTCATTTCCCAAAGTGTACAAGATTATGTTTCCTTGTACAAATAATGTTGTTGAATATGAGGTTTTGATCAATGGCATAAAAATTGTAGCTAAATGGAGAGTGGACCAGTTAGATATCTTTGGTGACTCTCAGCTTGTCATCAACCAAGTTAATGATGTGTACCAAACAAAGGATGAGAAACTAATTCCTTACAAGCACATGGTTGATGACTTAAAGAAGTATTTTGCACACATCACCTTCCAACAATTTCTATGAGTAGATAATAAAGTGGCTGATGCCATGGCTACTCTGGCCTCCCTGGTATAAATGCTTAAAAATGATCTGTGACATGAGTTCTTGGTGGAAGTGTTACACTACCCAGCCTATGACACCCCTGATTCTAAGATAATTTGTTTTGTTATAGGACAAGAATCATCTCACTACCATCACATTTATTCCTACCTTCATAATCAAACCATTCTAGAAGGTCTGACCTAGAATGAGAAACATTACCTAATCTATAATGCTTCGCATTATGTCATTATTGCTGACGATTTGTATAGTAGAGGTCTCAACAGAACACTCCTTAGGTGTTTAGAACTTGAAGAGTGAATATGAAGACTAATTGATGTTCATGAGGGCATTTGTGGAGCTCATTCGAATGGCTTGACACTAGCTCACAAACTCCTTTCTGCTAGTTACTACTGGCCCAAAATGGAGCAAGAAGCTATCAAGTATCCTAGGTCCTGCAAGCAGTGTCAGCTACATGGGAATCTGATTCACACTCTAGCCAAAGGGCTAATTCCTTCTACTACAACATGGCCATTTCAACAATCGGCCTTCGACTTGGTGGAACAGATCCACCCAACTTCCTCTAATGGACATAATTTCATTATCACGGCTACAAATTATTTCACAAAGTGGGTACATGCAGTACCTCTCATAGTTGGTAATGGCAAAATTATAGCACTTTTCATCATAGACTACATCATCTATAGATATGGTGTGCCATCCTCAATCATTACTAACAATGGAGGAAAATTCAAGAATAAAGACCTCAAGGAACTATGCAAGAAATTCAAAATCACACAACATTGGTCTTCTATTTATTACCGCCAGGGTAATGGCCAGGCCAAGGTATTAATAAGGTGATCCTCAAAATTCTTGATCATACAGTCAGCAAATTAGAGAGAGACTAGCATCTCCTAATCAATCAAGCCATGTGGGCGTATAAGACAAGCATCAGAACTCCAATGGGCATGACTCCCTTTGCATTGATGTATGGCGTGGTTGCTATTCTTCCAATAGAGGTCAAGATTCCTACCTTAACAATCTCTATGAAGGGCCTTATCACTAATGATAACTACAAGATAGATCAAGTTTAAGAGCTTGTGTTGCTGGATGAACATCAACAAGTGGCATGTGATCATCTACAAGCATATCAACAATGAATGGCAAGAAGCTACAATTGAAGGGTCAAGCCACGTGACTTCCAGCTAGGTGATCTCATCCTCAGAGAGAACCCTAAGAATCAACAATAGTGAGTACAAAAAGGAAAGTTTGAACCAGACTGGCTCAGTCTGTACATCGTTACTGCAATAAATGGGTCTGGTGCTTATCAGCTTTCCACAACTAAGGGAGAAGTGCTAAAAGAACCTGTCAACACTCTCCACCTGAAGTGATTTTATAGTTGATCTAATATCAATTAAGCTCTTTGTACATAGCTATATGTCCTAAAAAAATTCCTAAAAATTTGAAAAAGTCCTAAAAGAAATTGTTACCCTAGTGAAAACCTAGCAATAGGCACCTTGGTAACACCAAAAAATGGTGAAAATCCAAAAAGTACAAAGAAAAATCAAGAAGAGAAAAATTCAAAAAAATTGAAAAAATAAAAAAAAGTGCCATTGATGAAAACTTAGAAACAGGCATCATGGTAGCAAAAAAAGGAAAATGCTACCAAGAAGGTGAAAACTTGGTAAACAGGTGCCTCTTGTTCGCAATGCTCCATCTTGCAGCACATCTTCTGGCTATTTTGTACAGTCACTTTCATGCTTCCACTTTCTTGCTTTGGTTTCTTGCTTTTGCTCATGTATCCATAGATTTAGTCTTGTCACAACTCAGGGGCATTCCCCCTTAGTGTCACTCCTTTCAAGATTCTCCTCATAGAATCTCTTTTGCCATAGTCACCAGTTGTTTGGTTGTGTTTTCCTACTATCACTATTGTCACTCCTTTTGAGATTCTCCTCATAGAATTTCCTTCACGATAGTCACTAGTGGTCCTTACTACATCTGCCTACTATCGCTAGTGTCACTATTTTTGAGATTCTCCTCATAGAATCTCCCTTGCGACAATCACCAGTTATCCTCACTATGTCTACCTACTATCGCCAGTGTCCCTTGTTTTTAAAGATTCTCTTTAGAGAATCTCTTTTGCAAAAGTCACCAATTTTTGTAATTGTATCTACCTACTATTGCTTGGGTCACGTCTCCAGATTCCTTTATGGAAGATCTCTCTTGCATCAATCACCAATCCTCCTAGCTATGTCTGTCTATTTTCACTCGATCCACTTTAGGTTCTTCATCTTGCAGTTTCCTCTTTGACCTCACTCACCATTCGTTCTGATTGCATCTACCAAATGTTGTCACCCTACTAAAGAGATTTCTTTCAAACATGTTCTAGACACTGACACCTGACATCAACCCCAAAAACATTGAACTCAAAAATGATATACTTGTTTGGATATGTAGAGCATTTTCTTTTTTTTCTTTGTTTTGCTTTATCATATCTCCTTGAGAAACTTGATGATGTCATCTTCGACTAAAGAAGTAATGACTAGGGGCATGATCTTTTCTTTGCTTTTTGTTTATGGTTTAGTTCCAATAAGTTGTTCTATTTCTATAGAAGGGGTGTCCACTATAAGAGCCTCCATCTAGTACTGGATGGTCATGTGCACCTTGACTCCTTTTATACGAACACATTAATAATGTTGGTTCTTCTCCTTGTTTGTTAGAGTGAACTCTTCATGCTACAGTAAATATTGATACTTGTCCTGCTAAGTGAATGTACGAGTCACTATGAGTATACCTAGCACACTTCTATCTTAGGTTAAGAACACAAGGGTCATTGCAGATAGAATAAATACTAAATACTTAGCATAAGATGAATCTCCCATGTGTTTGGTGTGTCTGTCATGGAAGAAACATTCTTGTGATCGTAGAATTTATGCTTTGATGCTTATGTTAACTTGCTCTATTAAAAGGGAAAAATGTTCTAGTCATTTTGGCTTCTTGTGCCTTGAATGCTTACATTTAATATTGACAAACCTATAACGTATATTCTATTCATATTCCCATGATTGCAATGTCAGTGGGAATTGTATAACATATGAGCTTTGTTTTATGTCCAGTGATGATAAATCATCAAGGCTTGGTAACCAGACCTAGGGTTGCATTTAACATCAGTCTTGCATTACATACTTCACTAGCATAAACATGCAATTTGGTTGTGATTCTATTTCTAACCTGTGTGATGAAGGATTGGGGGCATCTTCAAACATATCAAGTTTCTCCATGGCTGCACAAGCATTTGATTAATCGATTTGCACTCCTTAATGGAATACCTATCACTATCAAGCAAAAACATGCAACACTACATGAGATGTCAGTCCATTTCCATATGCATTGCATCCATATACTCATAATATCTACTCTACATGCTCATAATCACATAATACTAAAGTAAAACATACATCTCATAATCATCATAATGACATCTCATGTACATCAAAGTAAAGTAAAATAGACAATGACATGAACACAGGAATACTCGACTCAAAATCTTATATATATGTATATCTCAAAAGAATAGATTAGTATAAATATGGGCACTACTCGAGTGCTATCAATCAAAATGATACAAAATGGTGCTAGCACACCAATCAATACATAGCTAGAGATCAAGAATCAAGAGACAGACACATAGCATCTAACTCTGCCCTGTGCTCTCATCTCTAGGAGGAGCATGATCAGGAGCCACAGGTGGAGGAGAAGGCGGTGGCATGTCAGGTCTAGCAGGAGGTCATGCATCTCCTGACTTTTGAGCATACTATGAAAATCGTTGCACCTGCAGAGCCTCATTTGGCACCATTGTCGAATATACAACAAAGTAGTAAGTTGATTGAGCCGACTGAAGTCAAATCTCATCTTGCACAATCTCCTATCTCTGCTCAAAAATCTCAGTGTACTCTCTCCACCGATCAATCTCTCACTGCCGCTCCACTAGCTATGAGTCCCAAAAAGCTACTTGTATCCACAAATCCCCCAATTGCTAAGAGGCCTGATGAATTTTCTCTTGGTAGCATTGTACTATGTCCTGCACCCTAGCTATTGACTGATCTAGCATATCCTCATCAAGCATCTCAGGTGCTTGCTACTATGGTGGTGCATGTTATTGTGGTGGCACCTACTACTGTAGAGCCTCTTGCTATGGGGCTTGCTCCTCTGTCCTCTACCTCCGCTACTGATCATGTACTATCTCACTACCCTTAGCACCTGGGTCTGATCCCATCTACCATGGGGGAATCTATAACTATTGTACCCAATGCAAGAATTGTGGTTGTGGTTGTGCCTATTGCTACTAGGGACCTATCTCTATGCTTACCTAGCCATCACTAGTGGATATGTAAATTGAGAGAATGGATGACTAATAAGATAATCCTAATATGTAAGTGTCATCCCTACATCTACTACCTCTAGCAGGTAGTCCCACTAAACTACAACTAGGCTATGTACATCTATCATAGATCTACCAGGATCCATCTGCAGAGGCCATCCCTACTCTATGTCCCTCTACAACCTAGCATAGGTGCAGTACTCCTATGACATATCTTGTGGTCACTTGTATCGCCGCCACACCCATGAGATCACAAATCACTCTAGGATATGTGAAGTCCTCCGTACCAGTGGTCGTGAGCTGAACATCCAAGGTAGCTCCCTCAGGGCATCATCCCAATCCTTAGTCTCTCGCCAGGGCTGCCATACAATGGAGACTAGGTCATCAAGATGCATCCTCCAATGCTTTGTCTTACCCAAGAAGACCTGGGTAATGTGCCCTCGATATCGATAGATGTAAGGCTCCATCGGATCTCTAGCATCCTCAAAAATTGGCCTACATATAGGAAGATGCTCCTAGGCCTAGATCTGAAACACATATACTCTAACGACCATAGTCTTCTTCTCATGTAAGACTATCTCGTGCATCTCATGGTACAGGCGGGCTAGCATGCACTCACCCCACCTAAAAATCTCTAGTGCCTCTATCATCCTGCAGAACATGACACCCCACCCATAGTCCAAACTATGTTGTCCTCTATCAGGACACAAGAAACAACTCAAGAATATAGCTAACATAGATGCCAGCCTATGTGTCGGCCCATATGTATGCATTAACTCATCCCAGCTGATGGCTCTACCTCACTGCAGCCCTCTACCAAATACAATAGAAAGTGCCTCTATGCCTACTCAGGGCACTATATCGTACACGACTTATGCACTGTGAAAGGGGATCCTTAATATCCTGCATATGTCCTCTGGGGTGATGGTCATTTCCCCCATGAGCAAGTGAAAGTTGTTCATCTCCAAATGGAAATACTCCACCAATGCTGTGAGTAAGTTGTTATCCACCATCACCATTGGGATCTGGCATAAAGAGGACAAACCCAATTGCGTAATGTGTGCTCGATCAGCATCATCGAGACTCTGCAAAAACTCTCCATATGGCAGATAATGTGATCTAAATAAAATGTCATCAAAGACCTCCTACAGACACACACAAACAAACAACGACAAGAAAATGATCAGTACCAAAATGAAATGGCAAAACAAAGCTAATCAAAATGAAAATCTTACATACAAATTTGAAAATTTTAACTTCTATTGTCATGAATTCTAGTGTGAAGATTTTTGTATCTCACACAAAGATCTCAAGATCTTGCATGAAGTTTCCCTTTTTCACATGAAGAATCTTTTTGTTGTGTGAGAGATGAAGTTCTAGCATGTGAAGAATCTTGTTCTTCATGCGAGAGGTGGGTGTCTCCCACATGAGAAACCTCACCGACCTGCACGAAGAAATAATGTACCCTATTTCTTTGTGCAAGAAGAGAAAATCTTCACGCGAGAAAGGATAGTCTCACATGAAGACTATTTTGACAACCCTAAAACATGCAATAAATGACCTCAAACTATGGAAAAATGGAAGTACAAAGGTAGGAAATTGATAACTCATCAATAGTCCATAGTCTGCTGGCCGGTTGTGTTATCTGGAGTGCTCAAAACGATGATATCTCACGGTCACTGCCATGTCTCTCTTAGAACTCAATTCACTAAAGGACAAAAAGAACAAATGAATTGAAAATGACCCCTTGGGCCCTTATATAGTTATTGATCTAATTTTTCAAAGTGCTTTGATTTGCACAAAAATCACCCTTGGCTAATTTGATTGTTCTGAATCCATTTTTGAGATCAAATTTGAAATCTAACACACCTAAGTGCCTCAAAAATGTGTTTTAAAATTTTGGGGAACAACATGATCCAACGCTTGTGCAGCTCAAATCTTTCTGATACTTTGCAATTCTTGGAATTCTTTCAACTCTATATTCTTCATGTTTTCAAAAATAATTTTGGAAATAGTCAACTAAAGTCAACTATGCTCAATTCTAGTCAACTCCTTGGTCAAACTTGGTCTTTTGGACCTTGAAATCACTTTGGATTGACCTCCAATTTTCTTAAGATCATTCTGATCTCTTCATATTTTCTCTTGATCATTCTGATCTCTTCTATATTCTGCTAAACCTTGGATTTCTTCTGTATCTTTCATCATTCTCCTTACATCATACTTCTAGTGTGTCATCTTTCGGTTTTGCTCTTGAGGGGGCAAGATGATTACATCATTGAACTTGAATTTCAAATCAATCTAAATCTTCATCTCTTGGGACATCTTGTTCCTATCTTATGTCCTCATCACTTGCGGTATCTCATTACTCGGGGCATCTTTCTCCCTCCTATCTATCATCTTTTCTATTTATCTTATCTTTTCATCAACTTATCAATCTTATAACAACTCTTCTCAAAGTTTGATGGATAGGTATTGGAACAGTCTAAACCCCAACTCCTAAGGATCAAGCTTGGTTTTGGGGATGATTCTATGACTTATAATTCAATCTTGCTATCTTTTATCAATCTTAGGTATCTAGGTTTTCTATCTGGATCTTTAAAGGTTAAACTCCAGTTTAGAGACAATATTTTAAATGCTATCAATTTCAGGTATCTAGGTGTTCTATATGGATCCTTAAAGGTTAAGCTCTGTTATGGAGATTATCTTTTAAATGCTTATCAATCTTAGGTATCTAGGTGTTCTATCTGGATCCTTAAAGGTTAAGATCCATTTTGGAGATAATCTTTTAAATGCTTATCAATCTCAGGTATTTAGGTGTTCTATCTAGATCCTTAAAGTTTAAGCTCCGTTCTGGAGATAATCTTTTAAACGCTTATAAATTTTAGGTATCTAGGTGTTCTATCTAGATCCTTAAAGGTTAAGCTCCATTTTGGAGATAATATTTTAAATGCTTATCAATTTTAGGTATCTAGGTATTATGCTTGGATTCCTTGGGATTAAGCTCTATTCTAGAGATAGTCCTTAAAAGCTTATCAATTGGTCTCCATGTTATCAACTTTGGAATCAATCTCATCTTCGCATCATGCTTTCTAATTTTCTTTGAATTGAATGTGTTGCTCACACATTCATTCAAGGAGGGGCAAAATGTAATACCCCAAAATTGGCTCATTGCCATCCCAACCAATTCTGGTCTATTTCTAATCGATTCTAAAATCCTACGTCACTAGGCAATTCTCATTTGGCTACTCACTACTCGACTTAATTGTCAAATGTAGAAAACCCTAATCTGCATTCATCATTTTTCCTATTTAATTCCTATAGTACTCACTCATATTAGCCACATTAAACCTATTTGATTTAAATTTAATTTAATCTAAAGTATTCATACTTTATTAAATTAAATTCTCCTAAGGCTAATGTACTATGGGGTTAAATTTGTTTAATTTAATAAATATGCCTATTTTAATTAATTAAACAAAATTATTTAATTAAATGGAAAAGTTATTTCTAATTAATTAAATGAAGTCATTTAATTAAATAGGAAGTCATTCCTAATTAATTAAATGAATTTATTTAATTAAATAGGAAGTCATCCCTAATTAGTTAAATGAAATTATTTAATTAAATAAAAAAAGCATTTATGAGCATATCTCACTTATTAAATTAAATAATCTCTTCAAAATTCTCTCTTTAGTTCTAAATGGAAACTCTGAGTGAACTCTCTCTTGAATTGGAAAGAATCTACTTAACTTGCTCTCACACTTATGACAAGTTTAGTTAACTGCTCATTACACTCAAATAAGAAATAGTTCACTTCACCTACATAAGGAAGTTTCCATCTTAACTGAATCTTTGCTTCAATCCTGACGGTCGATCTGGGTTGATCTCACTCGTTAATGGATTCTAGGAATTCTATTTAAGGAACTTCTAATTCCTTATTAAAAAAAGTTGAATTTTTATGCTATCGAATCTCTACTGAATTACTCACTCACTTTTCACAAGCTTTCATTGCATTCTAGGTTTCTTTAATATCATTTAGATTAATACTATGCATACATGTAGATTAAACATTATTTTCTAATTTATAGATTAAACTGCATTTCATCTTAATTGCATTTAAATCCTTCATTCTTGGAGGGTTTGGTTGCCTACACCTCAAATCTGAGGACATTAATTAGGTAAAATCCTTCTAGATAGAAGGTGACAAGTCGCTCTATTGGTTGTTCTTGGATGAACTATTACATGTTTATTCCAGGATGATTCCATAGGTAAAGACTATGTCGAAGTATCTATGAAGTTCAAAGGCCCACATTTCACAAGTATAGGTATAGGTTCTTTTCCATGAGGAGAATATAATTTTATGTTTTGGGATCATGAAAAATCACATGATGCATTTGGAAAATTTCCAAAAACGGGCACTTGGAAATTCTAAACTAGCGAATAAGTCAAAAAGTAATTTTTGGCAAACAGACAGACATAAGAAAGTATGAAAATGCATTTGTCATTAGTTAAAAATTGGCATACTTAAAGGATTTTCAGGACACAACATAATGGTACAATCCATTTAGGCTAGCCAATCATAGGATCAAAGTTATAATGTGCCAAATAGGGGTACAGATCAATCTCGATACCTTAGCCATAAGAAAACAATGTAAATTGGGTTTTTAATCATGTTAGCAAATTGACCAAATGGATTAGTTATGATCTCAAAAGTGGAATATATGAAATGTTTGACCCCTAGAGTACAATGAAATAAGAATTTCTTCATTTGGGTCAACTCAGTCAAAGATATTATTGGTCGAACAGGGCTTCCCAAAATTGTGAACTACACAAATGCACGAAATAGTAAATTACCAACTTTGAGGGGTTTGAAACCTAGTCAAATGGATTTGAAATGGGCTGAAAATTGGAAAACATGTTCTTTGATATGCATACTTAACATCCCCAAGGTGGCGGGTGATGACACATTCTTGGGTAAAAGATATTAAAAGACAAATTGGGCCTCCTATCACTATTTAACACATGCATGAAATGTCAATTTATCATCATGGAACACTTAGACATGCTAAATGGAAGGTGTTAGAAGCATTAAACACCTCTTAGGCCTCAAAGGTACAGCTAGGTACATATGCATCAAAAAGAATTTATGGGGCTTGATTTTCTCTATGGTACTCAAAATCGAGGCTTCAATTTTGAGTCCCAACAAAACCCTTTGGGACATAAATTATATATGTGAATGAGTCAAAAGGGGTCATATGGTACCCTATGACCCCTTTTGACCCATTAAATGATAACATATGTTCCTAGGGGTCCTAGGATGTTGAGTAACATATATCATGTGTTCAAATGAGTTAAAAGTGGTCAGAGAGTGCCCTATGACCCCATTCAATCCATTATATAATAAAATATGTTCATAGGTGCATTAGGACCCCTATGGACATACATCAATGGATTTAAAGGGGTCATAAGTATCCTATGATTCCTTTCAACCCATTAGATGACAACATATGTTCCTATGGATACTAGGAGCCCTAGCAACATACATCATCTGTTCGAATGGATCAAAATAGGTCATGGGGTACACTATGACCCCACTCAATCCATTATATGACAATCTATGCGCCTAGGGATCTTAGGACCCTTAGGGAGATACATCATGTGTTTAAATGGGTGATCAAAGGGTGCCATATGACACCTTTTGACCCATTAAATGATATCATATGTTCCTAGGGATCCTAAGACCCCTAGAAACATATATCATGTGTTCAAATGAGTCAAAAGGAGTTGTAGAATACCCTATGACCCATTTCAATTCATTATGTGTCAACATATATTCCTAGGGGTACTAGGACCCCTAGTGGCATAAATCATGTGTTTGAATTGGTCTAATGAGGTCATAGGGTGCCCTACGACCCCTTTTGACCCATTAAATGAGAACATATGTTGTTAGTGTTGACATTCAATCAAGTTTGTTATTAATGACAACACCTATTCAAATTTTGTATGGCTACCGAGCTCATTGAATAGTCTATAGTGTTTTCCATGTAATTTAGTAGCCACCAAGCTCTATAGTTTCTACCAAGCATTTTAGTGGTTACCAAGGTAATTTAGCTAGTGTGAAGTGCAACAGTTCAAACCAAGAAAAATTAGGAAATGTGAAGTATATTAGTTCAAGTGAACTGAAGTTAGTGTTAACTAAGCTATGTGATGATTAGCATTTATCGACCGTGGTCATGGTAAATGAGTAATTCATTTTTTTACCAATTTACACAGTATCTACTAAGTCACCACTATAGACCAAGTTCAAGACTACATTAAGATGATTAGTATGGATTGAGCTTCTACTTCTACCAAATTCATGATGATGTTGAGTAGTGACAGTTGATGTCATGTATCAGAACTTCACCAAGTCAGTCTTCAGAACCTTAGTGTCTTCATTTGGGCTGACTTTGTTATATTGATGTTAACTTGTCTATTGGCCGACTTTGTAATTATGTAAATTGGATTGATATATATCTAATGTATTGTATCATATCGAAATCAAGTATGAAAATGTAATAGTAATGTGAAATAGAAGCATGAAAATGCGAATTAGTAGCAGACAAAGTGTATTGTAAGGTCATATTAGTAAAGGAGCAATAGAGTCATATCTATCACATAAAGATGATTAGTACTCCAAAGAATCTCTATCAAAAATCTAGTTATAAGTCAGAGATCTATTGTTTCATCCTAATAGTTGAACTACTTCAAATCCTCTAATAAGGTAAACTTAATAGTCTTTTGTCAAATCTCTTTACCAAGTGCATACTTTATTGTATATTTGTAAAACCTCTAACAAGGTGGACCTAATAGTCCTAATTTCTTCTAATAGGGTAGATCATTAGAGTGATCATTGTAAGATTTAATAGGCCAACTTTATGCTATAGCATTGAAGTTTTGTGGGTATCATCCCCACCCCAATTTTACATTCTATTTCAAAGGTTTCTGGGTCACCAATTTTTGTGTTCAAGTGTTATGAATGTTTTATTTTTGTAGTTTCTCATGCATGCAGTTAGATCTGATTTAATGAATTAAATGGTAATTGGCTTATTGCAATTAAGATCTAAATTTGGTAAATTTTTTAAGGTTACTGATTCACCCCTCCCCTCTCAGTAACCTAGCATAGTCTTCAATATTTCCAACAATTGGTATTAGAGCTTTGTGATTCTCAGGATAAAGTTTGATAGCTTGATCAAAGATTAAGGAGAATGGAGATATTTAGACTTCATAAGGCAATTGACATTGAAAAGCTAGCTTTAGAAACGGCCATTGCACAACTCAATAAAGCTAAGGAGAAACTTTCCCAATCCTTGAAAAGAAGGAAAGAACTTGCAAATCAAATGAATGATCATTAGTACATTGAAGAAAAGATTGAAGACTTTTTCCCTTCAAGTAGTTTAGATAAAGAAAATGATGCAATCAAATAACTCTTAGAGAAGAATGGTTCCCTACAAGAAGTAAGAAAGCTCAAAAGAGAACAAGAAATTCAATCGGTAAGGCTATATGAAATCTTGGAACAAAGGAACAAGATGGAAGAAGAAATGGATGAAAGGAACAATGAGATTTAGAAACCAATCCCTTCAACATGCAAATCTTATGGATTAAATCTCTAATGTAAATAAGGAAATCATGAACCAAAGAAAGATCAATGAAATATTAAGAAATTATCTAAATTCGAAAAGACAAATCAATGAAAGAATAAGAAGTGAGCTGAGATCTAAAAACAAAATTGATGAAAATTTGAAAAATGACCTAAACATTGAAAATAAAATCAATGAAAGAATGATGAAATCGCAAGTAGACATGAATCAATTAAATCAGCTAAATGTATAGAATCTCAATAGACAAAAAGGAAAAGCAAGAATTAGATACAAAGAAGAAGGTGAATCCTCCAAATGAGGTGCTCAAATGAATCAAAGACCTACTTGCACTCATTATGGTAAGATAGGTCATACATCAAATAGATGTTGGAGTAATGGTAAAGAAAAATTCAATGGTAAATGATAAAATTGCAATTAGCATGGTCATAAGGCTAACGAATGCAAAGAGAAACCAAAATTTGAAGGCATGTGTCACAAATGCAAGAAACAAGGTCAGAAGGCATCAAACTATAGAACCAAGTCATTCAATCTAGCAGAGAAAATTGTGAAAGCAATATTCAATTGGGACTATGACACTTAGTGTAGATGTCATTACTATGGAGAATATGGACACATTGGCATGAACTATGTTAAATAACACAGAAGGAAGAGAGATAAGACCATAAGATGTTTCACTTGTACAAAACTTGGTCATCTAGACAAGAATTGCATGAATACAGGTAGAATTGAAACTAAAAAGAAAGAAAAAGTAGATAACATTCAAAAGTAGATGATTCAGAAATGGATTCCTAAATCTAATGAGGAATCTAGTTCAAGAAATGATGGTCATGTCACTCAAGAAGTGGGTGACTCCACCATTTCCAACTAAGTTCTTAAGGGAAAATTGGAATTACGTTATCAAGACCACATCCAAATAGTTCTAAAATTGAAAGGAAGCAAAGATCCAGATTAGTATTCAAGATACAAAAGGATCACTAAAGATTGGTGTTAGTTATCATTGAGTTGACTTCTCTATCAAGTAAGGTTAGATCATGGACTCTAGCAAGCAAAGTCAAGAGTAACAAGAACATGTAATGAAGCCTTTACTAAGCAATCCGAATAGATAGTGGATGACAGCCTATCGCACATAATGATGTCATCATAGCTACCTTCATACTGAGCATTAATGGAAAATTTTTGGCAAAAAGAAGGAAATCAAATTCATTTTCAATGAGCATTCTAAGTGTTATTGTGATCAAGAAAATTGTAGAGTGATCAAGCGACTTTGAGCAGAATTTGCAGATAAATCTTTCAAAGATTTTCATAGCTTATCGAGTAGCCATGTCAGCATCAAGTAGCAGTAGCGAAGAAAAGAAAGGGTCAGAAATGTTGGTTTGAGGAGTTAAATGGAAAGCACCTAATTTCAAACTTGTGTTAATGGTTTCTGAAACCCTCGATGAGGCACCACACTTTGGAACATATGATGTGGACAAGGCAAGGATAGTTCTTGAAATCAAGCTTCCACTAGTAATTAACAAAGGAAAGAGGATGATAGAAAAACTTAAAACAAGAAAACCTCTTATGTTGACTGGGGGAAAAGGAGAAGATGTGGAAGGAGCAGAGGATGAAGAGTTAGAAAAGGAAGAAGAACCAATAAAGAAGAAAGGCAAGGTGATCATCATCAAATCACCCAAGCCATCCACTACAATATTCACCAGGAGATCCAAGAAGAAAAGTAGTGAATTTTTGCTTAGCATACCTCCTCCCACATTCCAAGAAAGATTGAAACAATTGGAAGAAGGTGCTGGAATAACCAATTTCAAATCATTGAAGTATGAAACTAGGATAGAGGTTGAGAAGAAATAGGTTGAAGAACTAGTGCTAACCAAGATGGGCAAATAGAAGTATTCCTGTGATTAGATAGGCTCCTAGATCTCTAATGAATTATTAGAGAAAATTAAGCCAAGATGGGACTATGCTATGAAAATAACTAAAGATATCTATGTATAAACCCTTAGGTAGTTGCTATCAAGCATAATAGATGATGAGGTAAAAGAGTTCTTAAAGAAAAATGAAGATAAGATGACTCTTAGATTCAATACTTGTTTAATTTTGATAAAGGATATAGAGTATGTGGTTAAGAATGGCACAAGTACGTGGAAGAATTTTTATCACTTGCATAAACAAAGTGACTTCCTAGTAGAAGTCAAGGATGATGATAGTGATCATGAGGAAGAAGAAGCATACTCTGAGCCAACACATTTTGACTATGAAGAAGTTGAAGAAGGCAAAGAGGAAGAAGCTACTAAGGAAGAAAAAGAAGAAGATGAGGAGACTGGTCCTATGAAGATAGTAGCCACTGTCATTACATCACTTCCTCACTCTCCAGCTAAACTTGGAACATCATCAAGTTTAGAGACAACTTTAGCAAGTTTGATTGTGACCACATCAGATACATCAAACATCCAATCACTCTTTGCTCCCTCACAGCTTAGCACATCACTTATAAAAGTGTCTACCACTTCATCTACCAAGCTACAACCTCCCTCTTTTTCAGCTATCAAGTTAGCATCATCAACAATGAGTACATTATGATCTACAATTTTGTGTTCTTCAATAGTAAGTACAATTTTAAGTACTAAAATTTTGGATTCCGTAGTTTTTTCTTCTATAGTTTTGGATACTTCTACAAATACTTCAGCCTTGGATTCAATAAGCATACAAGTTAGTGTTCCATCTATTAGAACTATATCAATTTTCACTGCTAGTCCTACTAGCTCTACAATTATTTCCACTCTAGATTCAAAGGCATTAAGTACAAGGAAAATTGAACCTAAGGCTCAACTCAGTACAAGATTTTTGAGTAGAGGAAAGGAGATAGAGAAGGATATAGATATAGATGAGGAGATTGAGATTCAAAGGTGGGATTTTGATAATGTCACTATAGATCAAATGCATATAGCTGGTCAACTCCTGCAAAACAAGGAAAAATAGAAGAAATTGATAGAGGAGAGAGACATAGACTATAAAATCATTGATGATGCCAAGAATATTTTGACTAAGGCGATAGGTGTTGAAGTTGATACTTCTTGACACATTCTATTTCAATTAGAAGAGGTAGTCCAAAGGTTTAATGAGGACTCTAGTGGTCAATACAAATTGATTGAGAAAATAGAAAAGGAATTTGATAATTAATTGCCTTAGCACATTGCTCAACAAATTGTCATTCAGAAAGTGGAGCTTTCCTCAATTTTGACCAATCTTGAAACCTCTTGCACAAATGTAACATCACTTTTTGGAAAGTTGTGTAATGTTACTAAGTTAACAAAAGAAATAAAGAGAAAACTGACAAAGATTGATGAAGATTTGAGGGCTAGTGCACAATAGTTGTATCTTGACCCTAGTTCAAGCTCTGCACATTATATGAAAATCAGATTCTTGTCAGATATGCAGGTAGAGTTGTTGAGAGAAGAAGCAAGGATCCGGTCTACACTAATGGGTATTCAAAATATGATCCTTCCCATCAAGGATACAATGTAGAAGCATATTGTTTATTCAAAAACATTGATCCATGAAACCAACTTCTCCATTGTAGATCACATGATCGAACTCTCTACAAAAATACAAATTTCTCTACATATGTGCAAAGTTCTACAAGATAACTAGGATAAGACTCTAGCTCTCATACTTAAGGTACATTCTAAATTTCTTTCCTATATTGGTGTCTCCATTGAATAAGTTTTGAATAAATCTTTGACATTATTGTCAAAAAGGGGGAGAGACACTTAGTATGTATATATGGGGAGAGAGACTTGTTATACTATGTATATTGTATGGGGGATAATCATGCAAACAAAGAAAGTGTATATAGCAGAGAATTTGTAGATATAGTATACGGTATATACTTACAAAGAAATTTTTTTAAAAATCTCAGAAAAAATATAGCATACCAAGCCAGTACCACACTGTGATGTATGTAAGTTTTGGCTAATAAGTGTTTTTGTCACTAATGCAAAAGGGGGAGATTGTTGACATTCAGTTAAGTTTGTTATTAGTGATAACACTTATTCAGATTCTATATGGCTATCAAGCTCATTGAATAGTCTAAATTGTTTGACATGTAATTCAGTAGCCACCAAGCTCTATAGTTCCTACTGAGCATTTCAATGATTACCAAGGGAATTTAGTTAGTGTGAAGTGCAACAATTCAGACCAAGCAAAATCAGGTAGTGTGAAGTGCAACAGTTCAACTCAAGCATTTCAATGGTTACCAAGCTTTGTAGCTTCTACCAAGCTAGCAGTTCATGTGAATTAAAGTTAGTATTAACTGAGCTATGTGATGATTAGTGTTTACTAAGTGTAGTCATGGTAAATGAGTAATTTAGTTTCTACTAAGTTACACAGTATCTACCTAGTCACCAGTGTAGACCGATTTCAAGACTACATTGAGATGATTAGTATGGACTAAGCTTCTACTTCTACCAAATGCATGATGATGCCAAGTAGTGATAGTGGATGCCATGTATCAGAACATCACCAAGTTATTCTTTAGAACCCAAGTGTCTTCATTTGGGTTGACCTTGTAATATTGGTATTAACTTGTATATTTGTCAACTTTTTAATTATGTAAATTGGATTGATATATATGTAATGTATTGTATCATATCTAAAGCAAGTATGAAAGTGTAATAGTAATGTGAAATAGAAGTATGCAAATGTGAATCAATAGTAGACAAAGTGTATTGTAAGGCCATACAAGGAAAGGAGCAACATAGTCATATCTATCACATAAAGGTGATCAATACTTCAAAGAATCTCTATCAGAAATCTAGTTGTAAGTCAGAGATCTACTATTTTGTCCTAATAGGTGAACCAGTCCAAATCCTTTAACAAGGTAGACTTAACATTATTTTGTCAATTCTCCTTACCGAGTGCATACATTATCATATGTTTGCTAAACCTCTAACAAGGTGGACCTAGTAGTCTTAATTCCTAATAGGGAAGATCATCAGAAGTGATCATTGTAAGCCTTAATAGTCCAAATTTATGCTATAGTATTGAAGTTTTGTGGATATCATCCCCACCCCAGTTTTACTTTCTATTTGGAAGGTTTCTAAGTCACCAAATTATTGTGTTCAAGTGTTATGAATGTGTTATGTTTTCAGTCTCACATGTGTGTAGTTGGGTATAATTTAATGAATTAAATGGTAATTGGATTATTGCAATTAAGATATGAATTTGGTAAAGTTTTTAAGGCTACTGGTTTACCCCTCCCCTCTGAGTAACCTAGCATAGTCTTGAATATTTCCAACACTTAGGGGTCTTAGGAACCCTCTAAAAACATATCATGTTTTCAAATGAGTTGAAAGGGGTCATAGAGTACCCTAAGATGCCTTTCATCACATTATATGACAATATATGTCCCTAGAGGTCTTAGGTCCCCTAAGTACATACATTATGTGTTTGAGTGGGTTGAATGGGGTCATAAAGTTTCCTATGACCCCTTTTGACATACTAAACAAGAAAATACATTCCTAGGGGTTCTAGGAACATATATCATGTGTTTGAATGAGTCGAAAGGGGTAATAGAGTACCCTATGACCACTAAGGAAACTTAATGTCATCAAATGGGTCAAAAGGTGTCATATGGTATTCTTGAACCCCTTTTGAGCCATTAGATCAGATCATTCATGTTGTTAGGCATCTTTGGACCCATAAGCACACATATTGTGATTGAATGGGTCAAAGAGTGTCAAAGGGTAACCTATGACACCTTTTGATTGTTTAGAACCATTATATGCATGGTTAAGGGTCATAAAGCCTTTAAAAATATATTTTAAGGATCCTAAAAAGGGGTCATACTATTATTAAAAAGAAAATTGAAAAAATAATTATTTTCAATGTTCATGGTGAACACCAAAAACGTCTCAAAAAATATGTTTTAGCCTATTATTGTCTATTTTTGACTTTGACCATGTAGTTGAAGACTTTTTTTCATCCAAATTTGATGAAACAAAAAGAGTTTCTTGAGAATGTTCTTAGCTCTCCATCGATATAATGTCTATTAAATTATGAGTTTACTAAATAATTATTACTCATTTTTTAATGGAGTTAGCTACAAAGTGTCGATTGACATACTGATTTAAAATAGTTATAACTTTGAAACCATAATTCTATGATAATACTCGTGACCCTGGAATTGACATAAGAATAGCAATAGAGGCAAAAAATTACTATTATATTTTCTGAAAGAAAAATAGGAACCCAAAGTCTCCAAATCTAAAAGATCCATGACATTCTATGCTTTGACTACAATAAGGAAAAATAAGAAAAAATTAATTTAGAAGTTTTTTCAATTAGTTAAGATTATCAAACATAGGAGTTTGTTTATTCTAAAAATAGTATAGTATAAAATTCAAAATTATTTATTTAATTGGAATAAATTACCCAAAAATATGTGTCACATTCAAGCATGATTTTACTTCTTATATCTATAATCTATATTATCATTTGATCTTGATTAAGGTGTTGAAACATACACCCATGTCTTATTTTTTTCTTAAAACATTTTTATTACTGCATTAAAATCCAAAATTTTGACTAAACATTTTATTTTTCTTTAGATAAGGCCTAGTAGTTTAGAAATTATATTCAATTTCCTATAGATTCTTTTCTTACAACTTTTTGATATATAAAGTCCATAACTAATTTAAAAGTACACATCAATTTGACATAACTATAATTTGTTAGTTTTTCACTACTACTTAAGGGCATAGTTTTGTTGACCATGATCCTACACATACCCCGCTACAAGTGAACTAATTGGAAGTGGAGATCAAATAAAAGATAACTTGTTCTACCTAGACCTATCTAAAGATACATGCGGGTAAGTGCACAAAGTTGTGGTGCCAATAGGAGGGTATAAGTGGTCACTTTTTTTCCTGGAATCAACAATTTCTAAACTAGTCACTCTCAAAATTTTAAGATATGATAAAAAAAAATGTAGTAGGGTAAAAGCACAAACTTGTGTCACCTTTTATAAAGAAAAAAGATCCCAGAACTCAACTATTCACCTTAATGAAATAAAAAATGGCTTTTATATTTAGAATTTGAAGATGATGTAAAGTGATGAAATGTGTGGAATTTGATGAATTTTATGCCTATATTTTTTTTATACAATCGAGTAAGAACTTATTCATTATTTAAAAAAAAAATTGAAGTGCTTTATTAACTTCAAAAATAATATGGTGTAGTTCTTGTGAAACAAGTATATGTAAATAATGTTTTTTCCTCTAATTTGAATATATCGTATAGATGACATGTATAGCTAGGGATCAAAAACAAAGTATAAGTTTTTGATGTATATTTTCTCTGTTATAAGTACTTGCTGGTGTAAATAAGTGTCTACTATTTACCCTTTACTTAAGTTTACTTATGTTGATGCATTATTTTATTATTTCTTAGATGAGACACTTAGGAGTTTGTGTACTCTTATGTGTTGTCATGTTCACAACACTGGAGTTTGCATAATTAACTAAGTTATCATGCATAAAACATAGTTATTTGCACTCCTAATTTAGCACATGGCATCTACAACATTTTTTGCATGATGCACCTCTATAGGCTTATCCTCTCATCATTGCAGTTACTCCTGTCCTTAATAGAGGATAACCCATATCTGGTGAAAATGTGCCTGGTTGTAGACTTATCATGTTGTTGATTCCTAGGCATTCTAGAAGCATTCTAGAGGCCTTTATATATATATTCACTCCTAGTATACTTTTACACATGGAATGAATATCATATCATCATTCTGATCATACTCTTTTTGGTCTACTATTGTGCTTGTGGTTGAGTTCCTTGGTCTTGGGTGAATTTTTTCCTAAGACAAATGCTTACATGGTATCAAAGGATGGGGAGATTCTCTTCATAGAACCATTCAAGATCATTATTGCTTCCACACCTTGAACTAAATTTGGATAATCTGGAGAAATTGGGAGTATCTAGAGCTAAATCAGACCTGTTGTTACATCTGGAACATTGATTCGATGAAAATCGGCTATAAATTTGCCTATGTTGGACCAAAGTTGATTTTGAGGCCCTTTTTTTTTGCAAACCAACATCTGATGGCCTCGATTTGTAACTTGGGTATGGTCATTTATTAGATCTACAATTATTTCTTCTCTGCAATATTTTCAAAATTCTAGAATTTTTTTGAATTTTTTAAAGCCCTACAGGCCCCTATATAGAAATTTATTTTGTGGGAACTCTAGTGACACCCCATCCCCTATGTAGAATATTACTATTACCCAACAGGCATATATTTCATAATTTATTGTATGATGACATCCATCTATTTCGATGAATACAACTGACCATCACAATTTTTGACCAAGCAACCTAGGAATTTGACATGCACCCACAGAGCCTGGCAGCCTTTCTTATAATTCCAAATACAACATTGGCTTTCATTGTTTTAACATAATGGGTGTTTGATTTTAAAAACCCTACAAAGTGTTATCCTCTTGTATGTGGGATTAATATTAATCCTCCCTTGTCATGAATTGGAAACTGACTGCTGGCATTGCCCAAGTCTTTCAACCCAACACAATGAACTCTTCCCACCCGGTGATCCTCTGAAAATGACCATGACATCCCCCAGACATGAAGCACCATTTTGAAGCTACTACATGGCTCTTGATCTACCAGCTCAACTCCATGCTAGACACATAAGTGACAACCACATTGGATAGGCCATCTTAGCCAACCCACCTAGTCAATAGACTGATTCACCTACCACCTGAGAATCGATAGCTCAGCATCCACATTAGTTTTTCATACAATTCCATACATTCATACAAGGTAACATCATTGTTTGGATAGGACACATCATCATTAACATCATCAAAGGGCCGAAGTACACTGATGTCAATATTTTGCTACCCTAAAATTGATGGTCATTTGACCATCATCAAGAGGCAAATTAGAACTACTACAATGACCATATGACTGTTAAATTTAACCTCATCCTTTGCTGATCTAACCCCTCTCCATATTGATTTTTGATTTGACAGTTCAACTTTGGGAGGCCATATCTTAGTCATTCAGACTCCAAATCAAGTGTAATTTTTTTTTAGCTAAAATTTTCTAAAATTTTTGGTGTTGCAGTTCTTTTCTAGTTTTCATGCACATATTTGTCAAAAATTACATCTTTTGGTCATTGTACTTGTCTAATCCTATATTTTATAACTTGAGATGCTCCATACGGGCTCATCTAGACTTGAAAATAGGTTCTATTTTTTGGAAAGTCCATTATTTTTCATCTACGTTCTAGATCTACAATCATATTATAGGGTTGTGTGGACAAAATTGTCACTTTCAGAATTAGGTCCTTTTTTGCATTGTAATATTTTGATATATCTTCAAAATTGTTGTATATTTGAGATACATTGTAATGTTCTAGTTTTGAACTCCATAAGGAGGTTGTAAAAAGGAAAAATTAGAAGTCCACTAAGGCAAAAATTGGCAAGTGGCCATTGTAAATGCATTGCATTTAAAGTGCCAAAAGCATCTTCCTTGGGGAGTTTTCTTGATTGAGTGAAAAGGGAGGGTGCTTTTGGTGTTGTGTTCCTTTTTTCCTATTGTATTCTTTCAATCTATGCATCATGGGAAATTTTAAGTCTCCAAAATTAACTCCACATAACTGTGCTACATGGTCCATTAAAATTTGGTGTCATCTAATGCATAAAGGAGTTTCTTAGTATGTAGATGGTACCCTTCCTAAACCAATAGGTGATCAAGTATCTAGAGGATAAATTTCAGCTTGAGAAATAATGGATAGGAAAGCCATAGGTGATATTTTTTTGAGGGTTGATGACAAGATCATATATCCAAGGAAGCTTGGGATACCCTCCAAAAGCTCATACACCCATCCAAGGAAGTATGTAGAAGTCTCATACATCCAAGGAAGCTTGGGATTCCCTCAAAAACCTATATGGTAAAGTGTCTGTGGAGGATGTTTACAAAATTGAAGATGAACTAGTCTCCTTAGATCCAAAGATATTTGATTCCATATAGGATTTTATCATAAAGGTGAATGAATTAAGAATGTAGCTTGATGATTGTGGGAGTCCTATTAAAGATGACAGGTTAATCTATCTCATTCATAATAAGCTATCATCTAAGTACTCCACATTTATTTCTTCTTATAACACCTCAAAGACTACATTAGGGTTTACCTATCATAAAGTCTCTTCTGATCACTATGTTTTACTATTGGATGAAGAAGAAAATAAGTTGAAATCAATGGGGATACTCAATTTTCCAAAGTCTAAGGCATTGGTGGCCAATAATGAGGGTTCTCAAAATTTAGCTAGTCAATCTTTAAAAAAAGGAAAGGGAAAGAATAAGAAGTGGAGGAATAACAAACTAGAGGATGTAGAAAAGACAACACCATAATCAAATCAAAAAGGAAAGTTTACTCGAATTCAAATAAGAAGGGGGACAATAATAAGGAGAAGAAAAAGTGTGCCTATTGCAAGAAGTTGGGTCATGATGAATATGAGTGTTATCATAAAAAGATTGAAGAGTTAATGAACATCATAAAGAAAAACAATGTTCCACTACCTAATGCTTATAAGGAGAAAGGATTCTCTTCTTTGGATTCAAAAGGAAAGGGCAAACACTCATGACAAACTCAAGTTCTTTAATAGAATGAGTTCTTGACTTAGGTGCCTCATATCATTTGGTTCTTCAAAAGAAGATTTTTCTTCATTGAAGTAGTCAAAGGCACCACACATCTTTGTCGAAAATGATACAAAAGTGGAAGTTGAAGGGAAAGGAAATGTGGAGATGGAAAGTGGAGAATTCCAAAATGTTCTCTGTGTTCCTAACCTAAGCTCTAATCTCCTCTCAATTTATCAAATCACTCACCTTTGAGATGGCCATAAAGTTGAGTTCCTTCCTGATGTAGTAAAGGTGCACAGTCTAAAAGATGACTCATTAGTTGTAGTGGGGAAAGTTAAAAATGACAAAAGGTTGTATTTTTTCTCTCACTTTATGCCCAAGTCCCCTTCACAAGCCTTGTTGACTCAATCTAATCCACAAATTAAATTATGTCATGAGTGGTATGGTCATCTATCCTTCCATTATCTTTAGCAATTTTGCTCAAACAATATGGTCAAAGGTCTACCTAAAATAAACTTTTCCAAAGGTGAATGGTCAGCATGTTTAGTAGATATGGATATAGAGGAGAAGTGTAATAAAGGGAAGTCTTCAAGAGTAGTAATAGTTCTTAAACTAGTTCAAATGGTAGTAGTAGGTCCTCTTGTAGTGACATTAGTTAGCCAAGGTCGCTACATACTTACTTTCATTGATAACTTTTCATTCTACACTTGGGTCTACTTTCTTCATCACAAGAATGAAGTGTTGGACAAGTTGCTAGCCTTTAAGGCTCATGTTGAAAACAAATCAAGGAAATCCATCAAAGTTCTTAGGATGGAAAATGTGAGAAGATATGTGAACACAAGACTTAAAGAATTTTGCAAACTTGAGAGTATTGATCTTTAGAATCCAACAACATTTAGTCCACACAAGATAGATGTTGTAACATTGAGGTTGTGAATTCTTAAGTTCATGGAAAGTTGCATGCTACAAGTCAAGTATCTAGATCCATCACTTGAAGTCAAAGAAATTAGCAGTTCCAATCGCATACTTAATAGGTCTCCTCATAATTCCTTAGATGGAAAGACTCTGTTTGAGGCATGGTGCAGTAGAAAAGCAGTTGTGAGTCACTTCAGAGTCTTTGGTTTTCTAGCATGGGAAAACTTATCTTCTAGGGGATGAAAGGCACCACCACCTCGATCTTGTACTTTCATTGAATATGAAGATGGTGTTAAGGCATATAGACTTATGGATCCTAAGAGTCATGAGGTTTTTGTAGAGACAAATGTACACTTTGAGGATCCTTATGCACAATATTTACAAGAGGTCTCTTTATCAATTGAGGAGCTAGTCGATTCTTTGGGATAGGTTCTACATTCATCCTTGATAGGGGCAATTGAGTAGGTTTTAGAGACATCATCCATCATCAGGATTCTTTCTACACATAGGGGAATCATCTCACTAGTACCTATGGTTCAGTAGTCATAGATCAACTTCTACATCAAACTAGCTATCATTTATCAACACTCTACATTTGGGGGGGGGGACTACCTTGTCTCTCTCCTTCTCTCTTATGGGGGGACCTTTTCCTCTTTCAGGATTGTGTTCTTCTCATATTTCTCTAGTGTATATACTTTATGTATATCATAATGGGGGGGTCTTGATTACTCCATCCATCCATCCATGCATCTTTTTTTTCATCTCTTTTTGGGGAAGGTTTTTTCCCATGAAGTTTTCTCTCTTTCTCCACTTTATGAGAAATTGTGTTATAGACATGGGTACCTAACATGGCTATAATATCTAGGACCCATCTTACATTTCATTCTAGCTTTCATCATCTTAAGTGCATTCCCCTAAGTTGCACTTAAGATGGGGTGTTGGTGTAAATAAGTATTTACTATTTACACTTTACTTAAGTTTACTAAGGTTAATGCATTATTTTATTATTTCTTAGGTGAGACACTTAGGAGTTTGCATACTTTTATGAGTTGGCATATTGACAATACTAGAGTTTACATAATTGACTAAGTTGTCATGTAGACAACACAGTTATTCGCACTCCTAATTTAGTACATGGTGTCTACAACATTATTTTGTGTGTTCCACCTTTGTAGGCATATCCTCTCATCATTGCACTTACTCCTATGCTTAATGGAGGATAACCCATATATAGTGGACATGTGCCTAGTTGTATGACTTATAATGTTGTTCATTCCTATGCATTCTAGAAGCATTCCAAAGGCCTCTATATATAGGCACTCTTAGTGTACTTTACACATGGGATGATTATCATATCATCATTCTAATCATACTCTTTTTGGTCTACTATTGTGCTTGTGCTTGAGTTCCTTGGTCTTGGGTGAATATTTCCATAAGGAAAATTCTTACAGTACTCAAGGCTAACCTTATAAGAATCCAACAAATTTTTTCTCCCATCAAAACATCCCTATCAAGTGTACACCTTTTTGAAAAATATATTACATTTTCTTGAAGAGGACTGTAGGGATAAATATAAAATTTCCATTTTTTCAATATGATTTACTATTTTTTTACTTTTTTGAGTGAGCATGTCCTCAAATGTTAAAATAGTAATTTATAATATTTTGAAATTATAACTAATTAAAACACTATGAAATTATATAATTATGATATTAAATCAAAGATCAATAAAAGGGTATTTAATTTTTGAAAAAACATATTTTTGATAGAGAGATGAGATTTGAGAAAAAACTAGTTTTGGTATCCTAAAAGGTGACATAGATCTATGCTTTTAACAAGTCATCCTTTGAATCTAGTTTCTAAACTACTTACTTTTTTTCAAAATGGTTTATTTTAGGCCCTCAAAAAATTAGGCCACAAAAAGTGATACTATTTTTTTGAAAAACCATGACATAGTGCGAAGTGTGGCCCCCATAAAATTTTAACTTTTTTGTTTCGGAATTCTTTAATTACTCCAATCAAAAGTTACCTAACACTGTGTAGTTTATCCTAGATTTATTTTGGTAATTTCATAATGTGTATTTTTAAAATGAATTTTGTATGCGGACACATCCTAGAAAAGTGAAATAGTCATGTGCTCTCCCTAGAAACTATTGAAAACTAATCCAAAATCAAAACTTCTTTTATTTCAAAGTCTATAGAATAAAGTTTTGTTTCTAAAAAACTAAGTTGTTGCAATATTATGTAAATGAGCTAAAATCTACACCCCAATTAGTAAGAGTTAGTTTTTGAAAGAAAATGGACATCTTTTTAAAAGAAATTATAGTTGAGAGGCTTGAAATAATATGAATTCAAAATAAATTAGATGGTTATATAGCTAACATAGAGGTCTAAAATACCATGTAGCTTGATTTTATTGATACTAAACCACAAAGAAACTTGAAGGAGAGAATAGAAGAAAAATTAAGCATTTTTATATGCTTTCTGCAAAAATATCTTAGATTAGTTTAGAGCCTCCAAACCATTAGGTTGGATCCCCATGGAAAATCCAAGCCTTAGGCTTGGTGGTATCCAATACTTTATATAGCACACATGTGCTATAGTGCATGTGCGCTATTTAAAATGTTTTTAAATTCAAGGCTTAAATAGCACTCACATGCTATAGTGCACAATAATTTTGTAAGCCTTATATTTCAATAGAGAGGATGGATAGGGAGAGAGGGAACAAGAGAGGTAGAGAGGGAGAGAGGATAGATATTGAAAGAGAGGAGAGGATGGGGAGATAGTAGGGGAAGAAAGAGAGAGTGGATGAGGATATTGAGAATAGGACATGGGAACAACATGGGATAGGATGCAGAGAGAGCGGGATTAAGGTAGAGTGAGAGAGTAATAGAGAGTAGAGGGTGGGGAGGGACAAAGGAGAGAGAGAGAGAGAGAGAGAGAGAGAGAGAGAGAGAGAGAGAGAGAGAGAGAGAGAGAGAGAGAGAGAGAGAGAGAGAGAGAGAGTAGGTGATGGGAGAAAAATTATTTGATAGGATGCAAAGAAAGAGAGGGGGATGAGGTAGGGAGAGATGGAGGGATAAATTTTGAGAGAGAGAGAGAGAGAGAGAGAGAGAGACAGAGAGACAGAGAGACAGAGAGAGAGAGATAGAGAGAGAGAGAGAGAGGGGGGGGGGGTAGCTCAATGTGTGAAACCTAAGAAAAACATGATATGTCTACAAGTAGATGATGATATTTTTGAGTATCCAATTATGTCTATTGTTGTAGTTGGTACCTAGCCACACAAATACCTAACAAGAAGAAATAGTTTACCATCATTTGAGAACTACTAATTAGAAAAGAAGATTTTATAATATTCTCATTTGGTGGTGGAAATGAATATCAAATTAGAAATAAACAAAGGGAGATATGCCAATAAGGTACTATGGACAATTTCAATGTAAGAGCTTCAACCAAACATATATGCATTGAAAAGGAGAGAGGATGTAGAAGGTACAATAGGTTGACTACAAAATACAACTAGTAAAGTAAGTTTAATTTTTTATTGTGCTCATTTTATATGTACTTGTATATGATAAATGTATGTACACGCTGTGAATAGTTCTAATTTATATACTTCTTATTTAGGTCTTAAGTAAAAGTCGTAGAAATTTTGATGATCTCATGTATATAACATCAACATCTTGTGCAATTACACATGGTGAGTGTACATTAGACATATTTACATTATACACATAGGAGTTATAAAATTATGCATTTACTAACATTTCAACAAATTCATTTTTTATTTTGTATTTGAATCAAAACATGTTGTAAACATTTAAAACCATGAGTACACTTATATTTATGTCCTTCATATTATTTTAAATATATGAGTTCACTTGTTTTTGTTAACCTCATAATGGTTTTTCACACTTGGGCGAATAACACTTACCTACTCTATATTGGAGCTGAGTACACCATGCATGTCGAGCAACATAAGGTGCCGAGTGTTAACAAGTGTTGAGCAACATAAGGTGTTGAGCGTTAACAAGTGTCGAGCAACACAAGGTGCCGAGTGTTAACAAGTGTCGATTAACATAAGGTACCGAGTGATACAGTTTTGTTTAGGTGCCAAGCTATCCAGGAAACAACATGTGTCGAGTATTAGCAATACTTTAGGAGCCAAGTAACTCAGAATATGAGCATAAGAGTTTGTAATTGCACAAACTATGATGCAAATATTTTTTGCAGCTGACATAAGGTAAATCTCGAAGGATTTAATGATGAGATCGAATCTTTTATCTTTCCTACGCAATCTACATGCAGCCAATAAGAAAAATCATAAAGGCAAGCAACCAATAGAAGAAATGCAAATAATAAGTGGAAAATGGAGATTGAATATGGATCGTAGATCCATACCTAACCCTAAATCCTCATATGTCTTTATAAGGAAGACAAAATTTTATGGTAAAATATATGAGTGGACATAGAAGGGTGCACAAGGAAATCTATTTTCAGAAGCAAGGGTTATCAGATCACAAAAGGATCAAGACCTGAGAAAGCAAAACAGGTGCCTACATTCAGCAATCAAGGATTGTAATCTATCAGGTTCATTATACCTAATTCTTTCTAGAAATTTTATTAGAATGAAAATCCTATGGTGATAGGTTAGCTTAATAGCTATTTTGAAGATCCTTTAATTAGGTGATTAAATACTTTAACAGGGTCACACTTCATGTAAAGTGTTTGTAAAGCCTCTAACCAGGTCACTATTAATACAGTGTAAAACCTTTAACACGGCAGGCCTTTAATAGGGCAGACCATCAGAAGTTGTTGAACAATATTACTGTAGTAATTTTTGTGGGTATCATCCCCACCCTAGTTTTACCTTCTTATTCTTGGAGGGTTTCTGGGTTACCAAATTTTAGTGTTATGAGTTGTTGATGCATGTCTTAGTTTCATGTTTACTTGATGTATTTACATGCATGAAATTTACTTTCAGTTAAAAGTTTTATTGGTTAAAGTGTGATACTTCTGATTCACCCCCCACCCCTCTCATAAGTATTCTTTCCATATTTGAATATTGAAACAATAGGTATCAGAGCATCAAGATTCTCACAAGGAAAAGCCTAACAGGTTGGAGGAAAAGATCTAAAGATGGAAGCTTTCAAACTTGGAAAGATCATTGAAAATCAGGTGATAGATGTGCAACTTGCTCTGCATAGCTTGGAGGAATTTAGAAAGAAGTTGAGAAACTCATTAAAAAAAAGGAAGGATCTAGCCATAGCTGAAAATGATATACACTACAAGGAGACTGATACCACCAACATATTTTCCAACAGAGATACTAAAGAGTTTGATGCAGCAATAGCAGAACTGATGGAGAAAAATAAAGTTGAAGTAGATGAGATAAGATCTCTCAAGATGGAACATGAGTCATAGGCCATAATGATATGTGAAATCACTGAACACAAGAACAAAGTAGTTGAAGATAAAGTTATGATGGAAAATGAAAAAAGAAATCTTGCAAACAGACTTGAAGAAAAATGTACTGAATTGACAAGGATCTCAAATATGCAGATGGATACACTTGCCCAAATGATGAACCTTCATCATGAACTCAATGTAAAAGATATTGAGATCTCTACTTTAAAGATGCAGAATGAAAAAATGCAGAATGAATTGAACAGAGAAAAAGAGGTAGCAGAGAATCTCAACAAGTCAAGTGAAGCCATCAAGTATTTTGAACAGTTGCTGAAATCCCCAAAATCTGCCCATGATACATCAGGACTAGGATACAATAACACTGAAGTTGGGGAATCATCAAAGAGTGCTAAAAAAAGAAGTGACAAATGTAAGAATTCAAAACCCACTTGTCATTATTGTAATAAGAAGGGGCATACAACTAATGTGTTTAGGAGTAGAAGATTCAATCAATCAAACACACCCAAAAATAAGAGTTTTTGTCAGAAGTGCAACATGCAAGGACATATGACACAAAATTGCAGATCAAATGTCACAAGGACTCAAAGATTTGATGGACATTGTTATAATTGCAAAAAGTATGGACATAGGGCATTTGAGTGCAGGTCAAAACCTATGTGGACATCAAATCAACCAGAAAAAATAGAAGGGAATGAAAGTCATTATCATTGGGATTACAATACTAGGTATAGTTGTCATTATTGTCAAGAATATGGACATATACCACAGAACTGCATAAGAACACATTTCAGAGGAAACTACAAAATATGGTTGAATCAAACTACATGTTTTAGTTGTTTGAAAATTTGTCATATTAGCAGAAACTATCCTACAAGATCAAAGGCACCCAAGACTAAAGAAAACAAGGGAAAAGAAAAGATTGATGTCGAAAAGATAAGGGGGCAAATGAATAAGACTTGGAAAAAGAAAGATGAGTGCAACACATCAAGCGAAGGGATCACTTCACACAATGGGTCAAGTGATCACACCTCATCAAACTAAGCATAAGAAGTATATTGGACTGATATACAAAGCTATATCACACATCACTCCCAAGACAAAGAAGCCATGCTAAGTATAAATCTGAATGAAACAAGATGTCAAGACAAAATCTAAATGTTGTTGCCAAAATATCTTTGGATGTCGAGTTAAACTCCAACACATGCCGAGCTCCTAACAGTGTCCGAGCTTATAACTAATGCCAAATTGGTTAACTCGAATGGAAGCTAAGAAAAGTGAAAATATAGTGTAAGCCAAGTTAGGTCAAGATTTCTTCAGAAGCTGAGTTGGCAGTTGAGCATTTAATGTGATAGAAATAGGGTATATTATCGTGATTTCAATCAGTTTTACTCATCATGATCAAAGAACAAAGAAGAAGAAAGAGAGCTGAGAAACTTCATAGTAAGAATCTAGCATTTCAAGCAGATTACAACCTTATTCAACACATTTTTCATCGATCTTAAGGTATTTTCATTTGTGCCGAGCTACACAGCTTCTTATCTTTTTATTGTGAAAACCCTAGTTTGCATGAATGGCATCAAGTTCGAAGAAAACTAAGGATAAAGAAACGTTTGAAGTTTAGTTAGTTTCAAATGAGGTCAAGCAACCCAATTTTTGACCCATTCCCGAAGTTGCCTACAAAAATGACCCAGCCGAAGCTCTCTCCCAAATTCCCCCAAAAGTTGTAATGGTCCAAGATGTGAGAAAATGTTACAACTGTAAGATAGGTTCCCTAGGAGACATGGAAATAAGACAAGATTATGAAAAATTATGTGTAGATGGAGTCTTGGAAGATGAATTCAAAATCATTGAAAGAAAGGGTTTAACTCGAGTTTTGAGCTTTCCCACCGTATTCAAAATAGAATGGGTTAGACTTGTGCTAAGCAGAATTCATGGTGGAAATTTGTGGTTAGAAGATACTCCCATCAAATTGACAAAAGAAATCATACATAGAGTAACAGGTTACCCAACCCTAGATTTTTTCAAAAATTTGAGAAGTGAATCAAAGGAGGTTATTAGAAAGAACACTAGTGCCCAATGGAACAAAAGAGGAATGACAATTCACACCATATAGGATCCTCTAGTTGAGTTTGCTATTAGAGTCATCGCCCATAAATTATACCAATCCATAGACTCAACAGTGTACCATGTATTGCAGTAGATGTAGGCTACAAATTGGTGAAAAAAGATCATACTTATGATCTTGCAGAACTACAACTACAACAGATCAATGAAAACCTAGCTGCCATAAGAAGAACAAAGAGCACTCAATGCAAATTTTGAGCAATCCTAGTTTGCATATTCTTTTATGTTCAGAATGAGTTTCCTTCTTTTCGAAAAGTGGCATGGAGGAATCATAGAACCATCGTTGCCCAAATCAATGAATACATAGAACAAATGGGAGAAAATTTTGATACCTTGATGACAAGCTATTTTGAGGATTTCAAGAAATCCATGAAGCACAGATCAAGGATACCAGTTTCCTTAGTGGAAGAACATACAAATGATATATGTTTCTTAGTTGACATTGATTTTACCTATATTCAAGTAGTAATACCAAGGGTAAGATGGCTAAGGCCATTTGGATATGGAATTAATGTTGATGAGGCATCTACAACAATAATTACATTATTGGCAGAAGAAACAGATAAAAGTACTCCACATTTTTGCACTTATGATGTGGTAAGATCAAATATAAACATGGAATTAAAAACTGCTTCCACATTGAAGAAGAAAGAAAAATTATTAAAAAAGATTAAGAAGAAATTTGGTAAAGAAATCGAGGCTAAAGCAAAAGGAGAAGAAGATGACAGTGATGGTGAAGATGAGCAAGAACAAGGGAAAATGGAATTAACTCAAGGTCTTGGAGAAGACAAGGAGGAAGGTGCAGAGGAAGAAGAAGCCAAGGAAGCACCAACTGATGCTGAGCCAAAGAAGAGAAAGGCAATAGAACAGCCTCCAGCTAAGCCCAAATCAAAGAAAGCTGCCACACCATCACCTCAAAAGCCAACAACACAAGCAACAACAAGGGCCTCCACTCAAAAGGCCAAAGAGGAAGTTACAAAGAAGGAACAAATCAAGGAAACACAAGAAGAGTCGAGGAAAAGAAAAGGATATGTGGCTCAACTTGATACTGATGAAGAAGACCAATCTAAAAAGTTAAGCCATTCTTCAGTTGATACCTTATGTAAAAAGATTGGAAATGGTGACTTAAGTAATTTAAATAAAGTCAATTTCAATAAATTTACTAAAGAAGAACAGAATGATATAGAAGAAATAGTTTATGGAATGATGGCACAATTCAAGTACACTCCACTTGAACTAGATGGACAATTGCCAATAGAACTATCAAAAATTGTAGAAGACAGATGGCATTTCTATTTGAAAATGGAGAAGGAGATGAGGGAATCAACTCTAGCAAGTGTATTGCCGAATTTGACTAAGGAACAAGTAAAGAATGCAGTCAAAAGGCACAATAATAGGTTTACACCTAAATATAGGGCATTCTTCATACTCCAAAATAGGATGGAAGAAATTGTTCAAAGAACAATGAAATCATGGAATAACTTGTACAAAAAGATTGAAGATTTTCTTGAAGAAGAATACAAGGAAGAAGTTATTGTACCAATAGAGGAGAGGAGAAAAAGGAAAAAAGATGAAGAAAAGAAAAGAGAAGAAGAAAGGAAAGAAGAAGAACAAAAGAAAAGAGAAGAAGAGAAGAAGGAAGAAGAAAAGAAAGATGGAGAGGAGGAAGAGACACAAAAACAAGATATAATGGGTATAGTTGAGCAAGAGTAGCAATCAGATCAGAGTGTGCAAGACACACAATTGCCACGCCCTAGCCCTCCTCCAACATCCATCTCACCTGCAAACACTGTAACTATTACTAATGTTCCTGATACTTCTGGTTGGAATATCAATCCATTAACTGTAGAAGATCTTAAAAGAATTCTTGACCAATCTACCCAATAAGAAATATTATGTGTAGATCCAATATTGGTCAGTATGGATGAATTGCAAAAACTAGTAGAAAGTACAGTCAAAGATAAGGTGAATCTACAAGAACCACCTTCTATCATCTCTACAACTACTAGTAGTCAATTTCAAATGCCAACAATCACAGTTGATGCTGCAAGATAGAAGCCAAGTGCAACTGTAGAAAAAGGAATAGAACAAACAGGAAATACAATTACATATGATCCTACAACACAAACACAAGGTGCACTTCCACAAATTACAATAATTGATCATGGTAGATAGAAGGAGGAGGAAATAGTGAAAACCCCTAAAGAACAGGAGGCAATACAAACATTAATAGATTTCCCTACCTAGGGAACTCCTTCACATAAACCATTGCAAATAATAGCTCCAGGATCTACCTTTACCAGAGTTGCAAGGGTACTTCACTATGGAGACCCTGAATTAGATGAGGAGATAGTCATACCAGGCTATGACTCAAAAACAATAACCATTGATCAAATCAATGAGGTGCAGGAAGCACTAAATAGGAGGAAAAGACAAGAGATACAGAGGAAGGAGTATAAACAAAAGCAAACACTATATGAAATTAAGGACATATTAATGGATGCCTTCAAGTTGCAATCACCAGATGAGTCAAAGCATATCACGGAGCAATTATCAGATATTATTGACCAGGTAACAAATGAAGACCTAGAAACAAATGCAAAACTTATGGAATGGTCAAAGAGAACATTCCAAGGAAAAGTAAATGAACAAATATCAAGTCAAATTGCACTTTCACAGGTTGAATTAGCAAAGCTCATTGACAAAGTGAAAAAGGTACTTGTAAATATATTCTCATTGTACAAAAAGTTGTGTGATTTTTCATACTTCACACAAGAGACAAGCCAAAAGATACTAAGCCTAGAAAGAAATTTAAACATTTCAAGCATGCAACTACCAAATGATCTAGCTCAAAGTGAGAAGCATTTTTCTCAATCGCTTCACACTCACAAAGAAATAGCCATATTAATAGTAGATGAGGCTAATATCAAGGCCAAACTAATACAGCTCCAGTCCTCCATTACCCCACATTTAGAAATACTCCATAAAGAGAAAGTATATGTTGAAACTATTCTCAAGAAAGACCCAAATCTTTCTACTTCAGAAGGACTTATTCATCTTGCTACTGAGACTGCCATCTAGCACAAGTCACTAGAAACTGCTTTGAACAATTGGGATGCAAATCTCAGGATGATTATGGAGGTAAACAACACATTTTTGGCTAAATATGGTCTTAACCCTTAAACATAAGTGTCAAAAAAGGGGGAGAAAAGAGACATAATAGGGGGAGATACAAATATTATGAGATGAATTAATGGGGGAGAAAAGATACAAAGGAGGAGCTTGATATATAGGAGAAAAGATTAAAAAAAAGGAGGAGCATATATAGATAATGGTACAATCAACTCAGGGGGAGTTACAAAATTTTTGAGTGTTTTTGTCACTCATGTCAAAGGGGGAGATTGTTAAGCTCATAATGGTTTTTGACACTTGAGTGCCAATAACACTTACCTACTCTATATTGGAGCCAAGTACACCATGCATGCCAAGCAACATAAGGTGTCGACTGTTAACAAGTGCCAAGCAACATAAGGTGTCGAGTGTTAACAAGTGCCAAGAAACACAAGGTGCCAAGTGTTAACAAGTGTCGAATAACATAAGGTGCTAAGTGATACAATTTTGTTTAGCTTTAGAGCTATCCAAGAAACAACATGTGCCAAGTATCAACAATACTTCAGGAGCTGAGTAACTCAGAATATCAGCATAAGAGTTTGTAATTGCACAAACTATGATACAAATAGTTTTTGTAGCCGACATAAGGTAAATCTCGAAGGATTTAATGATGAGATCAAATATTTTATCTTTCCTATACAATCTACATGCAGCCAATAAGAAAAATGATAAAGGCATGCAACCAATAGAAGAAATGCAAATAATAAGTGAAAAATGGAGATTGAATATGGATCAGATATCCATACCTAACCCTAAATCCTCAAATGTCTTTATAAGGAAGATGAAATTTCATTGTAAGATATATGAGTGGACATACAAGGTTGCACAAGGAAATCTATTTTCAAAAGTGAGGGTCATCAGATCACAAAAGGATCAAGATCAGAGAAAGCGGAATAGGTGCCTGCATTCAGCAATCAAGGATTGTAATCTATCAAGTTCATTATACCTAATACTTTCTAGCAATTGTATTAGAATGAAAATCCTATGGTGATAGGTTAGCTTATCAACTATTTTGAAGATCCTTTAATTAGGTGATTAAATCCTTTAACAAGGTTACACTTCATGTAAAGTTTTTGTAAAGCCTCTAACCAGGTCACTATTAATACAGTGTAAAGCCTTTAACAGGGCAGACCATCAGAAGTGGTTGAACAACATTGCTGCAGTAATTTTTGTGGGTATCATCCCCACCCCAGTTTTACCTTCTTATTCCTGGAGGGTTTCTGGGTTACCAAATTCCAGTGTTATGAGTTGTTGATGCATGTCTTAGTTTCATGTTTACTTGATGTATTTACATGCATGCAATTTACTTTCAGTTAAAATTTTTATTGGTTAAAGTGTGATACTTCTGATTCACCCCCCCTCTCATAAGTATTCTTTCCATGTTTGAATATTCCAATAGTTTTAAATATACAATTTCACTTATTTTTCAAATATATAAGTTCATTTTTTTAAAATAACATGTTCACTTCTAATTGAAAGTTATTGGTGTGCACTTGGTATTAAGTTCTTGGTCGATTTTCAATGATCTCCTATATGTTTCCATTAATTTTACATTCAAACATGTATACATTATTATTCCTATGTCTAATTAAATATAAGTGTACATTAGATATACTTCTACAAATATCTCAATTAAAAATGATAACAAAATGTATGAAATCTAAAAGTTCACCATACTATTTATTAAATGTATTGTACAAACATAACATAGCATGGTCTAATGTATAATAATATAATATCTAAGAGAAGATGATAACATAAGAACATACCATAAACTAACAATATATGCCATAACAAATAAAAAAATGACATAATAAACAAAATGTTTCATACTAACATGATAACATTAGAAGATACCTTATACTAGTGTGATAACAAGTCGTAAAAATATAACATGGTCTAATGTATGATGACATGATATCAAGTTATAAAAAATATAAAAAATATAAGTGTCTTAATACAAAGTATATCATAGTAAACAAGACATGTCATAATAAAATAAAATAAAGTTGTCCATTTAACAAGTCTTAAAATGAAAATCTAAGATCTAATCTATTTGATCTCTACTCCTCCTCACTCAATGCAAAGAGAACTTCGATGGATCACGTTATGTAACTTCATGTGTGCCATCATGTAGGGAATCCTATGCAATAATTTTTGTGGCATGCTATGGAGCATCCTACATGACATCCTGAGAAGACAACATGTACATGGTTAATTGAAATGGTTTTCATAATCTAGTTCACAAATAATATTAAATAGATTAGAAACAACCCTTAGCTACATCCATTGTTGTACTAAATTGTCTAAAAGGCCACTCAATGAACTAAAATAAGATGACACTTCTTGATGATAGATAGGAGTTGGAAGTATTTGTGCAAGAAGAGGAAAAAGAGGCTGAGGGTGTCGATGATTCATGGTATTATCAATACACTTTTCCCTAGGCCTATTTCGACGCATACCTCCACTAACCCCATAAAATGTTTTCACATCAAAATAATTGGGTTTTAAACACAATTCAAACTATGCTCATAATTTCCTAAGAAAGTACTTGGGCACCTCATGATTAGTGTGTGGTGGATGGTCAAATACCACCCACCATTGCTCCCAAAAATATCCTTATATTTAGGGGTGTTGTACACCATCTAATTGAAATATAGGGCATCTTGTCACTTATCTCTTCACTCATCTTTGAGTTATTAAAATACCTTTTTAAATTACATTTTGATATTTTTAAGTAATGTACATATTTATAAGACAAACTATCTAAATAAAATTCATGCCTGAATTCCCTCCATGATCAGAAGCTATATATCTTATCATCTAAGGTAAAAAAAAAGCTATAATGTCTTCCATGCAATCTGCAAGGTGAAGTAGTTGAGGGGGTGGGGGGAGGTCTCACATCTAATAAAATCGATGTCTTGCATAAGATCACATATGTTACACCTCACGCTTCTCTCATCTCCTATGGGATAGATGGTAGAGGAGGACTAGGTAGTCATGGAGGTCGGGGTGGAGGTGGAGGGGGCGAGTGTGGGTTCTCACCAAATATGTCATTCATGATATCTAATCTGCATATATGTATATATAAAACATTAAAATTCACAAAATTACTATTTAATTTAAGAAAAACTAAAGCATAAATCTAATTACATGTCTTTAGAATAATTAAAACATCTTAATACATGTTTATAACTATTTATACAACTTTAATGTTAGGGTATTGATATGGGTTTAAATAGCTCATGATTTTCATTAGTTAAATTATCTTATTATGCATTTAAGGTTTAGGGTTAGTTTTAAAATTAGGGTAAAGGTTTGGGATTATGTATTAGTTAAGGTTCAAACTAGTAGTATGACTATAGTTAGGATTAGATTATGGTTATGTTTCAAACTAGATAAAGTTATGTGTAATTCATCTTTAAATCTAAAACATAAATATAATTACATCTTTAAAACCATACAATACATCTTTAACTATAAATATATCAAAAAGGGTAGGAGAGAGATTAAAATCTAATTAAATATAATTAAATGAATATCTAAAACATAAATTTAAATGAACACCTAAAAAATAATTTAAGTTAAATACACATAACTAAATATTGGAAAAGGGAGGAGAATGAGAGGAGAGAGAAAGAGGAAGTGAGGAGAGAGAAAGATGATGATAGGAGAGAGTAAGAGGAAGGGAGGGAGAGAAATATGATGGTAAGAGAGATAAGTAGAGGAGAGACAAAGATGATGGTGGGAGAGAGAAACAAAGACAAGAGAAAGGGGAAGGGAGAGAGAGAAAGATGATGGTAGGAGAGAGAAAGAGGAAGGGGTAGAGAGAAAGATGATGGTAGGAGAGAGAAAGAGGAAGGAAGGATCTAGAAAATATAAAGTTTATTTCTCATCTAGGTTGGTACTAATTTAAAAAATAGAAACCTATTTTATATTTTTAAAAAAATGATTAGGTACTTATTATGAGTTACATAGACCAAGATCCTTTTGTGAAAAAGATAAAAATGAATACATTTAAGTCATAGCCATTCATTACATAGGTCACTTTATATGGATATAAAAAATGTTCTCTTAACATCTATCTTTGCTAATATAAGTGCATCTTGAGAATTTTAGGTATGCTTAAATTTATCTTAATATAAAGAATTTATGTATATATTAAATCATGTGAACTTATCCACCAACATGAACTAATCATTATTGAGTTTTAGTGAATGCTAATATGAACAATCTTGAGAATTGTATGTATCATCACCAAACTCAAGATCCATATCATGTTGTTCTATCCCCCATAGTTTATGTAATTTATGACTTTCACTTAGTTGACTTACAACTATATGTCAATCTTATATGCTTATTGATATATTGATAAAAAAAGAAACATTAATATATTGTTTATTTTAAAATATAAGAGATTGTAAGATAAATTTATCTTAGAAAAATGGTTATGGGTATGTGTAGGATCATGATCAACCAAACTATGCCCTTAAGTGGCAATGAGAAATCAACAAATCAAGCTTATGTCATCTTGACATACAATTTTCAAATTGTTATCAACTTTCTATAAAAGAGTTGATAGAAAATAATCTCTAGGAAATTGAATTTAGTTTCTAAACCACACGGCCTTATCTAAAAAATAAAAAAAATAAAAAAGAAAAAATTGATTGGTCAATTTTTTTAATTTTAATGCAATAGTACAAAAATAAGAAGTAGATGTATGTTTGACCACCTTAATAAAAACCAAATAATTATAATTTTTAATAAAATTCTAGATATAAAAATTAGAGTCATTCAATGTGATGTATTTTTTTGGTATTTTAATTCTAAATAAATAAATAATTATTAATTTTCTACTATTGTATTTTTGGAATTTAAAAACTATTATGTCTGACCACCTAAACGAATTCAAAAGTCTGCAAATTTTTTTAAAAATTTCCTTATAGTAGAAGAAGCATAGAATGTGGTGCATCTTTTGGATTTGAATAATCTTGTATCATTTGAAGGTTATACATGTTTTTAAATGAGTGTGTCAATCAACACTTTATACGTAACTCCATTAGAAAATAAGTAATAATTACTTAGCAAACTCATAATTTGACAAGCATTACAGTTATGGAAAGATAACAACATTCTTAGGAAACCCTTTTCATTTCATTAAATTTGGGTGAAAAAAAGTTGTTAGCTACATGTTTGGAGTAAAATACACACAACAAAAAGCCAAAAACATGTATTTGGGACATTCTTTAAGTTGACAATGTAGCATTACTATCCAAAGATATAATAGGGCTTATGAAGGTATTAATTTTTGGGTTTGGTATTAGTATGTGTGGGGAAAAAGTTGGAATAGATTTTGAAATGCTTTGAGGTATTTCAAAACTACATAATTTTTTAGATTGATACTTTCTAGCACACCATGATCCTACACATACCCTTTTGATAAGTCTATTTATTCATTTATCTATCCTTAAATGAGAACTTATTTGATAATATAGGTCCTATGGAGGAGAGAGAAAAGAGAGAGGGAGGAGAGAGATAAGGAGTAAAGAGAAAGGGAGGAGAGAGAAAGGGAGTAGACAAAGGGAGGAGAGAGAAAAAAAGAGGGGGAGAGAGTGAGGAGAGAGGAAAAGAGAGGGACAAGAGAGAAAAAGAGAGGGAGGAGATAGAAAAAGAGAGGGTAAAGAGAGAGAAGGAGAGGGAAGAGAGGGAGAAAGAGAGTGATGAGAGATAAAGGGAGGAGAGAGGAAAAAGATAGGGAGGTGAGAGAAAATGATGAGAGGAAAAAGAGAGGGTGGAGATAGAATGAGATGGAGGAGACAGAAAGAGAGGAGAGAGTGTTGGAAATATTCAAGACTATGCTAGGTTACTGAGAGAGTAGGGGTGAATTAGTAACCAAAAAATTTATCAATTACAGATCTTAACTACAGTAATTCAATTACCATTTTGTTCATCATATATGATCTAATTACATGCATGAAAAACTGAAAACATAAAACATTCATAACACTTGAACACAATGATTTGGTGACCTAGAAACCTTCCAAATAGAAAGTAAAACTGGGGTGGGGATGATACCCACAAAAGTTTAATACTATAGTATAAAGTTGGCCTGTTAAGGCTTACAATGATCACTTCTGATGATCTTTTCTATTAGGAGAAATTAGGACTGCTAGGTCCACCTTGTTAGAGGTTTTACAAACACACAATGAAGTCTGCACTATATTAAGAGATTTAAGAAAGACTGTGATGTCTACCTTATGAAAGGATTTTGACTGGTTCACCTATTAGGATTAAACAATAGATCTCTGACTTACAAATAGATTGCTAATAGATATTCCTTGATTGTACTAATCACCTTTCTATGATAGATTTGTCACTATTGTTCCTTATGCTGATATGGTCTTCATAACTCTTTATTTGCTACTTATATTTGCATTCTTGCACTTGTATTTCATTCACATTTTATTCAATACATCCTTGATATGATACAATACATCACACACACACACAGATATATATATATATATATATATATATATTGAATATCCATTTAAGGATTTCTATTTCCTCATCTAAGTCTATGTCATCCTCTATATCCTTTCCTTTACTCAAAAATTGTGTACTCGGTTAAGCCTTAGGTTCAACTATCCTTGTATTGAATGCTTTTGTGTCTAGAATGGAAACAATAGTTGATATACTAGTACTTGCAATGAAAATTGATATAGTACTAACCGATGGAATGCTAAAAGGAATACTTCTTGAACCCAAAATTGAAGAAGTCATAACTAAAGTATACAAAACTGAAATAGACAAAATTGTAGCATCCAATATTGAAGTGCTTACTACTGAAGAACTCAAAACTATAGAAGACACTATTTTTATGACTGATGACATCAACTTGGTGGTTGAAGAAGAGAGAGGTTGCAACTTGATAGGTGAAGTAGAAGTCAATTCTGTTAATGATACATTGAGTTGAGTAGGGGCAAAGAGTGATTGGACATTTGAAATGTCTATGGTTGTCATAGTTAAACTTCCTTAAGCTATCTCTAAGCTTGATATAGCTTTTGGTTTTCTTGGAGAGTGAGGAAGTGAGGCAATGACTGCAATTGCTATCTTTATAGGGTCAGTCTCCTAATATCTTATCTTCCTTGGTAGCTTCCTTCCTTTTATCTTCTTCATCTTGCTCATTGTCAAAATGTGTAGGCTTAGTATAAGTTTCATCATTATCACTATCATCATCATCATCTTTTACATCTATTGGGAAGTCACTTGGTTTATGTAGATGATAAACATTCTTCCACATGCTTGTAGCATTCTTAACTACACGCTCTATATTTTTGATCAAAATCAAACATGTATTAAACCTAAGAGTCATTTTATCTTCATTTTTCTTCAAAGACACTTTTATCTCAGCATCTGTCATGCTTGGTAGTAATTACTTTAGGGTTTTTGCATAAATGTCTTTTGTTGTTTGCATTATAGAGTCTCATCCTGGCTTTATTTTCTCTAACAATTCATTAGAGATTTGAGAGGCAATTTGATCTAGTGAATACTTTCATTTGCCCATTTTGGTCAACACCAATTCTTCCACTTGGTTTTGCTCTGCCTCTATCCTTATTTCATACTTCAAGGATTTGAAGTTTTTTATAGCTACAGCTTCTTCAATTTGTTTCAACTTTTCTTGGAAGGTGGGAGGAGGTTTGCTAAGGAAAATATCACTTCTTTTCTTCCTAGACCTCCTTGTGAAGACTCTAGTGGATGGCTTAGGTGGCTTCATGATGATCACCTTACCTTTCTTCTTAATAGGTTATTCTTCCTTTTCTGATTCCTCATCATCCTCTACCTCTTCTACATCTTCTCCTTTTCCTTCAGTTAACATGAGAGGTGTGCTAGTTTTTAGTTTAGTTATTCTCCTCTTTTCTTTATTAACTGCCTAAGGGAGTTTTATCTCTAGTTCTATCCTTGCCTTGGCTTCATCATAGGTTCCAAAGTATGGTTCCTTTGGATCAACAAGTTCATTAACTAGAGCTTCAATAATATCTTTTCCTTCATCAAGATATACCTCATAAGGAAGAGGTTTTACCCACACAATTCTTGGCTTTATTGCCTGGATGTAAATTCTGTTATAATTCATCATAAAGCACACATCATCTTTGTAATCCTCAACTAACTTCTTAGGTATCCTAAACCTATTGTTCATTTTCTCTTTGAACACTTTGAAGTAGTTTTCCATAATGCTATCATAGTTCTCTCCCATTTTGGCAATGTATTCATTTATCTAGTGTAATACATGCACATCTTTTCTCCATACTACCATTCCTTTGGAAGGGAAGGACTTCTAAACATAAAAGAAAAAACAAGTCAAAAGTGAACCAAATTTATAGGGGTTGTTCTTGGATGTCTTGATACTTTCAATTTTTTTGTTGAGTTGCTTCAATAAAAGATTTGCCAAGTCATAAGATAAATTTTTTTTCACCACTTTATAAGCTAAGTCCATAGCTTTACATGATACACTATTAAGGTGGCTCAAACTATATATCTTATGTGCTATAACATGAATCCAAAATTTTAGCTTTTCATTTGTCATACTACTAATTTTCATGCCTTTTCCATCCCATTAGGCTAGGGTTTTATTTTCCAACTCAACCCAACCTAGGGTTTTGGTGGTTTTAGCTTTGGTCAGCATGGGGAGGCTAGTGATGCAATGAATCATTTTTTGTGTAGTCACAACTAGTTGCTCAAGCCATAGTTGACCATTATGCACCCAACTTAGAATGTATCTAATTTATTTAATTTGAAAACCTGAGGGCATGTGGGGAATATGTGTTAAATCCTTGTCTTCCAAATGCTTATTCTTAGGTTTAAGAATTCCATTAACACATAATTCACCTAGGGAATCATCCATCTCTAGGGTACCAATTTCTTGAATAGAACACTTGAAATGAGTATGAATATTGTTAATAAGGAGTACCTTTAGAGGGATTTGCGATTGAGCTCCACTTGAGTCAAGGATTTCTACAATCATGGGAAAAATTTTGAAATTTGGTGCTTTCCACTCGACTCCTCAAACCAACATCTTAGACCCTCTCTTCACTTTGTTGCTACCACTAGATGAAATTTTTCTTGGTAAAATATGAGAACTTTGATAACTTGTTGCAAATTTTCTTGAAGTCACTTGATCACTCTATAAATCACTTCTTTGAAATAGCACTTAGATTTCACGATGAGAAATTAGTTTGATTTCATGCTTTTTGTTAAAGCTTCACCATTATTGCTCAGTATGAAGGTAGCTAAGTTGACATTGTGCTTCACATCATGCTTGACAACCTATCATCCACTATCCAATGATCACTCGATGAATGCTTCATGACTCAGTAACCATGTGTGTCTTCTTACTCTTGACCTTTCTTGGTAGAGTCCATCACCCGACCTTACTTGATAGAGAAGGTAACTCAGCTATAACTGATACTGATCTTCCCCAGTGATCCTTTTGTATCTTGAACATTGATTTGGATCCTTGTCACCTTTCAATTGGAACTATTTAAATGTGATCTTTATAATGCAGTTCCAGTTCACCTTTGGAAACCTAGTTAGAAATGGTGGAGTCACCTACTTCTTGAGTGACATGACCATCATTACTTAGACTAGCATCTTTGGTAGATTCAGGAATCCATTGTTGCCTCATCTTTTTTAAAATCTTATATGTTTTTGGCTTTTTTACATCTTCAATTTTACCTATATTTATGAAATTTTTGGCTAGATGACCAGGTTGGTACAAGTGAAACATCTTATGGTGGTATCTCTTTTCCTCGTGTGATGTTTAACACAATTCATACTAATGTGTCCAAATTCTCCATAGTAATTACATCTACACCAAGTGTTGTAGTCCCAACTAAATATTGCTTTCACAACTTTCTCTACTAGATTAAATGACTTGGTTCTGCATTTTGATGCCTTGTGACCTTGTTTCTTTCACTTGTGACACTTTCCTTGAAATGTTGGTTTCTCTTTCCATTCATGAGCCTTGTGACCATGTTGACTACAATTGTAGAATTTTCCATTAAATTTTTCTTTACCGTTACTCCAACATTTTTTTCATGTATGACCTAACTTACCACAATGACTGCATGTAGGTCTTTGATTCCTTTGATCACCTTGTTAGGAGGTTTCACCTTCTTCTTTGTATCCAATTCCTACTTTTCCTTTTTTCCTATAGAGATTTTTCTTATTTAGTTGAACCATGTCTGCTTGAGATTTTATCATTCTTTCATTGATTTTTTTTCAGTGTTTAGGTCATTTCTCAATCTTTCATTGATTTGCTTTTCAGATCTCACCTCATTTCTTATTCTTTCATTGATTTTTCTTTCTAAATTCATATCATTCCTTAATCTTTCATTGATTTGTCTTTGGCTCATGATTTCCTCATTTGCATTTGAGATTTGATCCATAGGATCTACATGCTGAAGAGATTGGTTTTGGATCTCATTGTTTCTTCCATCCATTTCTTCTTTTTTTTTTGTTCCTCTATTCCAAGTATTCACACAACCTTACTGACTAAATTTCTTGTTCTCTTTTTAGATTTCTTACTTCTTCTTATAGGGAACCATTTTTCTCTAGGAGTTCTTTGATTGCTTCATTTTCTTTATCTGAACTACTTGAAGGGAAAAAATCTTCAATTTTCTCTTCAATGTATTGATGATTATTCATCTGATTTGCAAGTTCCTTCCTTCTTTTTAGGGATTGTGAAAGTTGATCCTTAGATTTCTTGAGTTGTGCAATGGTCATTTCCACATCCAACTCTTTATTTTCAATTGCCTTATCAAGTGTCAATATCTCCATTATCTTTGATCTTTGCTCAAGCTAACAAAATTTTTCCTGAGAACCATAAAGCTTTGTTACCAATTGTTAAAAATATTCAAGACTAGGCTAGGCTACTAAGAGGGGTGGGGTGAATTAGTAAACAAAAGCTTTATCAATTACAGATCTTAATTGTTGTAGTTAAATTACCATTTAGTTCATCATTCTGATCTAATTACACGCATGACAAACTAGAACATAAAACATTCATAACACTTGAACACAATGATTTGGTGACCTAGAAACCTTCCAAATAGAAGGTAAAACTAGGGTGGGGATGATACCCACAAAACTTCAATACTCTAGCATAAACTTGGCCTATTAAGGCTTACGATGATCACTTTTGATGATCTGCCTTGCTAAGAGCAATTAGGACTGCTAGGTCCACCTTGTTAGAGGTTTTACAAATACACAATGAAGTATGGACACCATTAAGAGATTTGAGAAAGACTATGAAGTCTACCTTCTGAAAGGATTTTGGCTAGTTCATCTATTAGGATGAAATAGTACATCTCTAACTTACAACTAGATTGCTTATATAGATTCCTTGATTGCATTGATCACCTTTCTATGATAGATTTGTCAGTACTGCTCCTTATGTTGATATGGCCTTCATAAATCTTTATCTGCTACTTATATTCACATTCTTGGACTTGTATTTCATTCACATTTTATTCAATACATCCTTGATATGATATAATACACCACACACACACACACACACACACACACACACACACACATCAAACCAATTTGTAAAATTACAAAGTCAACCATCATATAGGATAACCCATATATCACAAAGTTGGCCCAAATGAAGACACTTGGGTTCTGAAGACTGACTTGGTGAATTTCTAATACTCGACACCCACTGTCATTACTTGTTATTGTCATACACTTAGTGGACATAGAAGCTCAGTCTATACTGATCATATCAAAGTAATCTCAAACTTGGTCTACACTAGTGACTCGATAGAAACTATCTAACTTGGCATAAAATGAATCACTCAATAAACACATAAGCTCAATTTACACTAGCTTCACATTACATGAACTATGAATTCAATAAAAACTTGAATGTGCAGTAACCACTAAAATGCTTGGGTTGAACTACTAGACTAAATCTTCTTGGTTTAAACTATTGGGCTTCACATCAACTAAATACACTTGGTAACCACTAAAATGCTTGGTAACTATTGGAACTAGTCCAAAAAATTTGGTAACAACTATAGAGATTGGTAGCTACTGAATTACATGGAAAACACTATAGACTATTCAATGAGTTGGGTAGCCATACAAATTCTGAATAAGTGTGTGTCACTAATAACAAACTTGACTAATATGTCAACATAGAGAGGAAAAAGAGAGGGAGTATAGGGAAAAAGAGAGGGAGGAGATAGATATAGAGGAGAGAGGAAAAGGAGAGGGAGGAGAGAGAAAGTGAGAGGAGAGAAAAAAGAGAGGGTATCCCTCTCCTTTTCAAAAATGAGGAATGGGGATGAAAAGATAGATAAAGGGAGGATCTAGAGGAAAACATGATATGAACCAAAATTTTTACTTTTTCTGGTTTTCTAAGTTTAGAGTTTTCAAAATTTAGATTTTTGCGTGCGAAGAATTTTTTTTACTATTTTGCCTAATGTTAATGTGTTTATTTTATATTGTTTTAGCTTATGTTGATGTTTATGTTTTCTACTCAAGTTTTAAATTTTTGAATTGAAATTGAACCTATCGTTTATGTTTTTAGTAGTAGTTGAACTTGTGATTTATGTTTTTATATATAATTTACCTATATTATAGTTTATACACTAAATTTGTTTAAAATATTTTTTTTAAGTAAATATAATGAAAATATAAATACTGATAGAAAAGTAACAATGATGAACAAAAATAATAACAAAAATGCAATTATTGAGAAAATAAATAGAAAATAAAGAAATAAAATAATAGAAAACAAATAGACATACTTGGAACAGTGAAAAAATTAGTTGAGGGTTGGTAGGGCTCTCAAAAATGGGCTCTTATCTCTCAATATTGCTATCCCAAAATTGAAATAGTGAAAATGAGAAAAAAAAGAGTTCAAAAATTGGTTTATAAAATTGTATAAATCAAGCACTTGATTTTGAAAAGATTGGGTAACCGATTCATTTTAAATCGGGTACACAATTAGGTTTAGTTGTATGTTCTATACTCAAAAATTGGGTGCTCAATTTTTTAATATGGATTAGGGTAGTGAACCTAATTGGGCACTCGATTCCTAATATTTGGCTACCTAATTCTGATTAACTTACTTTCATCTTCTTGCTCTTACCCTATCCTTATCCTTGAAACATCTCAAACATTCTTAATTTCCAACAAATGTTAGCCTCAAATTAAATATTTTCTTAACTTGTTCTTTCAATTCTTACTCAGTGAACACTATAGCTTTACTCAAGCAATTCATTACTCGATTAATATTGAAATTGCTTGGTTAGCAATAAACTTCTTTACTGCTTTTCTTGGTGCTCAGTGAGAATTGTAGTACCTTGGTTAATATTGTAATACCCCAAAATTGGTGCATTGCCATGCTAAACCAGTTTTGGTCCATTCAATCATCCCTAAGTCCTATTTCACTAGGTAATTCTAATTTTGATACTCACTAATTGACCTAAGTGTCAAATGCAGAAAACCCTAATCTGCAGTAATCATACTCTTTATTGAATTCCTATGTATTGACTCAAATTAGCTACATTAAACCTATTGATTAAGTGTAATTTAATTACAAGTGTTCATACTTTAATTAAATTAAATTACTTCTTTAGCTAATTTACAAAGGGATTAAAATGTATTTAATTTAATAATGCCTTAATTTATTTATTGAATTCAATTAATTAAAATATACATTTATGAGATCATATCCTATTTTATGAAATTAAATATTCTCTACAAATCTTCTCTTCAATTCTAGAATGAAAGGTGTGAGTGAACTATCTCTTGAAATAGAATCAACTTAGTTAACTCTTCATCACATTCAAATCTGAAACAATTAACTTCATCTGTTCAAGGAATTTTCCATTCTAACTGAGTCTCATCTTCAATCTTGATCGATTATCTAAATTTATCTTGATTTTTGATTGATCATGGGATTCTATTTAAGGAGCCTTCAATTCCTCATTACAAAGGTTGAATTGAATTCCATCAAATTAATGCTAGAAAAACTACTTGCTTTCTTAGACTTTCATAACTTTCACAATTTCCTAGTACATTAATATCATCTACATTTTTAAATGCATACATATAGTGTAACTTGCTTTCTTTTCTCTTAGATTAATTTTTATTTCATATAGTATAATGTCCATTCTCATATAGTTTTACAAAATCCTTCATACTAGAGGTCTTGTTGCTAGCTTCTAATTCTAAGGGCAAAGGAAAAATCCATCTAGTTAGGAGGCAATAGGTCAACTTGTCGAATAGTTTCAGATGAACAACTCATTGTTCATTTTGGGATGATTTAGCCTACAATGACTATGCTGAAGTGTTTTTTATTATAGGCCATAATTAACACATACATTTTTGGCACATACCATGGGGCCAAGAAATCAAGTTTTATAACCTCATTTATTCCATTTTTTTTGCATTTTGAATTACTCGGTCACTGTCATTCGTACAATTTTCTAGACCCTCATGCGAGAAATCTCATTGTTGCATGAAGAACTAAAGATTTTTCATTGCACTTCCTCATGTGAAAAGTTATATAAATGTGCGGTTTCTTACATGGTACACATCATTTTCATATGTAGGCTTGTGCATGATTTTGTGCAAAATTTAGCATCAATATATGCAAATGCCATTTTTAGAACTCAATGTTATCATTATGTTTTGACTAACAGTGTTCTTTGAAGCATTTTCTTTGTAATTCTTGGTGTTCAAACAACTTGATAGTGGTTTGTAGGATGTTCATCAAAGACACCATATCAAAACACTTGAAACATGTACTAATTGTGTGATTGTAGAATGTTTGTCAAAGCTATGCATGTCAAAGAGTTAGTTCAAACCCACTTAAATATCATGCCTTCTTTTATATCTTTTCACACATAGTATAAATAGATCTTGTGAACTTTGTAAGGTGCAAGATAAAGGAATAGGGGAGTATGATCTTCGCTACTTGGAAGTGATGCCCAAGAGTAAATTAGAAAGCTAGCCACCTTTGAAAGACAAAACTCAAAGGAGGCAAGCAAGTTACTGGTTCTCTAGTATGAGTTTTTTTATATCAAGGCATGATGATTTCCTTTTAGTAGATTGAAATCTTGAGAAAGGACAAGTCTAAATTGATTAAGCTAACTTGGTGATTAATATGTCTTACATGTTTGGGCAAGGTGATGAGATAGATGAGTATGCTCTTTCTCTTGAGGGAAATTAGAAAATCAAACCCTTAGATCCAAACCACCAGTCGAAGTCAACCTTTTAGAGGGTCTAGTAGAGTGATTCAACCTCCAAGAATGACCCAAGTGAGTAGACTCCTTTTGCTTGAGATTCCACCTCACTATAATAAAGAAGCTTTGTTGAGAAAAAGACTCCAAATTCATATTAATTTCCTCTTCTTCATTTAGATATCACATATCAAGAAGAGGCTTTATATCCTGCACTAATTAGCACCAATCCTAGTCTTGCTAGTCAAGAATGTGCACTTATAGATGCTAGTGTAGGCTGTTGGCCTCAACTTCACTTATGAAGCCACCAGGGGTTAATGTGAACAAAAACCAAGTAAAACCATTTTAGTTAGTTGCTACCTAGTTCACCTCTCAAAGGGGGCATAATGTTTGTGCAAGGAAGGAGAATAATATATCCTATAGATACTCACCATAGGCATGTGACTAGGAATTGGAAGATGGTATACATGCTTGACCCTTACCAAAAGGGTGTTCATTCAACATATATGTTATTGAGGCCTTGAAATACACCCAAAACATAGGCACCCTCTAGTGCAGTGACATGACTATTTTAGGTGTGTGCATGCACATAAGTTGTGAGACAAAGTTTTTTGCCTTCTCTACCATTTTTGGCTTTAGGGATAGAGTATGTCTTTTTAAAGTCTTAAACTTGTCCAAACCTATCAAAAAAACTAAAGGTCAAGACTCCTTTTTCCCTCCAAGTTTCTTTTTCCTTGGTTGGATTGTTTGCAACTATTTCTTACTTTCTATGTTTATCTAAAAACAATTGTCTTTTTGAAAACCAAAATGCTGTCCAAAACTTGAAAACCATCTTTCTGTTTGTCTAAAATCTATAAAAACAACCAACTATCTATCCAAAACTATATGAAACTTGCAAAATCTCTTCAAAATCTAGTCAAAGTTGTCAATCTATCCAGATTTTTGAGCCCAATTCTATGAAAGTTTGTGTGAGAAAATACCTATCAGCACTTCCTCATGTGACTTTATCCAAGTTCTCATGCAGCCCTCTATGAATCTCCATGCAAGATTTTGCAATACACTATATTTTTATGCTAAAATCCTACCTTTTCTTAATCTAGCACATCCTTGTGCAACTTTGTACAAGTCCTTGCACAAGAAAACTATCCAAATTTTGTTATTCTGAGTCTTCACTTGTTTCTTTGTGCTTTTTCATGTAGTTCCTAGGGAATCTTCACATAGAATCTTGTCCTCAAAACTATCAATTTTTTTGTCAAAGCTATCTGCACTCTAATTTTGATCTACATCTATAACATTTTACCAATTCTCTATTTGCAAATAGTGTCTTAACAATGACTTCTTGCTCAGTTGACAACTTGTGATCTACACATGGACTAGTCTCCTCTCTCAGTTATCTTGTCATTGAACTTTTGTGTTTTCTATACTTTGTGTCATGATAGTCACAATCTTTGGTTGTTCTAGCCATTACTCAAATGACTCATAACTAGGTATACAACACTTGTATCTCACTATTTTAGACTATGTTCTAGTGTGGTCCTTATCCAGGATTTTTCTTTTTGTCCTTGTCTATGAATGTGGTAACAAGAAGAAAAAATGTGTTTCATCCCCTTCGACTTAGACAAGGTAGAGCTAGGGATCGTAATCATTGTAGAAGTCACTTTTCAACTTATACACAATCTGTCTCTAGCTCATCTACTGAGGAGACTTCATGATCTCCTTCATCTATTAGATCACCTCCTGTCTAGAGAACTTTCTCCATAAACTTACAACAAACTAGGAACCCCTTGTATCAAGAGGATCCTAAAACTAGAAAAGGTCATATATCTCCAAATAACACAATTGAATTCTTATATAGGAAACCTTTTCAATAAACAGACACTAAAATTGTTCATATTCCTAAAATAGTTGATCAAGAACTAGAACATGGAGAACATAGTAGAGACCAAGATCAACACAAGAATGAAAAACATAAGGATCCCTTTACTAATGAGAATGAAGAAGATGTAGAAATACTTGCTGAACATGTTGAAAAATGTTGTAAGGACAAAAAATTTGAAAAGGTCATGGAAATCTTTCTTTAACATTGAAACTATCATTACACCTAAAGAGGAAATTGAAATGTCTAAATTGAAAAAACAACTAAAGATCATGCAAGAACAGTTAGCCCAAATGATGTGTGATAAAGAAAAACCTAAAAAAACATACACCATAGATTCTCTTTGCTCATTTCCATTTGACAAGAGTATAGACATTGCTCCTTTTACAATAGGGGTTGAGTTACCTAAGTATGATAAATGCTTTGGAACTTTCAATCCCCAAGATCATTTGTGGGAATTTAGTGCCTTGTCTATGAAATTTTTGCATAATCGGACATATCTCATGTTTTTATTCCCAAGAAGTCTAGGTGGTTAGGCTATGGAGTGGTTTTCATGCTTGCCTACTAGCATCAAAATATTCGATGAGATTGCTAATCTATTTTTCCAATAGTACTCCCACAACATACAACACCCAATTAACACACAAGACTTGTGTAACCTTAAACAGAAAGTTGGTGAAACTTTCCTTACATTTCTCTAGAGATGGAGACAAATTTACACCAAATATTCATGAAAGATTCCTGAAATGGAAAAGCTTGACATCTTCACTGATAATCTTTTACCTGACTTTGGGTATAGAGTCCAACTTCAAGGTCCATGCATCTTCAAAGACATGGTCACACAAGGTATCTAGATAGAGGAATTCATGGTAAAAAAGGGTGAACTAATTCTTGAAAAGGACACTAAATAAAGACCCACCTCTAATAAGGACCAATCCAAGTATGTGAATAAAAACTAAGAGGGTGTGCATGATGGAGTTGTTGACAACATTTTTGGTAAACCTACTAAGGCAACCTTCAATCTTACAAAAAATCTCAAAGCATCCAAGAATGTAGACAAACCTCATTCTAACAACAAGACATTTGGAAACAAATTGAAGAAGTCATCCTTGGTCACATGCTCAAAATGAGAATATTGACCTCTTGGAGAACCTTTGGATGTGGTCTACAAGACCTTGCTACAAAAAAAACTCATTTCTCCATTGGATAACTCTTGTCCTTATGATCCAAAACCACAACCACCATGCTGGAACAAAATGACATTTTGTGAATATCACCTAAACAAAGGTCACAAAACTAGCACCTACATTAACTTGAATCACAAATTCCAAGACTTAATTGATGATGGTAACATTTTTGTGGATGGACATAATAAGAACTTGAATCAAAAGGCTTTCAAGGAGCCATTCATGTCTTATGAAAAAGGACAAAACTCAAAACATAAACCTCATAACAAGGTCAACTATACATACTCTAATGATGATGATGTAATCAACATGGTTGAACTTATGGATTTTGAGTATTGTAATGTTATCACCATCGAGGGAAAACAAGACAAAACAAAACCTAAGATACCATTTGTCTTAAGGGGACCTACTTCCAATACATTTGATAATGAACCATCACAATCTTTTGCCAATGCCATCACATGTTCTCATGCTAAGTTAGTACTCGAAGGCCTTGCACCTTCTGTGCATAAGTTAGAACACAAAGAAAAACCCGTTGCTAGTCCATCCGACAAAGATGCAAAACTTGAAACATCTTCTATGGCTACTTGCTATAGTATCCTTGATCAATTACAATGAACAAATTCTCAAATCATGATCTTTGACTTGCTCAAAATTTTTCTTGCTCATAGGTAGATTCTTGACAAAGCCCTCATTGGGGAAAACATACCTCAAGATATTGATCTTGAGAGATTCCAATCCATGGTAGGTCATCTAACCTCACCTAACTATATGTCCTTCTCTAAGGAGGATGACAATTCACTTAGTCATCTGCATAATCAACCTCTGCACATTGAAGTCACGATACACCAAAAATGTTTCCATCATGTGCTCATTGATAATGGATCTATTTTAATAATTATCTCTATTGCTCTACTTAGACAATTGGACTATTCTGAAGTGTCCATTGATCCCCATCATAAGATAACTATCAAATCATATGACAAATTCAAGCAAAAATATTTAGGTCTTATGGTGTTGTCTCTGCACATTGGTCCCATTGAAAGAGATATCACTTGTCAGCTTCTTGAAATTCCCTTAGCTTACAACATATTGCTAGGAGGACCATGGATACATGAGATGTGAATTGTGCCTTCCACTTACCATCAATGTGTAGAGTTCCACTTCATGTCTATAAAGTCACCATACCTACAAGTACTAGTTATACCTACAACATGCTAAAATCTGCTGAAAACTTTGTGCTTTCTTATAGGATCTACATACCATCATGATAACAAGTTGAAACAAATCAAGTGGTCACTCAAGCTAAAAGAAACTGGAATGTGTGAATATCACATAGAACTAGTTTTGTCTTTCACATCTCTTCCTAGGTCTCCCCGTCATTATGGGAGACCATCTAAAGCAAAGATACCTTATGTGTTGACACCTGAAACTAAGTACAATGGTACCTTTGTTAAAGATATTGTACCTCTCAAGGAGGAAAAGGAAAACAAATCCATTTTTACATGGATATACAAAGATGAAACTCCAATTGACCTCACAAAACAATCTCATGAAATTACTCCTAAAAATGATGGTCCAGGTCTTAAACTCATGAAACACTTTAGCTACAAGAGGAATGGTCCTATTGGATGCAACAAAAATGGCCTAGTTGATCCTATCAAATTGATAGCGAGGAGAAATCAAGATACATTTGGTCTAGGCTTCAAGAATATTCTCTTCCATTTAGGGATTAACAAATTTATACAAGAACCTAAGAATTTAGCTAAAAATGAGTCACAAGTTGAGTCCAATGACCATGAAGACAACATTGATAATGAGGATCTTTATCCTTATCTAATTCCTATGGATCTTGCTAAATTCTTTGTAGAACTAGATGATTTTGTGCCACGTGTTAGTACCATAGATGGTGATAGTGATTCTTCTAAGGATACTACCAATTGTCCCCATATTCAACAAGAATAAGGAGAGTCTAGTCATGCACTTGTCATTGAGAAATTTTGTAAAAATCTAGATGATGAAGGAGAATGGGTCCCTATTACTATTGGGGAATTCTATAATCTATCTCCATGCAACATAGATTCTCACGAATATGAATTTGAGTCTCTCTCAGATATAGCTATAGACAAAGATATAGATCATGTTCATGTCTATGAAAGTTAGTTTGAAGTAGATGAATCATCTAGGGTTAGGTTGAATGAGTTCCACCCAACTAATGTCCTCAAGTTTTTGATTAATGATGCTAGTAATCAAAGACATTTGAACACACTTGTGGATGAAGCCGCTCTAGGTCTCAAATTACTTATCCAAGCATTTAATGATTATAACATGAACACAATCAAACCCACCTAATCTCTTTCACTCACCTATCCCAAGCTGATAGACTAGAACTCCAATGCATCCAGTGAAGTCCTCACATTCCAGAATGACTATGCTCTTGCTTGCTACTTAAACATTGTCAAACCTAAAATGTCTTCCAATAGAAAACCAAGTTTCAACATGACTAAAGTTAAAATTAAATATCTCAATCACACAATCAAAAAGAAAATAAATAGAAGGTTTGATGGTGAAAAACACATTATGGAAGTGCCAAAACCTAAAATAGCAAAAATAAAAGACATGTCCAGGGGTGAAAACCTCTCTAAGGTGCCTACAGATGAGATATATGATGCATTTCTTACTCACTTTTAAGAAAGATCATCAGTGTTGATAGATCCACCACAACTGATCAACTTGGGAATAGAGGAGCATCCTGACATGTTACATCTTGCACAATCACTATCTCTAGAAGAAAGAGAGGAATTCATTTCATTCTTCCAAGAGAAAAATATATACTTTATGTGGACATACTTAGACATGCCAAGATTAGATCCTGGTCTCATAATGCATCACTTGTCTATTGTGCTAGGAGTTAAAGCAGTCAAACAAAAGCTTAGGAAAATGCATCCTCATATTGCATTACTAGTCAAGGCTAAATTGGAAAGGCTACTGAAAGCTAGTTTCATCCATGCTATTGATAATATTGAATGGATTTCCAACATTTCTCTAGTCTCCAAGCATGAACAATCTATAAGAGTCTATATAGATTTTTGAGATCTGAACTTAGCATGTCTGAAGGATGATTTTCCACTCCCTAGCATTGATATGATAGTGGACATGATGATAGGATATTAGATATAATCACCCATGGATGGATATTTTTGCTATAATCTAATCAAAATTGTACATGAAGATTAGGAAAAGACTACCTTCATTTGTGCATTGGGAAATTTTTGTTAGAACATGTTGCCATTTGGCCTAAAAAAAGTTGGTGCCACGTATCATAGGGTAGTTACTACAATTTTCCATGACATGATGCATAAAACAATGGAAGACTATGTGGATGATACTCTATTTAAGAGGAAAAAATTCAATACTCACCTTCAAGATTTGGGACCTATCCTAGATCACATGGAGCAATTAAACCTGATACTCAACAACAATAAATGTGCATTTGGCATAGCATCTAGAAAACTACTTGACTACATTATGTCTGCAAAAAGAATCAAGGTTGATCTAAAGAAAGTTTAAGCAATCATGGACATGCCTCCACCCCATAATATTATTCAAATGAGGAGCTTACAAGGAAGACTTCAATCCATTTGAAGATTCATCTCATAGCTAGTGGATAGGTCACAACCATTTACCAAGACTCTATACAAAGGTGTGAAATATAATTGGAGCCAAGATTATGATCAGAGTGTCACACAGATAAAGAAATATCTTGCTAATCCGCCAATCTTGATGCCTCCTATCTATATGAAGCATCTAATTTCATACATCTCAATAACATAAACATCTCTTGGTATCTTGCTAGCTCAAGAAGACAATGCTAACAAGGAAAGAGCTATTTACTATCTAAGTCACACACTGATCTCCTATGAAATGAATTATAGCATCATTGAGAAGGATTGCTTGGTAGTTGTCTTTGCTTCCCAAAAGTTGAGACACTATATGCTCACCCATAATATGCAACTAGTTACTAAAATTGATCCACTAAAATACTTACTTAGCAAGGTTGCTCTAATAGGAAGGTTAGCTAAGTGGGTCATGATACTAAGGCAATTTCACATTCAATATGTTGAATTAAATGCTATCAAAGGACAAGTAATTGTTGATTAGTCAGCAAGGCAACAATGTAGAGTCTTCTTCTACTAAACATTGACTTTCATGATGAATAAATTCTCATGCTTACATACCAAACTTGGGTGATGTTCTTTGATGGTTCCTTTACACAGTAGGATCCAGTGCTAGGCTTTTATTGATAACACCACAGATGTATTCACTACCTCAGGCATACAAGATTCTATTTCCTTGTATGAACAATATTGTAGAATATGAAGCTCTAATTAATGGCGCGAAGGTGCCAGTTTAATGGAGAGTGGATCAATTGAACATCTTTGGTGCTTCATAGCTCATAATCAACTAGGTAAATGGCATATATTAGACAAAGGATGAGAAATTGATCCCTTAAAAATGCATGGGGGATGACCTAAAGATATAATTTTCTCATATCACCTTCTAATAGGTTCCTTGAGCAAACAAAAAATGGTTGATGCCATGGCTACTCTTTCTTCCTTTTTATAGATGCTAGAGAATGATCTTCGACAGGAGTTCCTACTGGAAACATTACTCTACCTTGCCTATAAATCCCCTAAATATTAGATGATATTTTCTATTGTATGAATGACTCATCCCACTACCACAATATATACTCCTATCTACATGGCAAAACAATTTTGGATGGTCTAACCCAAAATGGAAATTATCATATTATCTACAATGCTTCATGGTATGTCATTATTGTTGATGACTTGTTGAGGAGAGATCTTGACAGAACACTCCTTAGGTGTCTACAATCCAATGGTTCCAAATCCACATTAATAGATGAACATGAGGGAATTTTCAGATCTCACTCTAATGGCTTGACACTAGCTCATAAACTTATCAGAGATGGTTACTATTGGCCAAATATGGAGCAAGAGGTGATTAAATACACCAAGTTCTAGAAAAAATACTAGCCCCATGGGAATTTGATTCATACTCTAGTCAAGGAGCTAATTCCATCTATCATGTTGTGGCCATTCCAACAATGGGCCTTTGATCTTGTGGATTAGATTCACCCATCCTCTTTAAATGGACACAAGTTCATCAGTATAGCTATAAAATACTTCACTAAGTGGGTAGAGGTAGTACCTCTCTCTATTGAAAATGGAAAAATTGTATCTTTTTTCATCATGAATTACATCATATGTAGGTATGGTGTACCTTCCTCCATTATTACAGACAATGGAGGAAAGTTTAAAAACAAGGACCTTAAGGAGTTATGCAAAAGGTTCAAAATCACACAACATTGGTCTTCTATCTATTACCCCTAGGGTAATGGTCAAGTAGAGGCATCCAACAAGGGAATTCTCAAGATCTTGATTTTTATAATTAACAAATTTGGAAGGGACTAGAACCTCCATATTAATCTAGCTTTATGGGCTTATAGAACAAGTATTAGAACTCCAATGGGTACAATGCCCTTTTCTTTAATATATGGATTAGATGGTGTACTTCCCATTGAGGCCAAGATTCCTACTCTGAGAATCTTCATGAAGGGCCTCATTATTGATGATGACTACAGAATATCTTGGCTTCAAGAGCTAGAATTATTAGATGAACATTAACAAGTGGTCTATGATCATCTTTGTGCCTATCAATAGCATATATCTACAAGCTACAATAAGAAAGTTAAGCCATGTGACTTCAAACTAGGTGATCTCATTATGAGAGAAAACACTAAGAATCATCAACAACGGGTACAAAAAGGGAAGTTAGAACCCAACTAGCTTGGTCCATACATAGTTACTGCAGTATCTAGATCTGGTGCTTACAAAATTTCTATAGTTGAGGGAGACATGCTCAAGGAGCCTACCAACACTCTCCATGTGAAGTGGTTTTACAATAGATTTAGTTTTGGATGCTCTTTGTATATAATTGAATGTCTTGAAAAAAGTCTAAAGATTGAAAAATGTCCTAGAAAAAATTATTACATTGGTGAAAACCTAGCAATAGGAACCTTAGTAATACCAAAAACATTTGAAAAATCAAAAAATACAAAAAAATAAAATAAAAAAATTGAAAAATTGAAAAAAAAAAGTGCCAGTGATGAAAACCTTCAAAACAGGAATCACGGTAGAAAAAAAAATCTCTACCAAGAAGGTGAAAACCTGGTAAATAGGTGTCTCTTATTCCAAATGCCATATCTTGTAGTGCATCTTTTGGCCCTTGTATAGTTGCTTTGTTGCTTTAGTTTGCTGCTTTCACTTATGTATCCATGGATTGAATCTTGTCATAACTTAGGGGCAACACACTATAGTGTCATATGAATCTCTCACAACCATCACCAATTTTTCTAGCTACATCTACCTACTATCTCTACTATCACTTTTTGAGATTTCTCTCATGGTAGATATCTTAAGTCTCAATCACCAGTTGTTCTAACTATGTCTACCTACTATCCCTAGTGTCACTTTTTGAGATTCTTCTCATGGTAAAACTCTTAAGCATCAGTCATATGTTGTTCTAACTATGTCTACCTACTATCGCTCATGTCACTATTGATATTCCTCTCATGGAAGATCTCTCTTGTGTTAGTCACCAATTTTTCTAACTATGTCTATCTACTATCGCTTAGTTTCCTACCAAGGTTCTTCCTACTAAAGATTCCATTTACTTTAGTCACTAGTTGTTCTAACTAGGTCTATCTACTATTGTCATCCTACTGAAGAGATTTCTTTCATCCACATTCTAGACATTGACACTTGACATCAATCCTATAACACAGAAATGAACTCAAAATGATGAACCTATTTGGAATATGCTAAGCTTTTCTTCGCTTGTTTTTCTTTCACTTTATTATGTCTCTTTGAGCAACTTGATAATGTCACTTTCAAATAGAGAAGCAAGCACTAGGAGCATGATCTTTTTTTTTTCTTTTTGTTTGATGGTTTAGTTCCAATGATTTGAAGCATCCTTATAAAAGGGGTGTCCACTATAAGAGCCTCCATCTTGTATTGGATGGCTGTGTGTACCTTGACTCCTTTTATCTGGATTCCTCATTGAAGTTGGTTCTTCTCCTTGCTTGTTTGAGTGAATTCTATGCTATAGTAAATGCTGATACTCATCCTGCTAAGTGAATATATGGGTCACTACAAGTATACCAAGCATGCTTATGTCTTAGGTTATGAACAAAAGGGTCATTGTGGATAAAATACTTACTGACTACTTAGCATAAGAAGGATCTCTCATGTGTTTGGTGTACTTTTATGCAAGAAACATTTTGTTCATCCTAGCATTTATGCTCTGATGCTTATGTTAACTTGCTACATTAAAAGGGATAAATGTTCTGGTCATTGTGACTTCTTCTACCTCAAATTCTTACCTTTTAATCCCGACACAACTAGAACATGTGTCATATTCATATTTCTATGATTGCAATGTCAGTGGTAATTGTATAACATGTTGGATTTCATTAAATGCTTAGTGATGATAATTTATGAAGCTTGGCAACTAGACCTAGGGTTGCATCTAACATAGGGCTGCATTTCATAAGCACATGGTTTGATTGCTAATCTACTTGCCTCTTTTGTAATGAGAGATTGTTGGCTTCTTCAAAGTATCATGTTTCTTTTCACCACTACATAAGCATTCGGTTATTTGGTTTATCTACTTGATATTCATGGAATACTTGTCACTATTAGCAAAATGGAACACTACATGAGATGTTAGTTCATTCACATTTTGCATTTGCATATGTGCAAGATCATGGTCAACCAAACTATGCTCTTAAGTGGTAGTTAAAAATTAGAAAATCAGGGTTATGTTAACTTGATGTGCAATTTTCTACTTGTTGTTAACTTTATATCAAAAAGTTGAGAGAAAAAAATCTCTAGAAAATTGAATCTAGTTTCTAAACTACTAGGACTTATCTCAAAAAAATAAAAATTGATTGGTTAAAATTTTGAATTTTAATGCAATATTACAAAATTTTTAGAACAAATGTAAGAAGTAGACATATGTCTAACCACCTTAATCAAAATCAAATGATAATATTTTTTAATAATATTATAGATATAAGTAGTAGACTCATGCCTAGATGTGACACATATTTTTGGTTATTTTTATTCTAAATAATTAATAAATATTTAATTTTTGACTTTAGTATTTTTAGAATTAAAAAACTCTTGTGTCTAACCACCTTAACTAATTCAAAAACTCTAAAAAATTCAAATTTTCATATATTTTCTTTATAGTAGAAGAAACATAGAATGTGATGCATCTTTTAAATTTAAAAAATGTTTTACCATTTGAAAGTTATAGTTGTTTTTCAAGTAGTGTGTCAGTCAACACTTTATACATAATTCTTTTAGAAAATGAGTAATAATTACTTACTAAACTCATAATTTGATAAACCTTACATTTATGGAAAGATAAGAACATTCTTAAGAAACCCTTTTCGCTTTATCAAATTTTGGTGAAAAAAAGGTCATTAGCTACACATTTGAAGTAAAAAATCACATAAAAATAGGCCAAAAGCACATTTTAAGGATGTTTTTAAAGTTGAACATATAGGTTTGGTATCAAAAGATATAGTAGACCTTATAAAGATATTAATTTTTTCATTTAGTATCAAGGTGGGGTGGGAAAAATGTTAATATATATTTTGAAATGGTTTGAGATATTTCAAAACTATAGATTTTTCAAACCCCCACTTTTTGGCACACCATGATCCTACACATACCCATTTCATACATAATTTCATCATTCATCTCATCTAAACTACATTCATACATCCTATCAAATTTGCATTCATCTATTATGTCAAATTTGTATTCATAACGTTAAGATAAACCACAGACAGAAATAAAAACTACATGCAAATATAACCAATAAGAAAAAATAATAGATCACACAGAAATGAACACAAGACAACAAGATTTAACATGGTTCACCCAATCCCTTGGCTATGTCCACCAAACAAAAAGTTTGATCTTATTTCAATCCAGTGATTACTTTCCTGATCAGTCACCACAATCTATCAATCTCCCACTTAGAGATTGATCCTGTAGCAATACCACTACCACATGTGGCTCCCACTGGATCAAACAACCTTGAACTCTATTGTTATTTTATTCATGTTCAGTCTAAAAGACTAACCGAAGTTGAAGAGGAGTTTAGCTTCTCCCTTGTTACAACCTTTGTCAACATATCTATTGGATTGTCATTGGTATGTATCTTCTCCAATTTTAACTGTCCATCCTCCAAAACTAACCAAATGAAATGGTACCACAACTGTATGTGTTTGGTCTTAAAATGCAGAGCTGAATTCTTAGCAAGATGAATGGCACTCTAACTATCTATGAACAAATAATTATCCTTCTGAGGATGTCCCAATTCTTCCAAGAAGAACTGAAGCCATATCATCTCCTTGGTTGCCTCTGTAGCAGCAACATACTCTGCCTCTATAGTGGATAGAGCATTAATCTTTTGTATCCTAGAAACCTAGCACACAACTACCCACCAACAGTAAAGACATAACCTATAGTACTCCACCTGGTATCAATATCTCATACCAAATCTGAGTCAACATAGCCTTGTAAATCAATAGTAGAGCCCCCAAAGTCTAAACACTTATTGGATGTTCCTCTCAAATATCAGAGAATCCATTTGACAACATTTCAATGCTTAAATCTTGGATGACTCATATACTTGCTAACAACTCCCACTACATGTGCAAAATATGGCCTAGTGCATAACATACTATACATCAAGCTTCCTACAGCTGAAGCATAGGATAACTTGGACATCTTATCCTCCTCTTCCTATGTCTTGGGACACATCTCCTTAGTCAATTTCAAATGACCAAGTAAAGGTGTGCTAACAGCTTTAGCATTCTCCATAGAGAAACATTGCAACACCTTCTCAACATAATCAGCTTGAGATAGCATCAATGTTCTATTCTTCCTATCTCTACAAATCTTCACACCAAGGATTTTTTTTGCTGCCCCCAAATCCTTCATAGAAAATGCATGTGCTAACTGGCATTTCAGCCCCTTAATATGATCCATGTTAGACCTAGCTACAAGCATATCATCAACATATAGACATATAATAATGTAGCTATCATCATCCAACCTCTTAAAATAAACACAATAATCTAAATGACACTTGTTATAGCCATGCTCATGCATAAACTTGTCAAATTTTAGATACCATTGCCGAGGTGCTTGCGTCAAGCTATATAAACTTTTCTTCAATTTGCACACTAAGTTCTCTTTACCTTTGACCTCAAATCCCCATGGTTGGGCCATATATATTTCTTCATCCAAATCACCATGAAGAAAGATTGTTTTAACATCCAACTACTCTAAATGCAAATCTTCAGTAGCCACAAGACTTAAAACAGTACAAATAGAAGTCATTTTAACAATAGGAGAAAATATCTCATCAAAATCAATTCCCTTTTTCTGTGAAAATCCTTTTACAACTAACCTGGCCTTAAATATTTTCTTACCTCCTTCCTCTTCTTTCAACCTATAAACCCACTTATCTATAAAGCCTTTTTACCTGCAGACAACTTGCATAGATCCCATGTCTTATTCTATAGCAAAGAGTCCATTTCATCTTTCATTGCAGACTCCCACTGAATCTTAGTATCCACCTACACAACTTAATCATAACTTTATATTTCTTCATCCAAATCACCATGAAGAAAGATTGTTTTAACATCCAACTACTCTAAATGCAAATCTTCAGTAGCCACAAGACTTAAAACAGTACAAATAGAAGTCATTTTAACAATAGGAGAAAATATCTCATCAAAATCAATTCCCTTTTTCTGTGAAAATCCTTTTACAACTAACCTGGCCTTAAATATTTTCTTACCTCCTTCCTCTTCTTTCAACCTATAAACCCACTTATCTATAAAGCCTTTTTACCTGCAGACAACTTGCATAGATCCCATTTCTTATTCTATAGCAAAGAGTCCATTTCATCTTTCATTGCAGACTCCCACTGAATCTTAGTATCCACCTGCACAACTTAATCATAACTTTCAAGTTCACAAGCATCAGTAAGTAAAATAGAATACAAAGAGGGAGAAAATCTTTGTGGAGGTCTAATTTGCCTCATTGACCATCTAACATTCACTAGTGTGTGTGGTATTTGTTCTTGCAGTTGTTGCACATCATGAGGAATGGCTGGAACATCAGCTTTTGGAGTATCATCCAACACTACATAATCATCTTATTTCTTCTCATGTTGCTGCAATAGATCTTTCTACAACACTTTCTCATTGAATATGACATCCTGACTTCTAACAATTTTAAGATTTTCAAAATCCCAAAGCCTATAACCAAATTCATTAATGCCATATCCAACAAAGATACAATTTTTTGATTTAGCTTCTAGCTTGGTTCTATTTTTAGAGTCTATATGAGAAAAAGCTTAACAACTGAAGGTCTTGAGAAAAGAATAACTCACCTTCTTACTAGTCCATGCTTCCTCTGGAATACCATAGCCCAAAGGAGTAGAGGGACCTCTATTAATCAAATATACTGCAATATTTATAGCCTCCACCCACATGTGTAAGGGCAACCCAACATGCAACCTCATGCTCTTTGCGTGCTCCATTATAGTCCTGTTCATGTGTTTAGCCACTCCATTTTCCTGTGGAGTCCTTGGAATAGTTTTCTATCTATGAATACCATTAGTGGAGCAATAATCTTCAAATTCATGACTGCAATACTCACCACCATTATTAGATTTGAGACATTTTAATTTCTTACCAGTCTCATTTTCAACCAAGCATTTCCATTTTTTAAAAGTTTGAAATACATTAGATTTTTTTGTAAGGAAATAAACCCATAATTTTCTAGTTGCATCATCAACAAATGTAACATAATAATGAGAGCCACCAAGGGAAAATACCTGAGCTAGTCTCCCATACATCTATATGCACAAGCTCTAATTGCTCCTTTTTGTTTTCCTTCCTAGTCTTTACAAATCTCACTCTCTTTTTTTTTTTTCTATACACACAACTTTCACAAAAATCCATATTAACACATTTTAGACCTAGTAAAAATTTCTTTGAATGAAGTACTTTCATACCTTTCTCACTCATGTGCTCAAGTCTGTTGTTCCATAGTGCTGTATCAAAATCTACAACAACTATTTGTTCTCCCTAGTCAATTGCAGCAATTGTTCCTAAACATTCATTTTTCTCTGAAACAATCAAAGTAGTAGGAACAATATGACCTGTACAAAGATATAAGGTGCCTACTTTCACACCTTTTGCTACTACAAGGGAAACTTTTGGAACCTTATAATTTTTATCATTAAAAGTAACTATACAACCCTCATCACCGAGTTGCTCGGCTGAAATTAAATTTCTACTCAGCCTTGGAACATGTCTTACCTCATGTAGTAGCCAATGATTCCCATTCTGCAACTTAATCTTAATTTTTCCCTTTCCAACAATCTAACAGGGTTCATTATCCTCCAAATAAACAAGCCCAAAATCCCCTTGGACATAATCAATGAAATGACCTCTATGAGGTGTAGCATGAAATGAAGCACCAAAATCTAAAACCCATGAATCATCGACACTCTCTAAAGACAGAAGCAAAGCATCCTCTTCGGATTTGTTACTTACCACATTTTCCTACTTGTCTCCATCTGATTTATCTCCTTCATTTTTCTTTCAATTCTAGCAATCTTTCTTTTTGTGCCCTAGTTTCCCACAGTACTAGCAATCATTTGGTCCTCTCGATTGAGACCTCCTGGCCTTTGACTTTCCTCTTGATTTCCCATGATTTCTAGAGTTACTTCCTCTTTCAGTCATTCTTCCCCTGCTTTGTGCATTCAAAGCACTTCCTAATGTAGATCCACTTCAGGATTTCTTATGAGTTTCCTCACTCAAAAAACCACCAATCACATCATCATATTTTAGGGTACTAGATCCAGGAATAGAATTACTCACCACCATTACCAAGCCATTCTAGCTTTTAGGAAAAGAACACAAAATCAAGAGAGCCCTAATTTCTTCATCAAAATTGATACCCATAGAAGATAACTAACTAGTAATAGTATTAAACTAATTTAAATGATCTACAACAGATCCACCTTCTGCCATTTTCATATTAAATAAACGCTTCATGAGAAATACCTTGTTTGAAGCAGAGGGCTTTTCATACAATGTTGCCTGGGTTTTCATCAAATCTTTTGTCATTTTTTCTTTTGTAATATTAAATGCTATCGATGGTGCCAAGCATAACTGAATGCTTTCGAGTGCCTTTCTGTCCAAAAGATCCCATTTAGCCTTTGACATAGTTCCTTGATTCTTGGCTTTGCCTTCTAATGGATTACATAAATCGTTCTGATATAGATAGTCTTCCATTTGCATCTTCCATAACTGGAAGTTATGCCCATTAAACTTGTCAACCCTTAGCTTACCCTCATCTACCATCGCTCCCACTCAACCATGAGACTCCCACTTAACTGTGAGACTTTCTTGCAGAGGATAACTGAAAGACAACCTCGCTTTGATACCACTTGTTAGGATAAACAATAGACAGAAATAAAAACTACATGCAAATATAACCAATAACAGAAAATAATAGATCACACAGAAATGAACACAAGGCACCAAGATTTAACGTGGTTCACCCAATCCCTAGGCTACGTCCACCAAATAGCAAGTCCGATCTTATTAAATCTAGTGATTACAACCTGATTAGAATCCATAATCCCTTATAGCTCAATACTATTGCAAGAACCAATTATACATCACAACATAATGAAAAATACCCAACCCTAAACCCTTTTATACAGGTATTAAACCACTTTAGGGTTATAACATGTCAGCCATAATTAGCCATAACTTTAGTAGCCAATCTACGAATGGCGAATAGTACCAAAATGATTGGAAAATAGTACCCAATTTTTTTTTTGAAGTATGTATACTACTTTCCTAATCAGTCACCATTATCTAACACATAATTATAAGCATAAACATCTCATTTATGAAAAACTAAAAAAGATAGAAAGATGACACATGCAAATGGTACTCGAATCAAAAAATCTTATGTACATGTGTGTGTGTGTGTGTGTCAAGACAAAAGTGTACATCGGTGTAGAAATGGATGCTATTCAAGCACTGTCGATCTCAAAAATGATACATGGTGTTGGAACACCAATCAATACATAGCCAAACCACAATTAGAGAAAAATTAAAGTAACTCTCTCCTTCCCTCTCACCTCTAGTTGGAAATGGAGGAGGAGGAGGAAAAGGCATGTCTAGTCTCACTAGAGGCCATGCTCCCCTTGACTCTAATGCAAACTGGGAAAATTGAGGCACCTGCTTAACCTCATTTGTCACTACTACTACATATGCCACAAAATAATATGTTGCCCTAGCTAACTACAGCCAGGTCTCATCTTGTTACTACTCTAATCTTTGAGCAACTAGCTCTTAATACTCCTGTAAATCATAGATCTCTCGATCCCACTCTACTATCCAAGTTTCTCTCACTGCAACTTATAGGTACAGATCTCCTAACTACCATTATGTTGTTTGCACCCTATCTCTTGACCTCCTTAGGACCTCCTAGGTTTGTACTAGGATATCTCTACCCTGGGCCCCTATAGCAGGCTGATCTTGCATCTCCTTGTCACCCAAACCCTGCTTAACTAGCCACTCCTCTATGTAAGGCCTCTATGTATCTCCTCCTATGGCTCCTCCTATGGCTCCTAGGGAAACCATCTTGCCTTGAGGATGTCTTTGTCCTATACCACTAACACCAACATCTAGGTCTAATCTCATCTACATATGAGGAATCAGAACCTATCTAGTCTATTGTCTTGCTCTCTCCTATTGTGGCTACTACGGTGGTACCTATGGTGCTTGTACTAGTTGAATGGGTGTGGCCATCCCCACTAGATCTATGAAGAAAGAGAAAGGATGACTCATAATATAGGTCTAATAATTGGGAGTTATCCCCCCATCTACCACTACTGCTAGGTAATCCCACTATGTCACAACCAAGTTACACACATCAATCATTGACCTACCTAGGTCTAACCTCAGGAACTAGCTATGGTCCACATCTTTTGTGATCCTTGCATATGAGCAATACTTCTCATATATATCTTGTGGATGACCATACTGGTTTGACACTTGTGTTAGAGGGAATCTCTCAACAACCTATATTGAACAACCTACTAGTGGTTGAGATGTGAACATATGACTTAGCTCTATGGGTGTATCATCACATGCCTCTATCTTTTTCCATAGTCACCATACCACTACTACTAGGTCATCCAATTGAGCCCTCCACTACTCAGTCTTCCCCAAAGCTATCTAGGTCAAATGGCCTCTATATCAGCATATATAAGGCTCCATGGGCTACCTCTCATCTACAAAAATGTTTCTAGTGACTGGTAGATGCTCCCATGTGTATACCTAAATATCATAGACCCCAATGGCCATGCTTTTCCTCTCATGGACCATGTGGGCATGCATGAACTAACCCCTTCCATACTTCTTAGGTGTCTCTAACATCATCTATAACATCTAACCCCATCTACACTCTAACCCATGCTGCCCTCTATCTAGCATTAGGAAATAGCTGATGAATATACCCAACACTGTTGGCAATCTATGTGTGGGTCCATAAGTGTGAACTAGCTCATCCCATGTGAAGGCACTACCAATGATTAGATGCTCTATAAATATGGCCCTAAGTGCCTCTATACCTATCCATGGTACTATATCATACACCACCCATGGTCTGTGGAATGATATGCAAAGTATCTTGTAGATATCCTCTAGGGAAATCATCATCTCCCACTGTGGAAAATGGAAGGTGTTCATCTTTAAATGGATACGCTCCACAATGGAGTCAAAAGACCATGATTCACCAGTAATGCTAGGATCTAGCAAAGGTGTGATAATCTAAGTGCATCAATGTGTGCCATGTCAACATCATCTAGCTACTACAATAGAGCTCTGTAAAGCAAGTAATGGTACCTAAATCTGACACCAAGAAAGGTAATATGCACACACGAACACAATAGGAAAATGATCAGTCTTAGATAAATGAACATGACGAACAAAGACGCAAAAGTATGACAATAAATCATTTCTCAAACATCAAAATTTGCATTTTACACTAGAATTTTGCACTAAAATTCAAGTTTTTTTGTGAGATTGCACATCTTCTCATGAAGATACGCATTGTCACATGAAGAGTGATCAAGCAACAAGAAAAAAAGTCTCTATTTTTAGGGCTTCATGTGTGAAACATGGGTATCTCCCATGCAAGGAAACCCATGACAATGAGTGAAGAAGTACTAGCCTAGTACTTCTTTGCACAAAGGGTTATTGGGCTTGTGTTAGGACAGAAATCCTTGCATGGGGACCAAAATCCTTGCATAAGTACTAATGTGACAAAAAATTAAAACTCCTAAAACATGCTAAAAATATCTCAAAAAGTGTGAAAATTGAAATGCAAAGCAAGGTTATTGAAGACTCATCGGATGTCCATACTTTGTCAGCCGACTACACCATTGAGAGTGCTTGAATCGGCGTGAATGCACGAAAACTACCATTTTCTCCTTAGAGCTCTCTTTTGCATGAAAGAAACAAGCACAAATGAATTGAAAATAACCTTTTGGGCCCTTATATAGGGTTTGACCTAATTTTTCAAAGTGCTCCGATTAGCATGAAAATTACCCCAATGTTGATTTGGCAGCTTTGAATCCATTTTTGAGATCAAATTCAAAATTTGATATACTTAAACAACTTAAAATCATGTTTTAAAATTTTAGGACCGATGCAATTGAATGCTTGTGCAGTCCAATTTTTTTGATACTTTTTGCATCTTGGAATCTTTTCAAACCATAATTTCATCAATTTTTTCCAAATTTCTAGATAAAAGTCAACCTTTCTCAACCCAAGTCAATATTGGTCAACTTCAGTCAACTTTGGTCAAATTTGGTCTTTTGGACCTTGAAATCACTCTAAATTGACTCCAAATTTTCTTCTAATCATTCTGACCTCTTCTATATTCTTCTAAATTTCATATTTCTTTAGTATCTCTTCATATAGTACTCTACATCATATTTTTGGTGTATCATTTTTTGATTTCACTTCTGAGTGGGCAAGATGATTGCATCATTGAATCTTTCAAAACTAGGTTCAAATCAATCTAAATCTTATGTCTTCATTAATCAGGGCATCTTATTCCCTTCTATCTTACATCTATGTCATTTATCTTATCTTTTGATTAGTTGATCAATCTTATAATAGTTCTTCTGAAGAGCTTGATAGACAGGTATCAGGATAGTCTAAACCCCGACTCCTAAAGATCAAGCCTCATTCTAGGGATGATTCGATGTTTTATCTAGACTTTAGGGAATTAAGCTCTATTATAAAGATGATTCCAAATTCTTGCTAAGGATTAAGCTTCATTTCTAGAGATAATCCTAACTCTTGTTGCGAATTAAGCCTCATTCTGGGGATGATTCTAAGATCTTGCTTTTAATCACTATTCAATGGACAAGTATTGGGATAGTCTAAACCCTAAATCCTAAGGATTAAGCCTTGTTCTAGGAATAATTCTAGAATCATGATTAATATTGTTAGCTTGTAAATCTCTATATCTAGGAGCTCTTTCTAGATCCCTTAAGGTTAAGTTTCATTTTGGAGATAACCTAAAAAAGCTTGTCAATTGGTTTATGTATTATCAATTTCAAAGCCAATCTCATTTTCTTCATCTATGCTTGATACTTCTGATTTTCTTTGAATTGAATGTGCTACTTGCACATTCATTCAAAGAGGGGAAAATGTAATAGCCCAAAATTGGCACATTGTCATGCTAAATCAATTTTGGTCTGCTCAATGACTCCAAAGTCCTATTTCACTAGGCAATTCTGATTCTGATACTCATTACTTGACCCAAGTGTCAAATGTAGAAAATCCTAATATACATTAATCACACTCTCTATTTAATTCCTATGTATTGCCTCAAATTAGATACATTAAACCTATATATTAAGTTTAATTTAATTACAAGTGTTCATACTTAAATTAAATCACTTCTTTGGCTAATGTAGAAAGGGATTAAAACTTATTTAATTTAATAATGCCTCATATTAATTGTTGAATTTAGTGATTCAATTAATTAAAAATATGCATTTATGAGGTCATATCCTATTTTATTAAATTAAATATTCTCTACAAATCTTCTCTTTAGTTTCAAAATGGAAGGTCTAAGTGAACTATCTCTCAAAATAGAATCAACTTAGTTAACTCTTTCTCACACTCAAGTGAAACTCAATTAAATCTTCATCACATTCAGATCTTAAATAGTTAAAATCATATATTCAAGGAATTTTCATTTCTGATTGAGGCTCATCTTCAGTCTTGATTGATCATCTCAATTGATCTTGATTATTGATCGATCCTAGGATTCTATTTAAGGAGCCTTCAATTCCTCATTACAGAGGTTGAATTGAATTACATCAAATTAATGCTCGAATAGCTATGCACTTGCTTATACTTTCATAGCTTTCATAATTTCCTAGTATATTAATATCATTTAGATTTTAAAATGCATACACATAGTTTAACTTGCTTTCTTTGTTCTTAGATTAATTGCATTTCATAAAGTATAATGTGCATTCTCATATAGTTTTACAAAATCCTTCATACTAGAGGTTTGGTTGCCAACTTCTCATTCTGAGAGCAAAGGAAAAATCCATCTAGTTAGGAGCCAACATGTCAGCTTTCCAAATAGTTTCAGATGAAAAACTCAATTTTCATTCTAGGATAATTTTGTATATAATGACCTTGTTGAAGTGTGGTTGATTATAGGCCATAATTAATGCACACAAATACTATATTTCTTCATTCACTGACTAACCAGTCTTGTATATGCATGATATTCAATACTTAATCAAATTGAATGTAAATAATCAAATAAACATTATACAATTGGAGTCTAACTAATTCAAGTGCCCATTGAATACTAGACACTTATGAACTCTTTCATCATAATTTTTTAAAATCCTCTCCATCAATTAAATCCTCTTCATCAATCAAATAATACGACACATTATTGAATTGCCATAATGTCTAACCAATTAATGATTCACATCAATCATAGCATAATAAAAAATATTTCTCTTTCACATACATTAACAACATTATAAGTTGGGGACAACAATTTATGATGCAGAATCATCCCAGGATAGTTGGCTATCCTACATGATCAAGGGATTTTAGTAGGATTTAGTGGACCTATTTGGGTCTTGGTAGTTAATTTTGATGTATTTAATAAGTATTGTAAGCCTTTAAAGGCATTTTACATTTAATTTTTGTGGGAGGCTGACTTGTGGTTGTTCAGGTATTTAATGTTAGGTTTATTTAGTTTTTGGCTTTCTATGCTAACTTGTGGCTTGGGAAACAAGGAGATTTCTTGGTGGGCTTGTGAGCACCAATTTTATCTTCCTTGGGGATTTCTACCAAAGTGTGGATTTGGACTAGCTAGGGTTTCAATGAGATATTGAGGGATCTTGTAGCACTATTACTTTATTTGTATTTGGCCATAGCCAGGAAGGCCTTACAACCCATCACATTGCATGCAATCAGTTATATCTATGAGTAAATTAATGTGATTTGGCTCCAAATCTTGCATTGTTGTTGAGTTTTCATTGAGTGGTTATTTTTTAGGGGCTAGGAGATCTCCTTTAGGGATTCCCTTACCTTGCACTAAATCAAGTGGTATCAAAGTGAAGGTTGTTCCTAAGTGTGTAGACAAAGTGCCAAAGTTGGGGTAGTTTACTCCAGGGCCTTGTGATGTAGATTTATTAGGGTTTGCAGAAATCTTGGAAGATGCCTCCGAGAAGATTGGACCCTAGTGCTATCGATGATATTAGTGATGTTGTGGAAGAAAGGATCTTAAAGAATGTTAAGGAAGATTTTAGATCTAAAATAGAGGAGGTTAAAGCCAATTTAATATCTAAGATGACATTGATGAAGAGTGATATGATCGCTAAGATCATAAGTACTATAGGTGGTGTACGTTGACATATGGGTACTAAAGATAGTTATGAGGAAGATACTGAATACTTTGAATTTTCTAGATTGAGTGGTGAGGCTAGACATAGTTGTGTGGAGAGACCAATGGGAAATAGGGTTGGTCATTTTGCTAGGCCTAGATCTCAGTTGAAGTTGAAGCATAAGATAGAGGTTTCTAATTTCTTGGGTACTTTAAATCCTAAAGACCTAAAGAGCTTGAGGATATTGAGGATCCACTCAAAATAAGGTTGGCACAGACTATGCTAAAGGGACATGTTGCTCTTTAGTGGAAGAAATTGTAAAGAGATAGAGAAGAACAAGGTGAACTGATAGATGGAGATTGATGGTGACTAAGTTAAAGGCTAAGTTCATTCCTCCTGATTATGAACTTGAGTTATTTAAGAGGTTATAGAATCTAAAGTAGAAGGTTGTGATTATGAAAGATTACACCAAGAAATTCTACAAGTTGACTATTTTTTCTAGGCTAGAGAATTGTCAATGGAGAAGGTAGTGTAGTACATTAATGTTTTGAGATACAATATTTAGGAAGAGGTTATTATGCTGAATATTTCATCAATTGAGGATGCTTGTTAGTATGCTTTAAGAGTAGAGGAGTAGACAAAGAGTAAGAATAAAGATAGTTCTCAAGGGAAGGAGAAGCAAGAGTACTCGATAGAGGCTAAACTGAGTATAGAAGATGAACCAAAACTTGTTGAGAAGAAGAGGATAGGTAAAGGTGAGTTTAAGGTCACTTGTTTCAGATCTCATTAAGAAGCACATAGATCTTATGAGTGTCCATAGAAGGATGGTGATATAATAGTTGCTACTATGAATGAGGTTGAAGATCATGAACCTGAGTAGGAAGAGAGTTTATTGCTTGGCCAATATTAGTTGGTTAGAGGGAATTTTTTCAAAGAAATAATTTTTTTAGGACTTGTTGTAAGTCTGGTGGTAGAGTCTATAATGTCATTATTGATAGTGGTAAAACTAATAACCTTATTGCTGAAGAAAAGGTTCAAAAACTTCATTTGAAGAGAGTGAGACATCCTTATGCTTATAGGATTTTTTGGTTATGAGGTGAGAATGCTTCGGAAGTGAGGGAGAAATGCCTTGTTGATTTCAAGATTGGGTAGTATAAGGATCAAGTTTTGTGTGATATTGTTGACATGAGTTCATGTGTTGCTTGGTAGACCTTGGCAATATGATTGTAAGGTTGTGCATGATTTTATCAACAATGTGTTTACAATTGAGAAAGGTGATAGGAAGCATTCCCTGATTCCTTTATAGAATGAAGAGTTCGATTGTAGGAACCTAAGCATCGATAGTCAAGTTGAGTTAGTAATTTCTAAAAAGGGTGGCGATCAATATGGATAGAAAACACGTGGAACACCAAGGATGGAAAAGTGGAAGAAGAACAAGGGAAAGAGTGTACAAGTTGAGGACTTTGAGGAGAAGTATGTGAAGAACCAATTTGGTATTTATGTGTTGGATCCTAGAAGATGTTCTTCTAACTACTGAGAACATCTTTTTGTACCTAGGAAGTCTGATGCAAGAGCATCTTGAGGTAGTTGGCTATCCTACATGATTAAGGGATTATAGTAGGGTTGAGTGGACCTATTTGGGTCTTGGATAGTTAATTTTGATGTATTTAATAAGAATTGTAAGCCTTTAAATACATTTGACATTTAATTTATATTGGAGGTTGACTTGTGGCTCTTCAAGTATTTAATGTTAGGTTTATTTAGTTTTTTGATTTCTTGACCAACTTGTGGCTTAGATTGGTATAAATAGGGGTTGTGATGAAGTCTTTTGTCATTATTCATCCATCTTGGAGAAGAGGAGGTGGTAGAGGAGTGAATTCTGAGAAAGGCTAGTAATTGAGGCTTGGGAAACAAGGATATTGCTTGGATCTTCCTTGGAGGATTTTACCAAAGTGTGGATCTAGACTAGCTAGGGTTTGGATGGGATCTTGAGGGATCTTGCAGAACTATTACTTGCTTTGTATTTGGCTATAACCAGGAAGGCGTTACAGCCTGACACATTGAATGTAATCAATTATATTTATGAATAAATTATTGTGATTCAACTCCAAATCTTGCATTGTTGTTGAGTTTCCATTTTGTGGTTATTTGGTAGGGGCTAGGACATCTCCTTTTGGGATTCGCTTACCTTGCATTGCATCAATTTATATGTGATTATTGAATACAAGAATAATAAAGAAAAGAAATATTTATTTTTGTGTTTCTATATTGAGGCCAACAATAAATTGATAACTACACTCACTAATTGTGAGGGTATTGAGCACATAATAGGATTCATTATCGTTATAGGCATTTGGTGTAGAAGATACTATTATTGTGTCTATTTTCATTAACACCGAGCTAAAAGTAATTTTATGACACTACATGTTTAATGTTAGCACTACAATTTATTTTATGACATTAAATGACACTTTCAAATGAAGGTACCATATCAACAATTCTAATGCCTAGTTGTTTGAGGATTTTAAGACACAAATATTTTCTTCATTTCACTAACCTTGATGTTGCAATAAATATTCAATTGATGAAATATCATGTTAGACCTCTTAATAAGAATTTTTGGAAATTTTTTGAATCCTATCACAAGGAAATACTTGATACAATAAGGGTTATAGATGATGCAAAAGGTTGTCTTGATTGATTTTGGGTCATCCAGAAAAATGATTCTACACTATCTAGTAGAACAATTTTAATTTTTTTGTATATATCTTAAATACAAGATATTGTAACTTTTCTATCATGTGCATATTTAGATGCCAAATTTTGTATATAGAAACTGAGAGGAAATGTAACATGTGCATATTCAGATTCCAAATTTTGTATAGAAAAGTTGTAAAAATGTAACATGTGCATATTGATATGCCAAATTTTATATAGAAAAGTTGTTAAGCTATAACATGTGTATAAATGCAAAATATTGTATAGAAAAGTTGTAAAAATGTAACATGTGCATATTCATATGTCAAATTTTGTATATAAATTTTGTCACTTGAAATATGAGCTTATTCTCATTGTAACAAATGTATAGAAACTATTTGGGTTTATGTATGTAGTTACGACTCTACATGTTAATGGGTATGTAGTTTTCTATAAATACTATAGTATGGTTTACCATTATTTGCTTGACATCTTATGGCAAGATCAGAGATCAATGAACACAGCAAGTTTTGACATCAAGTGAGAATATTGTGAAAAATTAAATACATTTGGAATCTTCTAGAACTGAGATAGGTTAGAGTAGGGTTTGACAATACAACTCTATACCATTGGATAATTTTTCAATGCCCCTCACTAGCTCTGAGTTATGATCCTTAGAAAATTGTAGCTAAAACATGCTTAGTCCACCTTGGGGACACTTTGATACATGGTGGTCATGAATGTTCTAGTGATATTGTGGTCAAAACAAGGATGTCACTAAGGTTCACCTACCCATCTAGGGATAACTAAATAGTCAAATTGATGCCATGATAAATGATTGGAAAAATATGCACTGGTGCACAAATTCACTAAGGACCACTACAAGTTTTTGCATCAAGTGAGAATCTTGTACCAAATCAAGTCTATTTGGAATGTCTTAGAACTAAGACATATTACTAGAGGCTTTGACAACATGGTCCAGTACCACTTGTCTATGTTTTAATACCTCAAATAAGCTTCAAGTTATTACCCTTCAAAAATTTCAGCTGGAACTTGCTTAGTGAATCTTGAGGACATTTCAATGCATGGTGATCATGAACATTCTAGAGACTTTTTAGTGAAGAAAAGGGTGTAACTAGGGTTCACCTACTCATCCAGAGATAATAGAATGGTCAATTGATGCTACAATGAATGATTGGAAAGATATGCACCATTGCACCAACTCACTAAGGAACTTCAAGTTTTTGCATCAAGTGAGAATGTTGAGCCAAATAAAATCTATTTAGAGTCTCTTAGAATTTAGATAAATTATTGTACGGTTCAATAATCACCTAACCATTCGTCAATACCTCAAACAAGCTCTAAGGTATGAACCTTGGAAAATGGAAGCTGAAATGTCCTTAGTGAATGTTCAAGACACTTGAGTGCATGGTCGTCATGAACATTCTAGAGATTTTGTGGTCTAGAAAAGAGTGTCACTAGGGTTGTGTTCACCATTTTTTTTGGTCCTTCCAAAATCCAATTTTCAAGGTGGCAACCATGTTTACATTGGTTGAATTTTTTATTTTCCCATACAAGCCAAAGGGAAAACAACACAAGGCTTTGAATTTTCTTTTTAGTCTCAAGTCTCTTAATACTTTCATATCAATGAAGCATTTCAAGCTATGACAATGAGATCATTCCTCTTTGCATGATCATAGGTAGTTAGGGATTGATATCTAGTTAAGACACAAAGATGCAATGTGACATTCACTGTAGTCAACACAACTTCACAAGACCAGGGGCTAATATCTAGTTAGCATTCGTGAGGTTGGGATTGTTGGCACTCAAAATTACAGCCCTGATTTTGAGCACTATTGAGATATTAAGCCCTATGAAAGCTTTCTGATGCTAATGTGCCTGATTGTACCTATAAGGCCCCTGAGGTGTTTAATGTTTCTAGCACCCTCCTTTCAGCCTATTTATGCATTCCATGAAGTTCAATTGTCATTTTGAGTCATTTGGCAAAGTTCTGTTTTGAGCTAGTATCATTTTTGCATTTTCACGTAAGTGTCAAATAGTGATAGGAGGTTGTGTTTGAATCTGAATATCTCGCACCCAAAAAGGTTTTGTGACTTTCCACTTTGAGAGTGTCTAGTGTCCATGCCTAAGAACCTATGTTTTAGATTTTGAATCGTTTCAAGTCTGTTTGACTAGATTTTGAATCCCTCAAAGTTGGTCAGTTACTATTTTCATGTTTTTGCAAAATATTCAAAATTCTGGGAAGCCTTGTTTGACGTGCCATAAATTTTGACCAGTTGATCAAAATGATGAAATTCCTTTTGCGTTGCATTATAGACATTAGAGAATTTTCATGTTTCAAGTTTCAGCTCATGACGAATCCGTTTGATTAGTTTTCAAGCGTGATTCCAAATGGAATTTCTGACCTTTTGCTGGTGTCAGTATTTGCAGATTGATTGGAGCCCCTGTTCGTGATGTCATATCTCCTAGTCCATGATAGGTCAAGTCAAATGGTTTATTCCCCTGTATTTTATACTAAAAATACTTCAAGTGTGTCAGTTTTTAAGTCTTGACGAATCCATTTGCACACTTTTCTAGGTCAATTCCATTCGCAAAAATGCTTTCTATCAACATGTCCAGTCTGCAAACTTCTAAGTAGCCTACTTTGAAGATCCACCATTTGCGCCCAATTATTCATCATGAGCTTAAATCATAGATACATAATGTATTCATGACAAAGAACTAGTATCCCAGTTTTCATTTCCCCATGTGCTCAGTTGCCTGGTTTTCCACGCCGATTCCAGAGCCAATTTGTTGTTTTCTGACATGTTTTCTTGTAGGTAAATCTGAGAAGGCAGCTTTGACTGTCAATATCTTTTGACCTTGAATTCGTCATAAGATGAGATTTGACGGGGTAGAAGTGTGTAGAACAAAGAATCAATGCCCCAGTTTTCAGAGCTTGATCAGAGGTTTGGGTCAGTCTTCAAAGGTAGTCAATAGACCCTTTGAATGGATGACACCTTTTTCTTTGAGTGTAGTAGCAAGCCAACTAGAGGTCTAGGAGAAACTCAAGGTGGAAAGGTACATTCTGTGAATGAATCAATGTAAGAAGTTTCTAAAGGTGCAATTCTTATAATTGTTTGGATGGGTGCCATATGTGGATGTCTCGTCTTTGCCTGTAGTGTCTCATGTTTTCAATGCAATGAAAGCCACCTCTTTGCATGCAATTGCTTTTAACACACCTTCAACATTAAAGAGAGTTTCTTAATCTACACTAACTCATGTATTAATGGTTTGATGGCTAGATGAACATGCTGGTAAAGAAAAATTATGCTATGAGTTTTATAAACATGCTCCAATCAAGGATCTTTATCTTGTTCGTGACAAATTCACTCATTTTTCACGAGGATTTGTATTTGTACATTTCCATTCAATAGAGACCACACAGGTCAGAGGAGCTCTCATGCATTGAAAGAAAATAATGTATGCAGTCAAGGCCAAGTCTTACGCCCACAATAGCATATCTTAAAAGAAGAGCATCACGTACCAACAGAAGGCACTGCACGCTGAAAGAAAACAAATGAAAACTGCTGCCTCAAGCAAATAAAAGGAGAAATTCATGCAATCAAAGATGGAGGATAGCATTAAAACAAAAGCATTTAGAGGTGTGAGCTTATTAACGTCCATGCTGAAACCAAAGGTCATCCATGCAAGAAAGCTGGTCAAATTAGGTTGACCCCAAAATTAGAGGAGCAACCCATAAAAGAGGAGGTTGCAATTTCAATAGGGGGCATCCACATTTTAACATAGTTAAGAAGGCAACCTATATAAAAAAAAGGGATGCCAATTTATAAAAGAGAAGAGAATGCATAAGATGGTGAACTCAAACAAGCCGCAGCAAATGGAAAGAGGAGAGAATTGGGGACGAGGCCGTGAGGAGGGACTCTTGAAGATAGAAGTGTTTCAGTAGCTATCACAAAGATATTACCAAGTTTCCTCATGCTCGAGGCTTTTCCTTGTATTCTATTTTCACATTGCATAACAGGAAAAGAGGGAGCCCACGGTTTAGAAAGGAGGCTCTAGCCAGCGGTTATAAGTAGGAGAGGGCCATAAAAATAGCAGGGGAGAACCATGCTAAAACAGGGATCCTTCACACAAAAAGGCTACAGTCTCTCATACAATAAAAGAAGATTCTCTATGCTGAGGCAAAGGGAGGAGCCCCCCAAGTCAATGCAATGAAAAAACTACAAACCCCAGACAGAAGAACACTGTAGTTGAATCTGCAGCATTGAAACACACCTTTTAGAGAAGATCCTAGCCACTGTCAAAGACCAGTCAGAGAAGAGCTCACGCAGTCAGCATGTGAGGATATCATGCCATTTTAAAGGAAATCCCAATGTTAAAAAGCGGCATGCACAGAAGATGTAGACCCTGCGCTAATATAGAGCAGGAGCGACATAAAAGTGAGATAGACCTTGTGCCAAAGTGAAAGAACAAGGGTAATCAATAAAAGAAAGTCGCCAATGGCTTGGAAAAGCCATAGTGTAGCTCTCCACACAATCTGCAAGATTAACAGCAAACATCACACCATACAATGCCGCAGCCAGACACCAACACAGAGGAACCCATAGGAAAAGTATGTGAAGGCATAAAAAAATTACAGCATATACAATAAGAGTGCCACGATTTTCAAGTAACCTAGCATGATAAAAGAAAGCCCATGCAGACACTGTTGAATAATGGGCAAAACACAGTCAGAGGGCGGTGAATAGAGCAAAATCTATATATCCCACATTAGGGAAAAGACAGGTTTCAAAACATTTTAAAAGAAAAACTTTGCAAAAGTGATGTGTCTTAAGAAGATGCCCTTCTGAGAGGGCAAGTGGCCACATGGTGGACCCTGACCTAAATGTGTATGACGTCAACACTTAAAGCATAATTTTACATGGAGAAGCCAACATGCTAATGTGGCACCAAAACTAGAGATTGAAGGAGACGACAACACGTGGATTGATCCGACGATGTGCGCATCCCTGTAGAAATAGTTTTGCGGAGGTTTAAAAATGTGAGGATGCGCCTGGTTACCACATGGCACAATGGGTCCAAGGAATGATGACGTGGTGAGAACGAGCAGATCAAGATGGAGGCACAGGATTTTGCCACATGGCGAGATCCAATGGTCCACGCATCCCCACAATATGGAGTTGTAGGGATTAAAGTAATGCGACAAAGCACATTCTTGACACTTGGCATCTGAGAATAGTGGTCGTCCAATCGGAGGCCGCCACGTGGTAGAAAGGCTAGTCAACTAAAGGTTGACCTCAGATTGGAAAGAGAGGGAAAATATATTATGTTTGAAAAGATAATTTTTTAATATATTTTCTTAAAAAAATGCACGTGATTGTGATTTATTTCAAAAGGATGCATATTATAAAGTTTTGACATTAGATTTTTAAATTTTTGAAATAAATTTAAAAAATCAAATGTGAAGACCATGTTTTTTATACTAGAGAGGTCATTTTAAAAATGATTTTCAGTGGGTTTCTAATAAGAAAAATAGGCGATGTTATATATCGTCGAAATTAGGAGAAGATGAACTATTTGATTTCGAAGTCAGTTTTTGCACAAGTAGTAGCTGGCTCAAGCTATAGGATGTTTTCTTTCAGATACCTAAAGTGCAACCATTTTCAGATCAGGAAGTTCAGCTATGATTTTGGCAAGTTAATAGCTTGAATATGCGTAAAAGACAAGGAGAATTCAGTTGGGGGCATTTTTGAGTCAGTTAAATGAAGTTTTATCAGCATTTTGATGCAAATCAGATATTTAGCAAATAAGGGATTTCATCATTTAGCTGAGGATATTTTGCCAATCAGTTACAATGTAATGATGAAACAGAAAATTAAATCAGATGGAAGAAAAAGGTTAGAGAGAGTCTTTTCAGTTGCAAGAGATGAAATTCTAAGGGGACACATGTTGATTGTAGGTTCAATCTGGGAATTCATCTTCATCCTATATTATTCTTTCCTTCTTCCATTTGAGAGGTTCCAGTTTTTTGTTACTGAGAAACCTTTGTGGGTTGGAAATTTGCAGTCATTCTCTAAGACCACTTCATTGGATCTAGAACTGTAATTTCGACTTCATTCTTTAGCATTCTCTCTCATATGAATAGCAAGTGTAAAGATAATACAGATTGTTTTGAGATGTTAGGTTGTTTCATGTTTTGATTTCATGCACCTGAATGTATATGAGCAATAGTTTTACTACAAAATGTGGGGATGCGCCTGGGTACCACATGGCACAATGGGTCCAAGGAATGATGACGTGGTGAGAACGAGCAGATCAAGATGGAGGCACAGGATTTTTCCACATGGAAAGATCCAATGGTCCACGCATCCCCGCAATATGGAGTTGTAGGGATTAAAGTAATGCGACGAAGCGCATTCTTGACACTTGGCATCTGAGAATAGTGGTCGTCCAATCAGAGGCCGCCACGTGGTAGAAAGGCTGGTCAACTAAAGTTTGACCTCAGATTGGAAAGAGAGGGAAAATATATTATTTTTGAAAAGATAATTTTTTAATATATTTTCTTAAAAAAATGCACGTGATTGTGATTTATTTCAAAAGGATGCATATTATAAAGTTTTGACATTAGATTTTTAAATTTTTGAAATAAATTTAAAAAATCAAATGTGAAGACCATGTTTTTAATACTAGAGAGATCATTTTTAAAATGATTTTCAGTGGGTTTCTAATAAGAAAAATAGGCAATGTTATATATCGCCGAAATTAGGAGAAGATGAACTATTTGATTTCGAAGTCAGTTTTTGTACAAGTAGTAGCTGGCTCAAGCTATAGGAGGTTTTCTTTCAGATACCTAAAGTGCAACCATTTTTAGATCAGGAAGTTCAGCTATGATTTTGGCAAGTTAATAGCTTGAATATGCATAAAAGACAAGGAGAATTCAGTTGGGGGCATTTTTGAGTCAGTTAAATGAAGTTTTATCAGCATTTTGATGCAAATCAGATATTTAGCAAATAAGGGATTTCATCATTTAGCTGAGGATATTTTGCCAATCAGTTACAATGTAATGATGAAACAGAAAATTAAATCAGATGGAAGAAAAAGGTTAGAGAGAGTCTTTTCAGTTGCAAGAGATGAAATTCTAAGGGGACACATGTTGATTGTAGGTTCAATCTAGGAATTCATCTTCATCCTATATTATTCTTTCCTTCTTCCATTTGAGAGGTTCCAATTTTTTGTTACTGAGAAACCTTTGTGGGTTGGAAATTTGCAGTCATTCTCTGAGACCACTTCATTGGATCTAGAACTGTAATTCCGCCTTCATTCTTTAGCATTCTCTCTCATATGAATAGCAAGTGTAAAGATAATATAGATTGTTTTGAGATGTTAGGTTGTTTCATGTTTTGATTTCATGCACCTGAATGTATATGAGCAATAGTTTTACTAGCTTCATTCGGTGTCTTGTCTCCTATCTTAGCAATCTGTAAGTCTTATGTGGTTTTGGAACAAAGATCTGAGACCCATTTGCATCACTTTCAGGTTGTATGTTTGATGTATTTTTCTATTGGACCAAAAGGCCAAGTAAATGCTCGATATGTTTAACAAGGTTGCTGGTTACTTGAGAAGGATATTTTGTAAGAATGAGATCTGAATGAACATTGATGTCTAAATCACAAGGTGATTAGATAGATCTGATGTCTAGGTATACAGAATATGTCCTGATGTCACAAATGTATGTTTTCGATTCATGGAATTGCCCAATGGATTAGGCACTGATCAGAGATAGGATCGTTATGTTTTGCTGCATATTTGAGGATTTGTTGAATATCAACATCAATAATCAACAATTTTCCCTTTCATGTTGAAGAGCTATAATAGAATGGCCTCACTCAGCTTCTAAGATTCCTAGATCTGCATTTAGCTACTGTAGATTTATGCTATTTCATGAGTTATTAGGAGAAATAAGGGTTTTATCTGCTTCATAATAGATTCAGTGTATGCTTTGACAACTGGTACCATATAAGGAATCTATAGGTTCACCTACCTAGGTTTTGCACAGCCTGAAGTGCAGAAGGAGTATAGCCTTATAGTTGGCCTGGTGTCTGAATGGATGTGTTGATAATGGGAGTTAGCTGCCCCTAGATATGTTTTGTTCTCATCGGGGTAATTGGAAATGGGTAACATTTTCAAACACCAACAGGGATCAAACTATAGTAGTTCAATTCAAATGTTTTCATAACATTGCAGGTGCTTAAGTCTAACCCATTGTTAGGTATGCAATACAATGATTCCATTTATCACTTGTTCACAAGGTTAAAGGATAAGATTAGAGTGATGATTGTGGACATGTGAACAAGTGGAAACTATCATGGTGGGCTAGGTCAATCCCATTCTCTCCATTGTATTGTCACAATGGCCGATATCGATGGAGTTGTTGATCGAATAAAAGAAAATTAGTTGAATCAATTTAACTCTATCAATGAGCTTCATAAGTTTAAGTTGTGACCATGTGAGAGTCAATAGCCAAGTCAAATCCAATGCTTATATGAGGTCACACATGTTAAAGAGATAACTATGATTAATGTCATGAAATGGTGAATACCTCTTGTGTGCATGCTTGTAGAGGGTTAAAATCTACCCTAGGTCAGGTTTGCAATCAAGTGATTATAGTTTTGATGCTCATCTTCACAAGGTCATAGATATTCAAGCTACAACTAGGATTTAAGCCATGATGACACAAAAGGTAGCACATGTAGTCAAGTTCACATTGATTGGAGGTCATAGGTATTTTATGTTGTGTTCAATTTTAGCTATGAAGATGCAACGAAGGTAGATTAGTTGATCTTCCATCATTGTGTGGTTAGAAGTTTGTTAAACCTAAACCATGCTGATAGTGCAAAGGGTCATTTTCATGCAGTTGTTGGGTCACAACAGTTAGTGAAATAAAGAGAAGGAAAGTTGTGAAGTAGTGATAATAGTCAATATGAGGCAAATTATATTTTTGCAAGAACAAACAACTAATAAAGAATATAAGCTATAAAGCTGTGAACAAGTGATGAGTATGGGTCAATGTTACAAATGAATATTTGGTAAGGTAGCAGAATGCTTTGATATTATTGGGCCATGTGGCAAGGTTAATGGTTGAATTAATTATAAATCTAATTTGGCAAATTGAAACACACTCAAAGGTAGCTCTTCAGTGGTGAACTAATCCTTCAATATTTTGCAACTACTTTTGATGATCTCCATGCCTATTTGATATAAAGGACACTCCATCACCACTCTAAGTTAGCTTCCTATCTACCCATGCAATTATGACCATCATTTTTGTCTATTTAGGGTCACAATTGATATGAAAAACATGATTTTTTGCATATGGGCATGCCCTCAATTAAAATCTTCTTTGGATCATCATGTTAGAATATTCAAATGGGAAGAGTACTTCTAAGAGGGAGGGTGAATCAGAAGTAACACATTTTAACCTTTTTAAATCCTTTAAAACAAATAACTAAAAGTAAATTGCATGAATGTAAACATATTAAATAAACATAAAGTAAACACATGACACTAGAATTTGGTAACCTAGAAACCCTCCAGGGATAAGAAGGTAAAACTAGGGTGGGGATGATACCCACAAAATTATTGTAGCGATAATTGTTTAACCACTTCTGATGGTCTACCCTATGAAAGGCCTACCCTATTAAAGGCTTTACACTATGTCAATAGTGACCTGGTTAAAGGATTTACAAAAACTTTACATGAAGTGTCACCTTGTTAAAGGATTTAGTCACCTCTTCAAAGGATCTACAAAAAATAGTTGTTAAGCTAACCTATTGACATGTGATTTTCCACTATCTAATACAATTGGCAGAGAGTATTAGAAATCTTTGACTTGATTTCTTGCAATCTTCAATTGTTAATCTTAGGCACTCAATTTGCTCATTCTAATGTGATCCTTTGTTATAATCAACTGGATATGTAATTCCTGCTCAATTCACTAAGTCTTTGATGCCCCTATTGTTTGCTCTATTCTACAATGTTGATATCTTCTTAGCAACTTCCTTAACTTCTATTCAACAACATAAAATTGTGGGCTCTAGGAATTCTTATATAGACTTCATAGACTTAGGGTTAGGTATGGATCTACAATCCATATTGAATCTTTAATTCCCACTCATTTCTTTCACTTTTCTCATTGGTTGCATGCCTTCTCCATTTTTCTTATTGGTTGCATGTTGATTGCATAGAAAATATAAAAGATTCATTCTTATCCTAATTATCCTTCAAAATCCTTCTATGTTTTCTCAAAAAATGGTTTACATCTAAGTTTGTGAAGACATAAACTCATATGTTGATTCTATGTTACTCAACACATACAGGACTATTGATGCTCATCACATGTTTGATCCTTGTTTGCTCAGCACCTATTACATTTTATCTTGCTCGGCACATCTATAGTTTTGGCTCACCCAACACATGAATTATTTTGACTTGCTCAACATCAACTGTGACTTGGCACCTATATATCGCTTAGCACTTGTATAATGCTCAACACTCATAGTGAACTCAACTTCAATGTAGAAAGTGGTTAAGTGTGTTGACACTCAAATGTCAAAACCAAATTGAGACCAACAATCTCTCCCTTCTATATAAGTGTCAAAAATATTTAACTAAATATCTTATGAGTACCCTATCCAATCTGCTTGGCATATGTACACAATTTCAAAATTTATTCAAAATACCTTATAACTCCCTCTGAGCTAATTGTGCCTTGTCTATTCTTGCAACCAAAATTCTTGTGTTGATGTATCTAATATTCTTTGTCTTTTCCATATAATCTATAATTGATACCTTTGTGCTAAGGTGTTCTATCTAGTTGACTATAAAAAGCACTATTTCTCCCCCATACTATTTACAAATTAAGTCTTATCTCCTCCTTAGTTATATCTTTCTCATTATTATTATTTCTCCCCCTAAACATTATATCTATCTCCCCCTTTTTGATACTTATGTCAAAGGGTGCTAAGGAGTAATACCATATTTTTCTAAAAATGTGTTGTTTACCTCCATTATCATCTTGAGAGTTGCATCCCAATTTTCCAAGGAAATTTCAAGTGACTTATGCTAGATGGTAGTCTCTGCAACAAGATGTACAAGTCCATCTAATGTAGAAAGTTTAGGATCTTTCTTTAAGACAGTTTTAGCATAGACTTTCTCTTTGTGGAGGACTTCCATATGTGGGGTTATGGAGGACTGAATCTACATCAACTTGGCCTTTATATTGGCCTCTTCACTTGTAAGTGTAGCTAATTCTCTTTGAGTGTGAAGTGATTGGGCAAAATTCTTCTCACTTTGAACTAGATCTCTTGGTAATTGTATGCTAGAAATCCTCAAATTTATCTCCAAGCTCAATATCCTTTGGCTTGTCTCTTGTGTGAAATTGGAAACATCACATAGCTTTTTGTACAATGGGAAAATGTTCTCAAGTATAGTTTTGACCTTTTCAATTTTCTTGGCCAATTCCACTTGTTTAAGTGCTATACCACTTGATATTTTCTCATTCACCTTCCCCTAAAATTTTCTCTTAGACCACTCCATAAGTTTGACATTTGTGTCTTGGTATTCACTTGTCACCTAGTCAACTATATCTAATAATTGTTCCATTATAGTCTTTGACTCATCTGGTGACTGCAAGTTGAAGGTATCCATAAAGATGCCCTTAATCTCATGTAGTGTTTGCTTATGTTTATACTCTTTTTTGACTATTTCCTACCTTTTTGTCCTATTTAATGCATCCTACATTTCTATAATTTTCTCCATGGTTATAGTATTTGAGTCATAGGCATGCATTACTATCTCTTCATCTAGCTCAAGGTATCCATAGTGAAGTATCTTGGTCACCTTGGTTGAGCTCAAGCCTAGTGTGGAGATTTGCAAAGGTATGGCTTTAGTGCTCAGCTTCTAAAGATTTTTTGTAGGAGTGCCTATTTTTGGTAACTCTACCAATGGCTAAATAGCAGCCCACTCCTCTTCCTTTGATTTATCCTCCTCATTAGACTTCCCTTCTTCTACACTTGGCTTCTAAATGGTATCACCTGTCGCTATTAGAATTGTTTGAGATGGTGGTGGAGGCATTAAAATTTGAGTGCTAGTAGTTGTAAAGATGAAAGGTAGTTGGTGTGGTTTCACCTTGTCTCTTTTTGGTTCTACTAGTGCCTTTTTAAATTTTTCAACACTCTCCAATATAGGATTTATGCATAATTTTTCCTGTAGAGTGGATTCATGAAGGATCTTGGAGAGATCCTCTACAATTAGGGGATTGATGTTTTGAGCAGAAGTGTCAGGAACATCCTTGATAGTTATTGTGTTTACAAGTGTGATAGTTATGTGAGGAGGGCTAGGTAGTGGCATTTGTGTGTCTTGCACACTCTATTCCTCTTGCTGTTGTTGTCCAGTTGTTGCCATATCTTCTCCCTCTTGTATTTCCTCCTCTCCTTTTTCCTTATCCTTCTTATCTTCCTTATCTTATTCTCCTTTCTCTTCCTCCTCCTTCTCTTCTTCTTGCTTCTCTTCCACTTGATTTTCCTCTATCTTCTCCTTGGCATAGAGCTTTGCCTTATTTTCTTGTTCATACTTCTCATTAGTTGTCTTGTAGATTTTCTTCTACAATCGTGTGAACTTATTCACTACATCCTCAATCTTATTTTTTAGGATGTTGAAGGCTCTATATTTTGGTGCAAAATTTTCACCATGTTTCTTATTAGCCTTTGTTAGGTTAGGAATCACTTGTGCTAAGGTAGATTCTCTGATCTCCTTCTCCATTTTCAGGCAATAATGCCATTTATTTTCAATTATCTCATATAACTCCCTAGGCATGGTATTGTCTAGCTCTAGAGGTGTGTTTTTGAATTCTGTCATCATAGCATATATAGATTCGTGTATTTTGTTATGCTCTTCTCTACTTAACTTATTGAAGTTAGGATTTTTCAAATCATTCAAATATGTATACTTAATGTTTTCACAAATTTTATCTATAGTAGATTTAGGAGGGTGGATTACTAGTCTAAATTGGCTGATATCCTCTGACTTTGTTCTCAACTCATCATTAGTGTCTAGCTATGCAACATATTTTCTTCTTTTCTTTTGCATTTCATCGGTCTATTTAGTGCCCTTTTTCTTCTCTTTTACTAGCTCCTTTGCCTTTTGAGTAGAGGCTCTTATGGTAGCTCTTGTCGTTGGTGCTAGCTTGGCTTGAGATGACTTTGAAACCTTCTTTTTCTCTTTTGGTTGGGTTGGAGGCTAAGTCTTATCCTTTCTTTTATTTTTCTTAGCTTGTGTAGCTGCTTCCTTGCTTTCTTCTTCCTCGGCACCTTCCTCCTTGTCTTCTCCTAAGCCCTAGGTCAACTTCATAGGATCTTGCCCTTGCTCTTATTCTTCTTCACTCTCACTGTCTTATTCTTCTTCCTCTTTATCACCTACTTCTCCTTCAATATTTGCCCCAAATTTCATCTTTATCTTCTTTACTAGTTTATCTTTCCTCTTAATTATAGAGGTTGTCTTCAATTCTATTTCAACTATGGATTTCACAACATCATATGCACCAAAGTGGGGTGCCTCTTTATCAATCTCTTCTACAAGTAATGTTGTGATTGTTGTTGAGGCTTCATCCACATCAAATTCATAACCTAATGGTCTTAGCCATCTTACCCTTGGAATTGCTACTTGGATATAGGTATAGTCAATGTCAACCAAAAAGCATATGTCATTGATATGTTTTTCCACTAGGGAAACTAGTATTCTAACCCTTTTCTTCATGGATTTCTTTAAATCCTCAAAATATCTTGTCATTTGTGCTTCAAATTTTTTACCCATCTAATCAATGAACTCATTGATTTGTGTGATTGCAGTTTTGTTTGGATTCCAATTCATGTTTCCAATAGATGGAAACTCTTCCATGACATAGAAAAATATGCACATAATAACTAAACCAAACTTGCATTGAGCACCTTTTGACTTTCTAATTGCTCCTAGGTTCTCATTTATCTATTGCAACATCAAATCATATGTGTGATCTTTCTTTACAAGCTTATAGGCTACATCCACAAAAATACATGGTACATTGTTTAATTTGCTAGATTGGTAGAACTTGTGAGATATGATTCTCATAGCCAAGTCCAAAAAGGGATCTATCATTGTGTCAATTGACATGCCTCTTTTAATACATTTAGCCCCTATGTTCTTTTTAGTTGCCTCTTTTGTGTCACTTCTCATGGTTTTATGCTGATCTAGGGTTGGGAAACCCATAACCCTATGTACTATCCTCTTGGTAATCTTCACTAGTCATGTTTCCAACCACAAACATCCATTGTGAATTATGCTGAGAACAATCCATATCCATTCTATTTTGAAACTTATAGGATAAACTAGGGCATTAGTTAAACCCTTCTTCTCAACTATCTAAAATTTTTCCTTCAATATCTTGTTATCACATAATTTATCATAGGCTTGGAATATCTCAAGGTCACCTACTGCTCTTATTTTGTAGTTGTAACACTTCCTGAAATCTTGCACAATGACAACCTTGGGTGGAATTATGGACAACATGCTAACTGGGTTGTCTCTGTAGGAAACTTTAGGAATGGGTCTAAACTCAGGTTATTTTACTTCATTACTAACTAGCTAGAACTCATGACTTTCCTTTCCCTTGGGGTTCTTAGAACTAGAAGCCATTATATTGAACTAGGGTTTTAATATATTAAAAATTTCAACATGACATAGCTCAACACTTGATAAATACCTTAGTTCAATGAAATTTATGCTAAATCACTATTGAAATTGGTGCAAAAGACTTCAAGGTTTCTCTTTAATCAGTTTTGCACTCTTCTTGTCTTTGCTCTATGTTTGAATGGTGTAAAAATGATCAAAATTCAACCTTATACCTTTCAAAACCTAGATTTAAATGCTTAGTATGTATAGCTATATAGTTGGCACTTGAAGGTTTCAACAGAACTTGACCTCCACTAGATTTCTACTTCACTCAGCTTCCATTGACATTTCTCAACTTAGCATCAACCATCAGTTTGGTTTCTATTAGCAACTTAGGATCTACTGAAGCTTTACTTAGCATTAAGGATAACTCTATAGTATTTGCAAAAACTTCAAATTTTGACTTGGCATCTTTTCTCATGCTGATTTCTTCTTTGTAGTACTTCTTTATCTTGGGACTGATGTATGATATAACTTTGTATATCAGTCCCATACACATATTCCTCGATGAGATGTGACCACTTGACCTATTGGGTGAAGTGATCCCTCCATTTGATGTGTTGCACTCATATTTCTTCTTCCAAGTCTTGTTCATTTGCCCTCTAATTTGTTCAACACCAACCTTCTCTTTTCCTTTGTTGACTTCTGACTTGGGTGCCTTTAACTTTGTTGGGAAATTCCTGCTGATATGACCAATCTTCAAGCAACTGAAACATGTGGTTTGGCTTAACCACCTACTATATTTTCCTCTAAACTGTGTTCTTATGCAATTTTTAGGAATGTGTCCATAATCTTGATAGTAGTGCTAGCTCTGCCTGGTATTGTAATCCCAGTTGTAGTGATGACCATGGTTATTTCCCTTTGTAGGCTACTTTGGTGTCCACATAGGCTTTGATCTACACTCAAATTATCTATGTCCATATTTCTTGCAGTTGTAGTAGTGACCACCAAATCTTGGTATTCTCATGGTCTTAGTCCTATGTTCATGTGCTTGATATCCTTACTTTTTGCACTTGTGAAAAAAGCTTGCATTCTTAGGCTTATCATGTTGATACGCATTCTTTCTCCTACATACATTACAAGTATGTCACTTTTTATAACAAAAATCACAAGTAGGTTTATTGTTCTTGACTTTGTTACTCCCTTCTTTTGTAATCTTGGATGATTCTCCTTGTTTAGTGTTAGTGTAACCAAGTCCTAAAGTGTCATTATTAGCCCTTGGTGATTTCAGTAGTTGCTCAAAGTACTTGATAGCCCCATTGGGTTTGTTTAAACTTTTTGCTATCTCCTTCTATCTTTTTTAGGTCATTTTGTAGTTGATTAGAATTTAGTAACCAAAAAACCCTCTAGGAATAAGAAGGTAAAACTGGTGTGGGGATGATACCCACAAAATCACTGCACTAATAATTGTTTGACCGCTTTTGATTGTCTGCCCTATGAAAGGCCTACCCTGCTAAAGGCTTTACACTATGTCAATAGTGACCTAGTTAAATGATTTACAAAAACCTTACTTGAAGTGTCACCCTATTCAAGGATTTAGTCACCTCTTCAAATGATCTACAAAAATAGCTATTAAGCTAACCTATTAACATAGGATTTTCCAATATCTAATACAATCACTAGAGAGTATTAGAAATCTTTGACCTGATTGCTTACAATCTTCAATTACTGATCTCAAGCACTTGATCTACTCATTCTAATGTGATCCTTGCTTGATCTAATATCTATTTGTATCCCTTGTACTATTTTGATCAATTGGATATGTAATTGTTGCTAAATTCACTAAGTCTTTGATGGTCCTATTGTTTTCCCTATTCTACAATTTTGCTATCTACATAGCAAGTTCCTTAATTTCTATTCAACAACATAAAATCATGGGGTCTAAGCCTTCTTGTAAACACTTCATAGACTTAGGGTTAGGTATGGATCTATGATCCATATTGAATCTTTAATCCCTACCCTTTCCTTGCACTTCTCTCATTGGTTGCATGCCTTCTACATTTTTCTTATTGGTTGCATATTGATTGTATAGGAAATATAAAAGATTTAGTATTTTCCTAATTATCCTTTAAAATCCTTCTCTGTCAGCTCAAAAAATGGTTTACATCTGAGGTTGTGAGGACATAAACTCATATGTTGATTTTGTGTTACTTGGCACATACTGGACTACTAATGCTCAACACATGTTTGATCTTAGTTTACTCAGCACCTATTACATTCTATCTTGCTTGACATATGTATAGTTCTAAATCACTCAAGCCATGAAGCATTTTGACTTTCTCAGCATAAACTATGACTTAGCACCTATATAATGCTCAACACTCATAGTGTACTCAACTTCAATGTAGAAAGTGGTTAAGTATCTTGACACTCAAATGTCAAAATCGAACTAAAACCAAAACATTAGCTATTGTTCTCTAGGAATTTAATTGTAGTAGTTGAGCTTTGGCTTAATGTAGAAGTTTCTCCGTTATGCTTGAACTATAAAAGGAAGTTTTCTAAAATCTCCAAGGGTCATTCTTTTATTATTATTATATAAAAGTAGTATTCCATGCTCTATTACTATAATTTCCCTTTTCTTGTGAATGAATATAATTTTCAATTTTATGTCATTCTTCCATTAATATATTTTGCAACAACTTGTTTACTTATATCAATGTATTACTTTCATTATTTGGTTATATATTGTATATGTCTATCTTTGAATGATATAGATTGAACTCCCTTAATTTATTTCACTGAGTTCTAATATATGGATGATCATCATTTCAAAGTTAAGATAGAATTTTTATATATAAGGATCATATTGATGAACTATGCTTCCTTGGGAAGGGATAAGATAGAACAATAATGTATGTTGTATCAACCCCCTCTTAGATTAGAATAGGTAGTTTTCTTTCATGCATTATTTCTCCCTTTTCTTCTCAAGAAATAGTTAGGTGCACACTGATAGTGAGGAATCTAACCTTCACCAAAGACTCAATCTCTAATTGTAAAGTCCCACACTTTTGAGATTATTTTCACATTAGATGAGGTTTCCTTTAGGTAAAAACTTTGGGCAAGGATTCAAAATTTCATGTCAACAATTTTTGGCACACCCAGTGGGACACTCTACTAAAGAGATTCTTAAGTCTACTAGTTCACTAGTGTCAAAAAAGAACTTCAAAATGATGCTAAGGAAATAGTGTTGTTGTTAACATCTCAAGCCTTCAAGAGGCTCATAGTCAAGTACTTGCAACTCTACTCTACTTTTAAATCTTTGTTTTAGACTAGAGTTTGGTGTGATTGATACCCAAAGGTCACACAAAAAATCCTTCTAGAAGTAAAGTTCAATATACTAAACTTTCATTTTCAAATCCTAGAAGAAAGAGTGTAAGAATTTTCCTTAGGTTAAAATTCACCCAATAGTAAGGAACTCAAACACAAGAAAAAATGTAGACCAATGAGAGTATGATCAGAATAATGATATATTCATTCAATATTGATTGAAAGTACACTAGGAATGCCTGTATATAAAGGCCTTTTTAAAGCTTCTAGAATGCATAGAAGTCAACAACATGATAAGTCATACAACTAGGCACACATCTACAAGATATGCGTTATCCTCCATTAGGCACGGGAGTAAGTGCAATAATGAGAGGATAAGCCTACAAAGATGTAGCATGAAAAATAATTTTTTAGACACCATGTACTAAATTAGGAGTGTGAATAATTGTGTTATCTACATGACAACTTAGTTAATGATGCAAACTCTAGTGTTGTAGATACCATGTGTTGAATTAGAGTTGCTTACTCCAATGTTGTCAACATGACAACTCATAAGAGTATGAAAATTCCTAAGTGTCTCACCAAATAAATAATAAAATAATGCATTAACCTAAGTAAACTTAAGTAAAGTGTAAATAGTAAAAACTTATTTACACCAACATAGAGAAATAGATTATCTCTATCAAGAGTTAGGAGTCTAGTAGTAATGAATACACCTACACAATTTCTCTCTACTCCTCCTATTGATAGGTTACAACCTAGAATACCATCTACCCATTTAAATAGATCACTATTTCATATGTCCCTCCCTAGAGCCCATTCTTTTTCTACCTTCAATAGTGGTAGTCCTATCCTTTAAGCTTACAGACATGATATCCAATAGCTACTCTTAAAAGCCTACCTAATTTTATTGGTGAAACATCCATTTCTCCCTTAGAAAATACTTAGGAAGTTTTGAATGTTTGTAATATACATGGTACTATAGAAGATGACATTTTTGTTAGACTTCTAGCTTCATCTTTAAAGGGAAAATCCTTACAATGGTATAGAGGACTACCTCATAACTTTGTTACTAACAGGGATGCTCTAGGGAAAAGGCTTTGTAAACATTTCAAAGATAAGAGTGATCACCTATCACTCTTAGAGAAGCTAACAACCATTAAAAGGGCACCTCATGAATGCATAATAGATTTCAATTATCGATTTCAAAAGACATGGGATAGAATACCTGTTGTAGTAAAGCCTACTCCCAATAATGCTTTTTTGCACTACCTTAGAGCCCCTAATAGTAACATTTCTACCACAGTACAAACTATGAGAGGGGACACCTTTACTATTGCTTATGAAATTTCCATATCAAGGAGGAAAGTTAGCTCCAAGACCTCTAATGCCCTTCTTTCCAAACATTCCTAATCATTAGCCTACAGTAGCCCATATCCCTATGACCTCTACAAGTAAATCTCTTATTGTAGTCCTAATAGCTTCCACATCTTCTAATGGAGTAGATAAGATTGAGGCCATGATGTAGATGATGCAAAATATAGACAATAAGTTTCAAGATTGGGAAAAGAAGATGAAGGAAAAGTTCTCAATGGTGTAAAAGATAAGCACTGAGTTGGTTATTATTCAAAGACAACAAGCTTAGAACAATAGGCCTCCCCAACCTCATTATTAGGGCCCCTTATATAATAGACCACCAAATTTGGGTTAGGCTTATGCATAAATCCAAATAAAGCATTAGTTTCTCAAAATAACCTTGATCAAGAGAAAGACTTTTGTCCCTCTTGCAACTATTCCTATGGATATTGTATGTGCCAAAGAGTAGAAACATCTCAGACATTGGTCACACAAGATCAACTAGTAGAACAACAATGTAGTACACATCATTCTACTGATGCTTCTCATATAAAATAGTAGGGTGATTATTCTTTTATAAATCATCAACGAAAAGAGCATTGTCATGGAAACCATGATGTCATAGATCACAATAATAGAAGCAAAAGAAGAGTTGTTGAGGATGCAACACCTCCTTCTCCAAATCAAGCTTCAAATTTAGGTTTTTCTCCTCACAGACTTGTGAGCAAGGCACAAATAATTTTTTCTCCCTAATAGAGATAGGAGATGGGTAGCAAGAGACCTACTGAGTCTCAGGCTATTCATGGTTAGACATCAATCCCTATTTTTTCCAAGGCTCTAATCAAGACAGTTGTCACTCCTCTTAACATTGTAGATCAAATGAGGAGGACCAATGTCAGTGTTCCTATGTGGGAATTTTTTGCCACTATGCCATCATATCTGGAGCTATTGCAACAAGGGTTGGAGAGCATAAAGATGAAAAATCAGCCAACCAAAGAGGAGGGTGCAACAAGCTTGGTGCAACCAATGAAAGAAGGAAAATCAAGCAAGAAAAGTAGACTACCTCCTTTCTATGTTTCTTTGAATATAGGAGATAGGCTAACCCATAATTTTATGATTGATTTAGGGGCTAGAAGTTTTGTATAGCCTAGGTTTATAACTGATCTCCTTGGTATTAAAAATGAGCCAATGGTTAGGAATGTGCTCTAGTTAGATGGTAGCTTTCTCAATATAGTAGGAATCTTTAAAAAATATGGAAATTGAATTGCATGCTTGCCCTAGTTGTACAATCATAGAAGACATATCTATTATAATCTAGAGTTTTTGTTGTACCAAATGATTGACCTATTAATGCCCAATACAACCACTACACTTATAGAACATAGGAGATGGTTAAGGCATGTCATGAATCTGAAAGGGGAACATTAGTGGTTAGTCCAACAATGCCCCCCTCAACTTTACCCAAGGATATCTCAACCTCCAACCAAGCTCCAGTACCATTTGTTACAAGCTAGAGATATCGTTGCACCAAAAGATCAGCCTTTTAATGCCTGATACAACCACTAGAATTATAGAACATAGAAGGTGGTTAAGAGAAGGGGAACATTAGTAGCTAGTCCAAAAATATTAGTAGTTGAGGTCAAGCCATATTTTTCCATCTATCTTTCTAGGGACTTCTCTATAAAAATAGGTGGCTATATTTCATATAACTGGTCTTATATGTTTTTTAGAACTAGGTAAGGAACAAAAAATTTCATAAGAGTAGACCATCTAGCCTTGAATTATATGGAGACCTATACCCCTATCCCCATAAATAGGAATTGCACAACTCATGAGGTAGATGAAAAGGAAATAACACAAGCTCCTACTAATTCTTTAACAGACGTGCCTAGTTATCTCTTAGATGAGTGGGCCACTTCTTATCAATTTGACCTAGTGCAAGATGCTAGGGAGATAGGTCTTGGAACCTATTGCATATTTTAGGAAGAAGTTCGTATTCCCAATTTTATAAATAAAAAAGAAAATACAAGTGGATTGTGGAATATGTTCTTTGATGGCTCAAGGAATAAAAATGGCTTAGGAGATAATGTCATGCTCATCTCACCTGATTTGGAGAAATACTATTTCTCTTATAGACTCTAATTCAACTACACCAATAATGTTGTTGAGTATGAAGCTTTGATCCAAGGTCTCCACCTTGCACAATGGAAAGGCATTAAACTCCTAATGGTATTTGGGGATAGTGATTTGGTTATGAATCAGGTCAAGAATCAACATGTCACAAAGAATAACCTTCTCAAATCATACAAACATAGGGTATGGGATCTGCCAGAAGGTTTTCAAGCGTTCAATATTCTAAGTTTCACAAAAATAAGAATAAACATGCTGACAGACTTATATCAATTAGTGCTCATCATGATATACCAAAGCATGTTGGTGATGAAAATAAGTAATAAAATAGAATTGGTGGAAGACCTATTGTCCCAGACAATTGCACAAATTGGAAAGTATTTAATTTTGATGTGTAGATTATCAATTTCTTACAAAATGAAGAAGAATTCTCTGCTAGAAACTAGTCCAAGCTACAAAGTTAGTATGTACCTTAAATACAATAAATTTCCTAAGGGTCTAATCATCTTTAAAGGCATATTCAACTCTGATGACCAAGCAAAAGGAAAAGGTTCAAATCTAGCTACAAGGAAGGATGACTATGCACCTATTACTATTGTTGATGCAAGGACTCTCAACTTGGGAATGGTATGCACTAATATTAAATAAGAATTCTTCATTAAATTATGTCAAGAGTTAAATGATATTATTACTTGGACATATGAAGACTTAAAGTGTTTTGACCCAAGTTTATTTTAGCATACCATAGATTTAAATGATAATGCTAAGCCTTTTAGGTAGAAATATAAGCCGATTAATCCTAAAATTGAACCATTAATGAGAAAAGAACTATCAAAGCTCATAGAGGCTAAAATTATTTTCCCTATCAAGCACTCCTCATGGGTGGATAACCTTGTTCCTACTAGGAAGAATAGTGGCAAAATTAAACTATGTGTAGACTTTAGGGACCTTAATAAGGCTTCCCTTAAATATCACCATCCCCTTCCTTCTATGGAACAAATCCTATCCAAGGTTAGTGGTTCAAAAAGATTTTCTTTCTTAGTTGGATTTTTAGGCTACAATTGGGTGTTAGTCTAGGAGTTGAATAGATATAAGACAACATTCACTACAAAATAGGGTACCAATGCTTATTATAAGATGCCTTTTGGACTAACCAATGCAAAAGCCAGATTTCAGAAAGCAATGGAGATGGCCTTCAAGGGTGTGCTAGAAAATTTTGTGTTGGTATATATTAATGATATAACTATATTAACAAAACATACAGTAGATCATTTTGATCATTTGAGACAGGCATTCATTAGATACAAAGAGTATGGCATGTCCTTACACCTCAAGAAGTGTGTGTTTTCCACTGACCAAGGAAAGCTTCTAAGACACATTGTGTCAAGAAATGGGATAACAATAGATCTACAGAGGGTAGAAGCAATTCTCTTTGTCCCACTTCCCAACCATACAAGGGAATTGTAGAGTTCCTTGGTAGGATTAACTTCATAGGAAGGTTCATTCCTCTTCTTGTCTCCATGGTGAAACCTCGCACAAATATATTAAATAAGAACCTAATGTTCACTTGGCCCAAGAAAGGGAGGGTCAACTTTGAAGAAATAAAGAAATAAATTACATTCACCCCAGCTCTTGTCAATCCCAAATTTGACAAATATTTCATCCTCTACTCTCTTGGAGGAGAGTCAAGCATTTCAACTATTCTCACAAGGTTAAATAATAAGAAGTTGGAGTAGCCCATTGCATTCTTTAGTGAAGGGCTCAAGGATTATGAGGGTAGATACAACTATGTAGAGAAATAGGACCTTGTTGTTATAAGGGCTCTCAAGAAATTTAGACATCTTCTATCTCACAACAAGGTCCAACTATTGGTCCCACATGCAAGTGTGAAGGAGTTCTTGCTGAACAAGGACATCAATGAAAAGAGTGCTAGATGGATCACTAGAGTCATGGAATATGATGTTGATATCTAGATCACCAAGCTTGTTAGAGGAAAGGGGTTGTGTGAGAAGATGGCTTCATATTTTGAGACAAATTAAGAGGCTTCCCTCCTAATTCAAAATGAGCAACTAGTGGAGAATGATGATTAGAATGATTGGTTGCAAGACATGACTACCTTATTCATAGAAGAAAGATACCCCCAAGACCTGGACATAGCCAAGATAAGAAAATTTAGATTACAAGCTACTCCCTATGTCTTGGTGGGTAGGGTATTATTTAGAAAGGATTTAGATGGAATCCTACTAAGATGTATACAAGTTGAATAGATTAGTAGGTTGCTGAAGGAATTCCATGATGGCCCTACTAGTGGTCATTTCTCAGCCAAAATTATTGCCATGTAAAAAATGAGGGATGGCTATTATTGGCCAACCCTATTCAATGATTGCCATAAGTTGGTGGGAAAATGTGAGAAATTTACTTTCTTCTTAAGAAAGAAAATATTTGATGCCCTTCCTCTCCACCTCATTCGAGTTGACCAAAGCTTTTCTCAATGGGGTTTGGATTTTATTGGTCCAATAAATCCACCCTCTAGTGCTAGTCACAAATGGATTTTTGCAGCCATAGATTATTTTACAAGATGGATAAAGGAAATAGTTCTAAAGGATGCAATAGAGGCCTCATTGGTTGAATTATTATATGGAATTGTGACAAGATTTGGTGTTCCATCAACTATCATATCTAATCATGTCAAATATTTTGTTGCAGCTCACATATGTTCTTGGGCTCTAGAACATAGGATATATTTGAGCACCTCCTCAAATTACTATCCCCAATGGAATGGCTTGGAAAAATAATCTAATAAGAACCTCATTAGGATCATGAAGAGGAAAATTAGAGCTAACCAAGCGAGTTGGCATGCTAAGCTAAAGATTTCCCTTTGGGTTGACAGAATTAGACCCAAGAGAGCAGTAGGGAATTCACCTTATATGTTTGTAAATGGAAGGGAATTCACTTCTCTTGAGCTAGCTCATAGATTGGAGCTAGAAGAGAATGATCCCATGACAATCAGGTTAGCATAAATGATTGAGTTAGAAGAAAAATGACAACAAGCTATGCATACACTTCAAGCTCGTCAACAATAGGTTAGAAGAATTTTTGACATGAAGGCTATAGCCAAAGTTTTTAGAGAGGTCAAACTTTTCGTCTAGTGGGATATAGATAGAGCTAAACCTGGTAGGCACTCCAAATTTGATGTTATATAGAGTGGTCCTTATGTTATCACTAACTCTACAGAGGCCAATGCTTTTTAGCTATCCAAGCCTAATGGTGATGTTCTACAAATTCCAGTCAATAGAATCCAACTTAAGCACTCTTTCTAGAGGAGGTTAAGGTCTTCTATATATAGTAGATTAGTTTTATGCTTTCAATTAACTGCATAGGCACAATCTCCTCTATGGGAGGTACTAGAATTATAGAGTTTTATAATTGTAGAGAGAGACATGGTTTTGTGGTTTCAATATATGAGGTTCATTTTTTGGGAGTCTAGTTCAATATATTGCTTAAAGGCCACTAATCTTGTGCTTAGCAGGCAAGAATTCCCTCTGAGTCATTAGAAATGTTCACCATTTTTCTCCCTCCTTCCAAAATCCAATTTTTAGGGTGGTAGCCATGTTCACACTGGTTGGACATTTTGTTCTACCATGTAGAACAATGGGAAAACAACATGAGGCTTTCACTTTTATTTTTAGTTGATGGATCATTTCAAGTTGTGATGATGTGATTATTCCTCTTTTCATGATTGCAAGTGATTATGGATTGACATCTAGTTAAGTTTTGAAGACATGATACAACCTTCTCTTCAATCAACACAAATTTGCAAGACAAGGAGCTAATATCCAGCTATTGGTTGTGAGTTTGCAATTAAAACACAATAGTTCAATTAAAATGTCTATGGGACATCGTGGATGGTTAGGCCTAAACCATGTTCAGAACCATGATACACTAATTATCTTTATTGCTTGTTCATAGGGTTAAAGGCTAAGATCATAGTTATGATCACAGACATATGAATAGGTGGACACATGTTATGGTGGGCTAGGTTAATCCCACTTTCTTTATCGCATCATCGCAAGGGTCGATATTGACAGAGTTATTAGTCAAATAAAAGAAAATTAGTTAAATCAATTTATCTCCATCGATGGGCTTTAGAAGTTTAGGTTGTGAACATGCGAGCGTAAATATCCCAGTCAAATCCAATAATTCTATAAGGTCACACACAATTAAGAGCTAACTATGGTTAATGTCATGAAATTGTAAATGTCTCTTGTGCACATGTTCAAAGAGGATTAAAACCTACCCTAGGTCAAGGTTGCAATTAGGTGACTATATTATGACAAGAAAAGTTATTGAGAGGGGAGGGTTGAATCACTAACTTAAACTTCTATCCAATTAGAAATTAAACTTTATATGAATTTTGATCTAACTTCATGCATGAGAAACTAAAAATATGAAATCATATACAACACTTTAACACAAGATTTAGTGACCCAGAAACCTTCCCAATAGAAAGTAAAATTGGGGTGGGGATGATAGCCACAAGATTTAGTACTTTAGTATAAAGTTGGCTTGTTAAGGCTTACAATGATCACTTTTAGTGATCTACCCTATTAGGGGCAATAAGGATTGCTAGGTCCATCTTATAAAAGGATTTACAAACATACAATGAAGTATGCACTCGATATAGAGATTTACATAAGATTGTGTTGGTGTTTGAAAATGTTACCCATTTCCAATTACCCTGATGAGAACAAGATGCATCTAGGGGCAGCTAACTCCCATTATCAACACATCAAAAAAATGGCGACTCTACTGGCAAACAATGTTAAAAACATAAACTAGGCTCTGGTTCGGCATTATAAACTAGGTTATTGATCACTTGGGGTTGTGAGAACTAGGATATAAGTTCTTTGCCATGAAGAGAATATAATTCCATGTTTTGGGCTCATGAAGAATCATAGGGCACATTTGGCAAATTTTCGAAAATATGCACTTGGAAATTTTAACTGGCAAATGTGTCAAAAAGTGATTTTTAGCAAATGTACGGACATAAAAAAGTATGCAAATGGATTCATCATGACTTAAGAACTGGCATACTTCAAGGATTTCTAGGACACAACACAATGGTACAATCCATTTAGGCTAGCCAATCACAAGATCAAAGTTATAACATGCCGAACAGGGGTATGGATCAATCTGGATACCTTAGCCGTTACAAAACAATACAAACTGGGTTTTTGATCATGTTAGCAAACTGATCAAATGGATTCGACATGATCTCAAAATTGGAACATATGAAGTTTCTTACCCCTAGAACACAATGAAAAAATAATTTTTTCATTTGGGTCAACTGGGTCAAAGATATGATTGGTCGAACAAGGCTTTCCAGAATTGTGAACAACTAGTCAAATGCACAAAACAGTAAATGACCAACTTTGGGGGGTGCAAAACCTAGTCAAACGGATTTGAAATGACTTGAAAACTGAAACATAGGCTCTTTTTTATACATACTAAACATCCCCAAAATGGATAGTCATGAAACATTCCTAGGTAAAAAATATTCAGATGCAAACTGGGCCTCTGATCGCTATTTGACACTTGTGTAGAATTGCAAATTTTGACACTAGCTCAAAATGGGACTTCGCAGAATAGTTTGAAATGTCATTTTAACTTCATAGTGTAGAACCAAAATCAGTATGCAAAGAACATTAACAAATGAAGTAAACATTCACAAACCAAAAACTAAATTCACAAATATGCTTAGACTAAGAAAGAAAATAAAAAAGTGCAAACCTCACAAGAGAAAACACTCCATGCTTTCTTGATTCTGTAGATGTGTCCTTTTGTTGTGGATGTATGCTCAAGATGCTCAAAAGCTGCTTCAATGGAGACGGGTAATGGCAAATTGGTAGCTTTGTGAGCTCTCAATTTGGCATTATAAGGGTATGGTTGATGGCTTTGGTTCTCAAAATAGCATGGTAACTTTAGCTCAAAGATTGTTGATGAAATGGCTTGGGATGGGATTCAATTTATAGGCTAAGGGGTAGAGGGATGGAGGGCTTAGATGCAAGGATGGATGAAGGCTTAAGGAGGGCTAAGATGCACTCAAAGGGGAGCACATGGATTGTGCTTGTTTAGCACCAATGGGAAGGTGACACTTGTCACAAGGAGGATGAGTGTGAGAGGGTAGGGTTAAGGGTTGGTTAAAGTCATGATGAGTGGGGTTGAGTATGTAAGAGGGATGTAAGAGGAATGAGTGTGGAAGAGGGAAGAGTGTGTAAGATGGATGTAAGAGTCATGAGTGGGCTTGTAAGAGTCTTTATGTTTTGTAAGAGCACTCATGACTTAGTGGTTGGGTTTTTTGAGGGAAGACTTTAGTTTGGATTAGGAAAGTCTTAAACTTGTTTAAGGAATGTGACAACATTAGGGGGTGGATTAGGCTTGGTTTTAGGATTAGATTAGAGATGTTAGAGATGTGCAAGTGGATGGCATTAATGAGGGTGTGTGAGTTAGTGGCTAAGCTTGGTCAGTATGGGTGGATGGGGTGGATTAGGCTAAATGGGGGATTAGAAATAGGTTAGGGGTTTTTGAATTTGAGGATTTCATTTATCAAATAGATTTATTTAATAAATGGGGATTTTTGGAATTAGATAGAAGAATAGGATTTAATTGATAAATAGATTATTTGATTTATCAATTAGGACTATAGATGATTAATTAAATTAATCAACTAGGGGATGACAAAGGATTAATTAAATAGAAATTTAATTAATAATGCCTTTTTAGATAACTAAATAGGATTACTAAAATAGTGTAATCAAATTTAGGTGTCTACATTTTGCCCCTCTTTGACATAGTGTTGAGACAACACTATTTCAAAGAAGTTCGAATGAAGACGACACGAAGAAGATGTTTTAGCAACAAGGTTGCCCCAGTCTCGGATAAGAAGAGGAGAGACTAGACTTAGATGATGCCCCCTCAAGAAGGCGGCGGGGAGAGAAATGAGGCTCGATGACTTCTTGAAGAGTACAATAAATTGAGATGAGCTGAGACGCAGGTTGGTGAAGAGAAGGGGCTGAATTAGCTCAAACTCTCACTACGGGAGAATGATAAAGGGAAATCAGAGGCACAATAGTAAAGCAAGCTTAAGACTTTCCAGGATTGGGGGGGGGAGATGGAGGAGCGGAGCGCTATAAAAGGAATCCATTGAAGCTTTTTGAGGGGGGGGATACTTCAAAGAGAAGTACCACCATGTAGTTGAGCACTAGATTTGCTATAGGACTGTTGGTTAATTGCCAAGGTTACCAAGAACATCAAGGCCTTTTCACCAACCGTCCAGAGGACTGACGAACTGACTCAAAACAAACACACAAGGATTGCCCCAGTATCACACATGAATCCCAGAGGAAGCAGCGTGGAAACGACACTAGGTAACCCACAAGCAGAAAAAGAAAACAAGCAAAAGACCTGATCAAGACCTTATGCTCTAATTGCCCCATTCGCAGCATACCATGATATGGAAGATCATGGCAACCTTGAGGAGGGAATAAGGAGATTGCTTGGAAAAGATATCTCAAGACCCAAAAGGGAAGATCCCAAATCAAAAGAAAGTTAAAATCCAAAAGAGAACTGTTTGCCAACGAGATGGGTAGGACGAGGTACTAACGGACCAAGATCAAACATGAGGAAAGCTATATCCTGCAAAAATCTATTAGAGAGCACCTAAGCTGATGGATCTGGATGAGTGATGCATTTGGCAAGCTGAACTAAGAAGGATAACACTTTGGTGATAGGAGATCTAGCTAAAGGATGCATTGGAATATCTAACCAAGGTGTGCAATGTGTGCAAGATGTTGACCAAGGATGAACTAACATGAAAGCCGGATAGATACAATGATACTAAGCTAAAGAGGATGTATAAGCTGATAGACCAAGATATGTTACAAATGTACAAGTTTGTTCATGTTTTGGTTTTTTTGTGAGATGGAAATTTTTGTGAAGCATGGGATGTCTATAATAGTTGATAGGTGGATAGGTAGATGGTTTGTGAAAAACTTAAGGAAAATGGGATTCTGTGTGTGCATGTGATAGGATACAGGCTAGGATACAAGATTATTTACAAGATGGAATATGGTACAAGCTTTGGACAAGATTCGAATATATACAAGGTATGGTACAAGATTTACAAGGTATAATACAAGCTTTGGTACAAGATTTACAAGTTGTACAGCAGGTATTGACAAGCTCCATCAGATTTTGGATATTTGATTGGAACACCAAGGGAACAAGCAGGTGTTTTATGGGATGGTGGGTGGATGGATGAGGGATAGGATAGTGATAGATAATGGATTAGTCTTTAGCACACAAGGCGCCTGAATTACCAGGTTTTCACCAAGGTACCTATCCAAGGCGCTTGAATTGCCAAGTTTTCACCATTGGACGCTTATTTCTCTTTACTGTTTTTTTTTGTATTTTTCAAAAGCTGGGTATACCAAGGATCTTCAAGCATAGAACTTCTTGAGATGAATGATGTTAGTGGGATCATTCAAGAGTTCTCCTTCTGGTGTAGATAATTGATAGGCTCCGGAGCCAAAGGAGGCGGTAACCACATAGGGACCAAGCCATGTAGGTTCAAACTTGCCTTTCTTTTCTCGATCTACTTGGACTTTCATATTTTCTTTGAGGACCATGTCACCTGGCTGAAAGTGTCGTGGGAGCACCTTCTTGTTGAAATTCCTTTTGAGACGAGTTTGATAGACTGTGAGATGCTCATAGGCTTGTTGTCTCTTCTCGTCTAAGAGATCTAGCTGGGTGAGTCGAGCTACTCTGTATTCTTCATCTGAGATTTGCCCTCGCAAAGATATGCGTAGTGAGGGAAGTTCAACTTCTATAGGTAATACCGCTTCGGCACCATAGACTAGGGAGTATGGAGTTGTGCCTGTGGATGTACGGAAGGAAGTTCGATAGGCCCATAGAGCCAGATTTATTTGAAGGTGCCAATCACGGCCGGAATCATTGACAACTTTCTTTAGGATTTTGAGGAGGGTTTTATTAGTTGCCTCTACCTGGCCGTTACCTTGTGGGAAATATGGGCTAGAAAAGCGATGATAGATGCGGAGGGAAGTGCATAATTCTTCCATGTTGAGATTTTCAAAATTACCTCCGTGGTCAGTGAAAATGGTGGATGGGATGCCGAAGCGGCAAACAATGTGGTACAAGATGAACTTGGAGACTTGAACTCCTGTAGTTGAGACTAGGGGGACTGCTTCCACCCACTTAGTGAAATAGTCTGTAGCTGTTATTATCCATTTATGTCCATCAGATGAGAGAGGGGTGATAGTTCCAACTAGATCAAGGCCCCAACAAGCGAAAGGCCAAGGTGGTGCAATAGGCTGTAGATCCTGTGCTGGAGCGTGCACAAGATTCGCATGCTGCTGACATGGGAGACACTTTCTGACAAAGTCACAGGAGTCTTCTTCAATGGTAGGCCAATAGTAGCCTGCTCTAAGGATTTGTCGTGCTAGGACAATACCACTCGTGTGGGCACCACAAAGTTCGGAATGTACTTCTTTTAATGCCATCGCGGCCTCATTTTCATCTAAACATCGAGAGAGAGTATCGTGATAACCCCGACGATATAGGGTATTGGCTATGATAACATAGCGGGATGATTTTCGGATGAGGTTCTGGCGTTGGGTACGTGTGAGGTGAGGGGATATGATACCATCATTAAGGTAAGCGTGAATTTCATGGTACCAAGGGGATTGGGGACCAACCAAGATACAAACATGGTTTGAATCCTCATTCGCATAGGCAGGTGTGAGGAGCTGCTCAACTAAAAACTCATACTGTGTAGCTTCTTGGGGAATTTCCAAGAGCGAGCCAATAGTGGCCATGGCATCTGCTGCCTTGTTCTGCATTCGAGGCACTTGTGTAAACTGAAGCTTTGTAAAATGCTGGGTCAGCTGATCAACTAGCTCTTTGTAGGGTAATAGCTTTTCATCTTTGGTTTGATATTCTTTTAAGACTTGTTTGATGATGAGTTGGGAATCACCAAAGACTTGTAACTCGGTGATATTCCATTCTGTAGCTATCTTTAATCCTGCTACAAGAGCTTCATATTCTGCTATATTGTTGGTGCTAGGGAATTGTAGCTTGAAGGCTTTTGGAATGTAATCTCCTTGAGGTGTAACTAATAATATTCCTGCCCCTGATCCATGAGAGGTGTATGAGCCATCAAAATAAAGCTTCCATGGGGGTTGTTCTTCAATTAGGCAAATATGCTCATCGGGAAATTCTGTGAGCAAAGGATATGCATCTACTAGAGGTGCATCAGCTAGGTGATCTGCTATAGCTTGCCCTTTGATTGACTTTCTGTCCACATACTGGATGTCAAACTCACTTAGTAGCATAACCCATTTGGCCAAACGGCCTGTAAGTGCTGTTCGGGAGAGCATATACTTGAGGGGGTCAATCTTGGAGACTAGTTGGATGGTATGACTTAGCATGTAGTGGCGAAGCTTTTGAGTTGAGAAAACAACTGCCAAACAAGCTTTTTCCATAGGAGTGTAATTGATTTCATAACCAACTAGGGTTCTACTGATATAGTAGATGGCTCTCTCTCTGCTATAATCATCATGTTGTGCTAGAAGTGCCCCTAGAGCAGTAGGTGTTGCTGATATATACAAGATCAAGGGACGACCAGGAACTGGTGGAACCAAGATAGGGGGATTGGTGAGATACTGCTTGAGCTGATCGAAGCTGCGCTGACATAAAAGATCCCACTTGAAGTTCTCATTCTTCTTTAGCAAGTGTGAAAACGGTGTACACTTATCTGCAAGTTGGGAGATGAAGCGTCGGACAGATTGAAGTTTTCCCTAAAGAGAGCGAAGCTGTCGTAATGTCTGGGGAGGAGGCATGTTTAAGATAGCCTTGACCTTTTTGGGGTCGATCTCTATACCTCGTTTAGAAACTATGAAGCCTAGAAGCTTGCCAGATGTGACCCCAAAGACACACTTCTTGGGATTTAGCATGAGATGATATTGGGCCAACCTATCAAAGACTTTCTCCAGGTCAGCAAGATGATCCATGAAGGTGTGAGATTTGACTAGGATATCGTCCACATAATCCTCCAAAATGCTATGGATAAGATCATGGAAAATGGCTGTCATAGCTTTTTGATAGGTAGCCCCAGCATTCTTTAGGCCAAAAGGCATCATGGTGTAGCAAAAGGTTCCCCAAGGGGTAGTGAATGCTGTCTTATGCTGGTCCTCTTCTGCAATCTTGATCTGATTATACCCAGAAAATCCATCCATAAGGGACAAAATTTCATGTCCAGCTGTAAGATCTACAATCATATCTATGTTGGGCAAGGGAAAATCATCCTTTGGACAAGCTTTGTTAAGATCTCTAAAATCAGTGCAGATTCTGATGTCACCGGAAGGCTTAGTGACATGGACCATGTTGGAGATCCATTCTGAGTAATCAATAGGCCGGATAACCTTAGCAGCTAACATTCTTTCTAGTTCAGCTTTGACTAGTAATGCCACCTTGGGGTGCATTTTTCTAAGCTTTTGTCTGACGGGCTTGATCTTTGGATCGACTGCAAGATGATGAACTACAAGCTTTGGATCAAGTCCTGGCATGTCCTGATATGACCATGCAAATCGGCCAATGTTCTCTCGTAAAACCTCAAAGAGGAGGTCAGCTTGGTCTTGTGATAGGGATGCAGCAATGTGAACAATTCTAGGGATCTCTGAAGAACCAATGTTGACTTCTCTAGTATCCTCTATTAGAATAGAAGACACCTCTGGTCGATTATCTTGAGGAGGCAATACTAAATCCTCATGTTCTGCTTGTGGCTCTGGATTTTCTTGCTGAGGGGTTCTCTTTGCTGCCTTAGCTAGTCCCAGATTTACCTTATTTCCAGTTTTGGGTGTATCGAAACTAGGTTGGGGATTTTCTCCAAAATACCCCTTGGGATCTAGCTTGTAGATGTAGGCAGAATCTGGCTTTGTCTTCTTATGAGGAGTTTCAGCTCCCATGAATCTTAGAAGCGCTTCCTCTGATGCGAACTCATCAATATGTATGACACTTGGTTGGTCCCAATCTATGAGTTGTGGATGAGCAAGTGGTAGGTCAATGAGATGGATGGATAGTTCTTGGAGAACAGAGTCTCCTAGGAAGATTTGGTCTGGGATATCGTCGTAGGCTCTCTTTTCAACTTCCTTAGGAATGTCTTTGATTTCAACAAGGTCATGGTGGATGTTCGAAAAAGCGTGACCATTCTCGTTGGTGCCCCCAGTTGTGGGTATGCCAAAGCCAAGACCTGACTTTATTTCCCAATCATGTGCTTCGATGGGACATTGCATGCCCCTTTCTTCTGGTCCTAGTCCACCTCCTTGATAGTTCCATTTTTCAGTGACGAGCTTATGTTGTTGGGGATACTTTTGGCTGAAGTGATCAAGGCGTGCTTGATTTCTTGGAGGTGCATCCTTATGTAGCCAATTGTTGATATCTGGAGTGAGCTCCTCATGAAGAGGGGTTTTTGAGGACACAAAGGTGGTTAGGCCAAACTGTTTGTATCGAGGAGGTGGAATCTCCTTAGCTTTGTGATATGTTGGCCGTCCATGGGTATGTGGATCAAGTGGGATTGCTCCAACAGTAAATGCATCTGATAGACTATATTCTCCACATCCTTTGTTGTTGATCTTTATAGTAGATAGGGTAGAGGCAAGGATGGTTTCTGCGTCATTACAAGTGTGGGATGAGCTGGCGATGGTTGTGCCGATGTCTATTCCAGGGCAATGGTTTGTATATGAAGCTTCAACTGCATTGCAGTAAGCAAAGGGTTCTGGATCGGCATGGATGGTTACCTCAGTGCCTTGATGCAGAAATTTGATGCACTGATGGTAGGTGGATGGAACGGCCTTCATAGCATGAATCCATGGGCGACCGAGGAGGATGTTAAATGGTAGGTTTAGATCAACAACATGGCAAACTGTCTCTTGAATGACTGGCCCAACCTTGATTGGTAGCAAAATAGTCCCTTCTGTGGTCCTTTCCAAGTTGTCATAAGCTTTGATGGTGATAACCTCACTGATCATATCTGCCTCAGTATACCCAGCTTGTTTTATGAATTTTAGGGTGCAAATGTTCAAGGCTGATCCATTATCTATCATTACTCTTTTCACGGAAAAATTGGATACCATGATGGCTATGCGAAGTGGAAGGGTGTGATCTGGCTCAACCGTGGGTATGTCGGTGGGTTTGAAAGATAGGGCACATGAGGATGAAAGGTGTCCAACAAGATTACGAAAATCAGTAGCATTGATATCAGAAGGGACACGGGATTCTATGAGAGCACTGTCAAGGATGTCTTTGTACATAGGACTAGTGCGGAGAAGGTCTAAAATGGATATTTGGGCTGGCATGTTCCCAAGGTGTTCCAAGATATTGTACCGGCTTTTTGATGGAGCTGATGGTGTTGATGAAACTGGTGGGCCTGCGATGTTAAATCGCGCTCTTCGAGTGGTGACCGCACACTCATTGTCTGGTCCTCGGATATTGATAACATCGACTGAAGGCTCTTTCTCAGATATCCAACCTATAAGGCTACCATAGTCTATATAGGATGAAGTGTGGTCATTGTTCTTCCCATGCTGTTGGTTTGGCTTGCGGTTGTTGGTGTTGTTTTGGATAGGTGCTTTTCCAAGATTTTGGTTGTTGTGTGGAGGAAAAGCATTTTGATAAATTTGTAAGCTTGCATTGGGAGAGTTTTGGGCACCAACAGTGATTTCCTTCTTATCAATGAGGTCTTGCACATAGTCTTTCAGTTTCATGCATCTGAGGGTGGTGTGACCATTTACCCTATGGAACTTGCAATACTCATTGTCCTTGTACCATGCAGCTTTGGATTGGCTTGGATCAATTTGCTGGGTAGGAGGAAATTTGATAAGGTTTTCTTTAGCCAATTTCTCAAAAATAACATCCAATGGCTCACCAAGGGGTGTATAGTTTCTAGGTGCAGGTTGGAATCTGGGCTTTTGCCCTGCAGCTACATTGATGGCATTAGCTTGATTGTTAGACCCTTGAAAGTTGGGTCTTGTATTGTGGTTTTGATAGCTTTGGTTATTTCGTTGTTGGTAATTGGTAGCTTGTTGGTTGTTTGTTTGATATGGTGGGTTAGACTGGTTTCGAGAAGGACCAATGATATTCACATGTCTGGTGTCAGTAACCCCATCTGTTGCAACATGCTTGTTTTTGTTCCAATACCTAGACTTGTCATTGGAATGTGATTGATTTTGGTTGGCCTCTTTGTAAATCTTTACCACACCATCTTTGATGAGTCCTTGCTCAAGGATCATTCCTTTCTCTTTGATATCCTTATAGGTCTGCAAACAGTTCATGGTCATGTGGTGAGCCAAGCTGGGATGTGCATTATCAATAAACATTTTCACCACATGGCATTCTGGCAAGGTGCAGGATATGCGGGTGGTAAGGGTTTGCCATCTTTGCAGGTATTCGGCAAGGCTTTCTCCACCTTTTTGCTTGGTGTGGACAAGATCAACTATTGATAGCTCTGTTTCAACAAGATGGGCATATTGGGCTACAAATGCCTCAGATAATTCAGCAAAGTTTTTAATTGTGCCATAGGGGATTCTATAAAACCATTCAAGAGCTGGTCCAGCCAAGCTTTTGGGAAAAAGGCGCAAGAGGAAGACATCATTGTATGCCACGTCCTGGCAATGCATGTAAAATTCTTTGATATGTGTGACAGGGTCTCCTTTTCCTCTGAATTTGTCAAATTTAGGTACCTCAAAGTGTTTGGGAAATGGTGTCATGGTAATGGCTCTGTCAAATGGGTAAGGACACACATTCTCAAACTTGAATGTCTTTGGATCATTCCCTTCTTGGATGGCTTTCAGAGCTGTCTTCATTTGCTCCCACTCTGAATTGATAGGTGATGGTTGGGGTGCCCCCAATGTAGGAGTGCCTTGAGGTAGGTATGTGCTGGATGGGGCCACTGAATATGGATGGTTATGAGGGATTTGCTGATAGGGATTGTTCATTGTTTGGGCAGCTGCATGGTGGATGACGGGTTGTTGAGGGGGAGGTGGCGCATATTGCTGCATGTGCTGCGAGGCTTGCTGTTGATACGGGATTTGAGGTTGGGATTGAGGAACATAAGATGGCTGTGGGGTAAATGGATTGCTTTGTGGAGGTAAGGTATAAGATGGTTGTGAGGCTTGGGGAAAGGATCGGAAGGCTTGTGGGGTTTGACCAATATATGTGGGTTGTGCCCCCATTTGGGATGGCATCTGCAAATAATTGGTGGTTGGCTGGGGTGGTGGATTACCTCCTAGAAGTGGCATTGAAAAGTAGTTGGTAATTGGAGGTAATGGATTAGTTGGTGGTGGAGGTGGTGGGAATTGAAAGCTTGGGAATGGAATTGATGGGGTTTGATAGCTTGGTGGCTGGATTTGGAAGCTTGGTATAGTGGTGGCGGAAGCTGGGGTCACTTGGGAGCTTGGTAGAAGATTGGCAGTAGCTTGTGGGATTTGATAGCTTTGTGGAGTGAAGGTAGTAGCTTGTGGATTTGTGGCTAGTGGTATTGAGCTCCCAAGACCTAATGGAAATGATGGGATTGTGCTTTGGGCTATGGTGAACAAGCTGGGGGCGATGAAAGGTTGATTACTTGGCCCCATGGGTGGCATCCCTGTTGTATATTGCTGAGGTTGGCCAAAGATGCTAGCACTGATTTGGGAGATGGGTGGATTGGGAAGGCTAGGATGGGGAGCAGCAACAATAGTGAAGGGGGTGAATGGTGAGGTGTTTTGGGTAAAGGGGGTTTGGAGTGGAGAGGTATGAACCAAGGATGGAGTGGTGGTGGCTGGGTTGTCTTGCGGCATGGAGATTTCAACTTGGGTGGATGATGGTATGTTTGGGTCTGTTGGGTCATATGGATTGGCTGGAGGCTCTTCTTTTGGAATAAATTGAGGATAATTTGGATCATAAGAGCCTATGGGTGGTGGCAGCTATCCAAACAATGGGTGAGATGGATCTGATAATGGAGGGGGTCTTCCAAAGTCAAAGGTTCCTACATTGTCCCTTCGAAAATTAGCCATGATTGTCTCTTTGTTTTTGTCTATAATGGCGTTTACCAATACTGCATTTCCTGGTTGGTTCATGAAAGCTTCAATGTCAGTAGGTGATGGCATAGCTGGCTCTGGGTTGAAGGATGGCTGAGTGCTCAAGGGGGGTGAGGCTGTTCGATCCAAGTGATAGGGCTCCATTGTTTCTTTCTTCTTGGCTAAGCGAGTGATGGGTGGCATGAAAAATGCTCCTAGGGATGGGATGCAATAATGCTGATGGATGCAAAAGGGGGAAGGCTTTTCTATGCAAATGATTTCCTAGGTTGAGGCAAAGCTATATGAAAAAATTTAAGGAGGATTGGGTTGGGGATTCTAACTTCAAAGATATGTTGTCAAAGTACAAAAGGTCTGCTTTCCTATGTGCAAGCTTGGTGGTGATTGTGTCAACTTAAGGATAGACTGATGATCCTTTAGAAAGAACACGAGATTGACCACTTGTGGATCCCAACCTTTAGCTCAAGGTGATGAGGGATAACAAGTGACAAAGCTAGATTACCCTAGACAAAGCTCTGTCAAAGGGATAACCTTGGTGAGATTGGTGGATTTGGAAGATTTTAGGAATGGCAAACTTTTAGCAAGGTGACAACAATTTTGAAAGCTTAGATGTGTAGATTTCTGATTACTAGCTAGATGGTATGATTCTAAATGAGATGGATGAGCTAATAATGCTTAAGGGGATAACCTAAGATGGTTGGCTTTTCTACAAAGATGACTCTAAAGTGAAGCTTATCCAAGAAGATGGGGAGAAACAAGGGTGTCTAATCATAGAAATCATGCCTAGTTGGTAAGGCTTAAGCAGGATTAACTCCTGGACGTTGGCTAAATTTGATGGTGCGCTCTAACCAGGCCTCTTGAAGTGCTTCGTCGGTAGCTTTGTCCTCTGCTTTGTGGATTTTGGAAATTCGTGGGCTTGGTGTTATTGCTTTTCTCTTGGCTGAAAGTTCTTGGTATGCTAGAGATGGCTTGAGTTTGACCTTGTGAAACTTCTGTTTGGGTTTGGGTTGTTCCGACATAAATTCCTGAATTTGCTTGGCTTTGGGAAAAATCTCAGTTGTTTTGCTTCAACTTGTTCAACTTCCAAAATAGGCAGTGACTACGCTAAGTGTGCCCTAAGCTAGAATTGACCAAGTTTGGCAAACATTCATTCAACAAGTAAAATAAAAACAAGCAATAGATAGGAACACCCAGATAGAAGTTTGTGGTTCTCAGAATGTGGTACTTGCACCAAGGAGTGTGTATGTTCTACAAATGTTTCGATCAGTCACTCCAACCACATTAACATCCTAGATGGTTTTCTGCAAGGCAGACAATTGGTTTAGCTAGGGAGTCCTCGATATACGCAAGGTACGTGAGGCCTAAATCCGTAGATGAGACCAAAAGGATGTCCCACAGCTGAGAGGAGCGGTAACCCACTTCTCCTCTTTCACTTCTCAAGGGTATAAAGTTCCTTGAGGCTTAGCCCGAATGACAAAATCTTGATCCCAAGAGAGGTGTCTTTCGATTCACCTCCCAATTCTTATACTCCGCCGGAACGCTGGAGTTGAGGTCGTCCAAGGGGTGATGAAATCCCCAAGCAGGCCTCCTAAAAAAGAAATAAGGTTTTGGATCCTAATCTTATGCACCCAAGATGGCCTCGAAAGACGACAAGGGGAGAGAAGACTCGGATGACCTTGGGCTAAAAAACAAGCTTGTTCTTTTACCAACTGACTCTTATGTGTGCTAATCTAGACTTTGCAAGCACTCATGTTTAAGAGAAAATGTTCAATTCCAACTTGAAGCGCCAACAAAAGTAAATCGATCGAAGAATGCACACAATAAGAAGAGTTAGGGTCAACAAAAGCAAACTCGCGCGCCCGGAGGCCCTCCACGTCAAGTATCGATTAATTTTTTTTAAGGCATTCAAGATTGAGTGTGAGTTTTTTTTAAGCCCAAAACAAAAGTGTGTGAGATTCGATTTCAAGCGCGCGCCCGGAGGCTCTCCACGTCAGTTGTTGTTCAATTTTAGTGCCCAAACTCAAAGTGTGATCGATTTAATCTAGAGTTTTGACCATTTAAGAATTTTGATAAAGTTAAAACAAACGTTCAAAGACCAAGTGAGTGAGTTAGATTGTGGAACATTTAACACCTTTTTCAAGTAGACCCATCCCCATAAATGGCGCTGAGATTGCAACCAATGGTTAATATTTGATGGGTGATTAGAAAAGAGGTGAGTCCAAGGAACTACTCAAATTGATTTTTGTAAATTTGTATTTTAACTTAACAAAGTTTCTTTAATGTCCAAAAATCCAACTTTACCTAGATTGCATGTGAAAAAGAGATTTGTAATGGTTAATTGATCCTTGGCATTCAAGATTGGATTTTTTTGTTTTAAGCATGCATTCCAAAGAAAGTTGATTTTAATCCATGACATTCAAGAGTGTGTTTTTGAGCAACATTCATTCAATGAAAAATGTGTTTAACCATTCAAGTTCATTTTTTTAGCAACATGCATTCAAAGACAAATGGTTAAACATTCAAGTTCATTTTTTAGCAACATGAAAACCTGCAAGAAACATGGTTAGTGGTTCCATATGTGCTCCAACCTGCAATGAGACAAAAAAAAAGCAATTTAGTTAGTTAGCCAAAATCTTCAAAAATGAGAGCTTAACTATGGGAAAAAAAATTTTAACTTTTTTTGTTGTTTTTTCTATGCGTAAAAATGCTTAAAATTGTCTAAATCCTACGGAACCACTAAAAGTCAAATTTTGATTTATACTCTTATGCTTTTTTTTTTTTTTTTTTTTAAAATTTATTTTTTAGCTACAAAGTGCAGAAATAATATAGCAGAAATGGAATATAAGCAAGCAGAGAACACAGTCTGCCAAAATACAAAGACGCTGAACTACAGAGGTGCCAAAATATGAAGAGGACAAAACAGAGATGTTGATTTTCGCAGACGCGGATTTTCGCAGACGTCAATTTTTGTAGACACGAATTTTCACAGATGTCGATTTGCGCAGACGCGGATTTTCGCAGATGTCGATTTTCGCAGACGCGGATTTTCGCAGAAGTCAATTTTCGCAGACAGAACTGCGCCAAAAAAAAGCTGAAAATGCGAATTTTTTTTTTTAGATGGTATTTCTTCTTCCTGAGTGCGTTCTTTAACCTGCAAAAACAAGCAAAACACCCTCACAACACACTCAAACAATAGCAAACATTAGATGGTTAGAAAAAATGACATATAGATGAAAATAGATGATTAAATGACCCATAGTGGGGTCCCACCAGGCGTGCCAAAATGTAGAACCAAAATCAGTATGCAAAGAACATTAACAAATGAAGTAAACATTCACAAACCAAAAACTAAATTCACAAATATGCTTAGACTAAGAAAGAAAATAAAAAAGTGCAAACCTCACAAGAGAAAACACTCCATGCTTTCTTGATTCTGTAGATGTGTCCTTTTTTTGTGGATGTATGCTTAAGATGCTCAAAAGCTGCTTCAATGGAGACGGGTAATGGCAAATTGGTAGCTTTGTGAGCTCTCAATTTGGCATTATAAGGGTATGGTTGATGGCTTTGGTTCTCAAAATAGCATGGTAACTTTAGCTCAAAGATTGTTGATGAAATGGCTTGGGATGGGATTCAATTTATAGGCTAAGGGGTAGAGGGATGGAGGGCTTAGATGCAAGGATGGATGAAGGCTTAAGGAGGGCTAAGATGCACTCAAAGGGGAGCACATGGATTGTGCTTGTTTAGCACCAATGGGAAGGTGACACTTGTCACAAGGAGGATGAGTGTGAGAGGGTAGGGTTAAGGGTTGGTTAAAGTCATGATGAGTGGGGTTGAGTATGTAAGAGAGATGTAAGAGGAATGAGTGTGGAAGAGGGAAGAGTGTGTAAGATGGATGTAAGAGTCATGAGTGGGCTTGTAAGAGTCTTTATGTTTTGTAAGAGCACTCATGACTTAGTGGTTGGGTTTTTTGAGGGAAGACTTTAGTTTGGATTAGGAAAGTCTTAAACTTGTTTAAGGAATGTGACAACATTAGGGGGTGGATTAGGCTTGGTTTTAGGATTAGATTAGAGATGTTAGAGATGTGCAAGTGGATGGCAGTAATGAGGGTGTGTGAGTTAGTGGCTAAGCTTGGTTAGTATGGGTGGATGGGGTGGATTAGGCTAAATGGGGGATTAGAAATAGGTTAGGGGTTTTTGAATTTGAGGATTTCATTTATCAAATAGATTTATTTAATAAATGGGGATTTTTGGAATTAGATAGAAGAATAGGATTTAATTGATAAATAGATTATTTGATTTATCAATTAGGACTATAGATGATTAATTAAATTAATCAACTAGGGGATGACAAAGGATTAATTAAATAGAAATTTAATTAATAATTCCTTTTTAGATAACTAAATAGGATTACTAAAATAGTGTAATCAAATTTAGGTGTCTACACATAGAACACATAAATGCACTAAATGAAAGTTGTTAGAAACATTAAACACCTCTTAGGCCTCAGACTGACAACCAGGTATAATCTCATTTAAAAGCATTTAAGGGCTTGATTTTTTCAATGGTTCTCAAAATTGACCATGCAATTTTTAGTTCCAACAGACTGTTAGGTCTACCTTGTTAAAGGATATAACTAATCCATCTATTAGGATGAAACACTAGCTAATCTTTGATTTACAACTTACTTTTTTGAATGAGACTCTTTCAAGTGTACAAATCATCTTGTAGTGATAAATGAATCTTCACTGCTTCTTATATTTCTATATCCTTTCTAATTTACTCTTTTGCTCTTCTTTGGTGATTACATTACTTATCTTCAATATTTGGATGTGATATAATATACTACAATACAAGTTTATGCAAATATTACAAAGTCGACCAAAGTGAAGAAACTCAGGCTTTGAATACTAACTTGATGAGGTTCTAGTACTCAATATCTACTATCAATGCTTTGCATTGTCATGTACTTGATAGATGTTGAAGCTAAGTCCATACTAATCACTTCCAAGTAGTCTTGAACTTTCTTTGCATTGGTGAATCAGTGAATACTATGCAACTCATTATATAATTTGAATCACTTGATTCATACTGTATAGCTTGGTCAACACTACCACCTTAAGATCAATATAAATTGAGAAGCTCGGTTAACACTGGACTTACATCATATCAACTATGAACTCGGTAAGCACTACACAACTTGGTTTGCACTGGTAAACTTGACATATAGTGAAATGCTTGGTTTATACTAGTATTCATCTACTTGGTAGTAACTACCTAGTTCATACTGAAATCTATCCATAGGACTCATTAGCAACTATAGGACTTGATTAACACTATTAATTTTACAATATACCCAGTGTGAACTCACAATCTAGATAAGTGTATGTCACTAATAACAAACATGACTGGAATATCAACAATCTTCCACTTTAGCATTAGTGACAAAAATACTTATCAGTCAAAACTGAATTATCCATTACCTTATATCTCCAACATAGTAGAGTACACAATTTTTGAAATTTTTCAAAAATGGTTTTGTAAAGGATACATTTTTGTATATGGTAGTGCTTCCTTCATAGTGTAATATACAATGTAAATTTGTTTAATATTCTTCTTATAATCTTCTCCCCTTATTTTTTAACATCTTTCTCCTCATTGTAGGGGTTGATGAAATCCAACTCCATAGCTTGCCAAGATCACCTTCATGCAAATACCTTGCTAAAGAGAAACTAAAGGAGCAAGAGCTTGAAGCAAACAATGCAAGAGAAAATATTTCACAATAGAAAAATGAAATTTCTATGTGAATGGATGAATTTATAATGAGAGAGAGACCACTTATAAAGGCCTCAAAGAAGCTTGAAGAACAAGTTGGAGGAGGTAGAAGATAAGGTTGACAACTAAGCACTCTTTTTCACAAAAAGATGGAGCATGATAGAAGGGAACAAACTCATGTGTTGTCAACAACTCATCACTATAACTATTAAATACTAAATATTAAATAAATGCATTAACCTAAGTAAGCTTAAGTAAATAGAATAAATAATAATTAATTAATTATTTATTTACTCTAACACCCCCCCTTAAGTGCAACTTAGGGGAATGCCTTAAGCTCACATGAAACTAAGAGAAAATGTAGAATGGGTCCTGGCAACAAGGCCATGTTAGGTACCCATGTACAATGCAAAGAAATACAACCTCTAAAAATGGGGAAAGAGGGAAAACCTCACGGAAAAAACCCTCCCCCAAAAAGAGGTAAAAAAAATTTGAAAAAAAAAATGAAGTGAAGGAAGGAAGGAAGGCCTCAACAATAACCCCCATGGACACCTTCCACAAAAAGTGTTTCAAGAGACTCTCTCAAAACCATAAGTACAACTAGCCCCCCCAGAATGATGGAACTCCTGTAGAAATTATTGAACCAATAAAACTCCAATGCGAAAGGAACAAGGGCAAATAACAAGGGATCCCTTGAATGAGAGGGGAAAATAGAAGGCCTAACTAATGCTCAAAGGAGAAAGTATGAGGATCTTGAAAGGGAATCCCCAAGGCAGGTGTCTTTTCAGCAAGCTATGTGCACTACAAGTAATCTTGGCAACTGCGGAGTTGAATTTCATCAACTCCTACATGGTATTAGAGCAAGAGAAAATATTTCACAATAGGGAAAATGAAATTGCTATGTGAATGGATGAATTTAAAATGAGAGATATACTTCTTATAAAGGCCTCAAGGAAGCTTGTAGAACAAGCTAGAAGAAGGTAGAATATAAGGTTGACAACTAAGCACTCTTCCACAGAAAGGTGGAACATGTTAGAAGGGAACAAACTCTCATGTTGTCAGCAACTCATCACTACAACTATTAACTACTAAATATTAAATAAATACATTAACCTAAGTAAGATTAAGTAAATAGAATAAATAATGAATTAATTATTTACTCTAACAATTTCATCAACTCCTATATGGTATCAGAGCTTGAAGCAAACAATGCAAGAGAAAATATTTCACAATAGGAAAATGAAATTTCTATGTGAATGGATAAATTGACAATGAGAGAGAGACTTCTTATAAAGGCCTCAAGGAAGCTTGTAGAACAAGTTGGAAGGAGTTAGAAGATAAGGTTAACAACTAAGCACTCTTTCCACAAAAAGATGGAACATGCTAGAAGGGAACAAACTCCCATGTTGTCAACAACTCGTCACTACAACTATTAACTACTAAATATTAAATAAATGCATTAACCTAAGTAATCTTAAATAAATATAATAATTAATTAATTATTTACTCTAACACTCATTACTTCTATAGTTTCTCACCTTTATATCATCTTATATCTTGTCCCCCTTTTTGACATTAATGCAAAATATTTATATTACATGTATTTACATAGTAATGCCAAAATGAGACAAGAATTTTGAATTTACCTTTAGTATGATTGCCAAAGTCTTGTCCTAGTTCTCTTGCAATACCCTACATGTGTGCAATTCCACCTACACTTCTATTGGTAGTTCAATCATATGGTCTACAATAGAGAAATTATTATCATGGATGAGAGTTTTTGAATATGCCATATGCTTTTTTAGTGCATCCATGTTAGGGAGAATCATATTTTGAATATCTACCAAAGTAGATTTGATTCGTGCATCTTCTCTAAGCAATTCTACTTGCATATCTGTCAAAAATATGATCTTTTTGAAATGGGAAAAGCTTGAACTCAGGTCAAGCTACAATTGGTAAGCACTCACCTTAAGATCTTTGTCAATCTTAGATAAATTGTCTTTTATTTCCTTTGTAAAACTTGAAATATCACATAATTTACCAAAAAGTAAAGTTACATTAGTACAAGAAGTTTCTAGATAACTCAAAATAGTAGATAACTCTACTTGGTGAATGGAAATATTTTGAACAATAAGTTATAAGACCTTATTCTCAAACTTCCCTACTTTCTCCAATAACTTCTCTTATCCATCTAAATGTTCATTATACATTTGGGCTACTTCTGTCAACTGATACAAAACTAGTTGAGAAGAATCAACCTCTATACCTATAGCCTCTATTAAAATATTCTTGGCTTTCTCAATGATTTTAAATTCTTTGTCTATTTCCTCTCATAGCCTTTGTTACTTGGTTTTCTTTTGGAGTAATTCTTTAAAGGTTTGCATTTTCTTAAAATTGAGTTTTAAAATGTCCCAATTAGGAATCACAATTTCCTCATCGAGATCTACATCCTTCTCCTTTTTCTTTGCCTTTGCCAAAAAATTCTATACTTAGTTGAGGCTTGGTCTCAACTATCCTTGCACTTATTGTTTGTGTACTCAAAATGGAAATAATAGTAGAAATAACAAGACTTGCTGCAAAAGTTGATACTGCACTTACTGTAGAAATACCTATAGTAGCCAAAATTGATGTATCCAAAACTGTTGAAGAGGGAAGAGTCTACAACTTGGTAGATGAAGTACTTGGCACTTTAGTCAATGATGTGCTAAGCTAAATTGGTGTAAATATTGATTGGATGTTTTTGCTTATAGTCCTAGACACAACCAATCTTGTTGAGGTTCTCTTCATGCTTGATGTTGTCAGTATTTTGCTTGAAGAGTGAGGGAGTAAGGCAATAACTACTACAATAATCTTGATTGGGTAAGTTTCCTCAACATCCTATGTTCCTTCCTCGATAGCCTCTTGCTCTTATTCCTATTCATCATCCTCATTATCAAAATGTGTTACTTCCTGGTCATCTTTTTCTTGATCCTTTTCTTGATCATTATCATCTTTGTCACTTATACTAACAATAAAATCATTCAATTTGTGAAGAAGATAGACATTTTTCCATGCATTTTTTGTATTGTTCACAATATGCTCTATTTCATTCAACAAAATGAGACAAGTATTGAATCATAAAGTTAATTTTTCTTCATTTTTCTTTAAAGATTCTTTCACTTCCTTATAATTTAGATCCAACATAAGTTACCTCATGGTATTCTCATGAATGTCCTTTTCAGTTTTCATTGCTTGTTCCCATCTTGGCTAAATCCTTTAAGTCAAAGCATTAGGAATCTACTAAGTAAGTTGATCAGGTGAGTATTTTCACTTACCCATCTTGGATATCAACATATCTTCTATCTACGACTACTCATCAACTATTCTAGATTCATACTTTAGTGCCTTAAATTTTGCGATGCCAAAACCTAATTCCATTTCTTTCAATTTTTCCTCAAATGTGGGTGGAGACCTCTTAATTATTATGTCTCCTTCTTATATATCTACCTTCTTCCTAGAGGATCTCCTAGTGAACATTGTAGTGGATGTCTTGGTAGGCTTTGTAATGATTACCTTTCCCTTTTTCTTTAGTGGCTCCTCTTCCTCTGATTCTTCATCCTCTACTTCTTCATCTTCACCTTTTCCCCCAGTTCATAAGAGAGTAGAACTCGTTTTTAACTTGGCAATTATTTTCTTGCCTTTATTAACTGCTCGAGGGAGCTTAATCTCCAATTTTATTTGGGCCTTAGCCTCTTCACATGTGCCAAAATATGCATCCTTGGGGTACACTAGTTCATTTATCAGTGCCTCAATTATATCCTTTGTTTCATCAATATTGACCTCATAACCTAGAGGTTTCAACCATGCGATTCTAGGCCTAACTACCTAATTATATACCTTATCACTAGCCACCATGAAACATACATCATCCTTATAATCTTCAACTAATTTCATGGGGATTCAATATTTGTTATTCATTTTCTCCTTGAATGCATCAAAATAATTATCCATAATTCCAGTGTAGTTTTCTACCATTTCAGCAATGTATTCGTTTATTTAATAAAGTACTAGCACATCTTTCCTCCAAACAAAAGTTCCTTTTGATGAAAAGAATTTTTGAACATAAAAGAATAAACATTTTAATAGAGAGAAAAAATTAGATGGGTTTCTCTTTGATGTCCTAATGCTCTCCATGTTCTTGTTGAATTGATTCAATAGTAGCTCAACAAGGTCAAGAGAAAGGTTATTCTTGACTACCTTGTATACCAGGTCAATTGCTTCACATGACACACTATTTAATCTTCTTGAATAGTAGATCTTGTGTACAATGAAACGAATACAAAACTTCAATTCCATGTCAATGACACTGCTAATTTTCATTCCCCTACCATCCCACTCGGCTAGGGTTTTCTTCTCTTATTTGACCCAACCTAGGGTTTTTGTCATTTTAGCTCTTGCCAACATAGGGATACCAGTAATCCTATGGATCATCTTTGTGGTTATCAAAAGTGGTTTCTCTAACCACAACTACCCATTGTGCACATGAATGAGGATAAACCTAATCAATTTCACTTTGAATACATGTGGCATGTGAGGAATATGGGTTAAATCTTTTGCCTCAAGATGTTGATGCTTAGTTTTTAATGTGCCATCAACACATAACTCCTTTAAACATTCATCCATTTCCATAATACCAATATCCTAAATTGCACAATTAAAATGAGAATGGATATCATTGATTAATAGTACCTTGGGAGGGATTTGTGACTGCGCTCCACTCGTATCTATGTTTTTAGTGACTATAGGAGTGAGCTTAAAATCTAGTGCATTCTACACCATGAACTAGCATGTCTAGTCCTTATTTCATGTTTCTACTAGTGGATACCTTCTTTACTCAATAGGGTTTTGAGAGAATCAAAAAAAATTGGTAACAATTCGCTCAAATCACTTCTATGCTCTTGAAGATTTCTCTGCACAATTTACTCTTCAAAAATTCATGGTAAAAATGACTATGATTTCATTCCTTTTATCAAATTTTACCATAAATGCTTGGTATGAATTTTCGATTAAATTGACAGACTATTATCCACTTCACTTGCATTAATTACTCAGTAGAGTCTTCCATCATTCGGTAACCATATAAAATGTAGTTACTCTCGACCTCACTCAGTAGAGTCTACAACCCAATCTCACTCAGTAGTGAAGGTAACTCAGTAGAAACTTGTACCTCTTACTTGGTGATCCCTTTGCATCTTGAATAATAATATGGATCTATTATTTTGTTAACTAGAACTAATTTCGATGTCTTCTTTAGTAGCCTAGTTCTAGTTCTCCTTTAAGAAATCAAGTGAAAATGGTGGAGTCACCCAATTCTTGAGTGACTTGATCATTATTTCTCATACTTGCATTCTTGATAGACTTTGGAACCCATTGTTGTCTCATTTTTTTTTCTGATGTTATCAGCTTTTACCTTCTTTTCATCTTCAATTCTTCCAATATTCATATAGTTCTTGGTAAGATGACCACGTTAGATACAAATTAAACATCTTTTTGCAGAATCTCTTTTCCTCATGTGATGTTTTCAACGATTCATTCCAATGTGTCCAAATTCTCCATAGTAATGACATCTGCACCAAGTGTTATAGTCCAAACAAAATATAACTTTCACAATTTGTTCTATTAGATTCAATATCTTGGTTTTACATTATGATCTCTTGTGCCCATGCTTCTTATGTTTGTGACATTTCCCTTCAAATTTTAGTTTCTCTTTGCATTCATTAGCTCTACGACCATGCTGATTACAATTGTAGCATTTTCTATTGAATTTTCCTTTTCCATTGCTCCAACATCTATGTGAAGTATGACCTATCTTACCATAGGTACTACAAGTAGGTTTATTCTTATGAGATCCTTTCTTGGATGATTCACCTTCTTTTGTGTATCCAATTCCTTCTTTTCCCTTTTGTCTATAATGACTTTTCTCATTCAACTAATTTATGTTTGCTTGGGATTTCATCATTCTTTCATTGGTTTGTATTTTAGTGTTTAGATCACTCTACAATCTTTAGTTCTTTCTTCAATGTATAATGAATCATTCATCTAGATTGCAATATCTTTTCTTCTTTTAAGGGATTGAGAGAGTTGTTCTTTTTCTTTTTTGAGTTGTCTAATGGCCAATTCCAAATCTAGCTTCTCATTCTCAATAGCCTTGTCAAGTCTGAATACCTCCATAGCCTTAGATCTTTGCTCAAGCTGTTAAAATTTTCACTAAGAACCACAAAGATTTGATACCAATTGTTCAAAATATTATGACAAGCTAAGTTACTAAGAAGGGAGGGGTAAATCAGTAACTTCCTAAACTTTTATCCAATTAGCAATTAAACCTTTATATGAATTTTGATCTAACTTCTGATGGGGACACAACCCAAACACAAAATGGACACAATAGGAAAAGGGAAATTGTATTAACTATGAAAATAAGCTAGTACATTTAGTACAGACAAAATAGACTTCATAACATGCCCTATGGGCTTACAATAACATAAATTTGGAGATAATTTCTCCTTTTAGTACCTCCTCTCAAACTCCACTCCGAACTACCTTTTACAATGCCAGAAATGTCCTTAAATAGACCTCAGAGGGTTAAGGACTAGTAATACATTCTAGAAAGTGCTAGTAGGCATCCACCGACGAAATAGAAGGCTCCAGAAGCTACATTATAAGTCGACAGAAATCTAGAAGAATCCAGAAACGGTAACCGAACTTCTAGGAGGCATAACTTTTGAACCATAGCTCCGATTGGCAAACTATTTACATTTTTGGAAAGCTCTCAAAGTGCTCTATAGCCCTATGGACCAGCTTTGCTCATCCCCCATTTTTTGACCCTTTTTGAGGTCATTTAATGCCCCTAACCTGACTTTGAAGCATTCTTAGGAGGTCTCCAAAACTTTAAAAACTATGATAACTTTCAAATCGTGGGGCCTTTTGACCTGATTCTTTTTCTGAAATGCTCTAAATTACAATTACATTCATCTAGCCAATTTACACCTTCTAGTTCACCAAAATGATGGCTCAATTACATACTCCTATTTTTTTGGCATTTACACATATCCCAAGGTGTTCAAATACTCTATTCTAAAACACTGATAGTGGAACTGTGAGACTTGGAACCTTTATTTGACCCAAATGGGTATCCAAAAATGAAAACACATGAAACATAAACTAAGTCTAAGTACCTTTTTTTGGGTGACATAGGATTGCCCTTATAACTCTGGATGCTCCTGCATCAACTTCATACATGAGAAACTAAAAACATGAAAGCATACACAACACTTAAACACAAGATTTAGTGACCCAACAACCTTCCAAATAGAAAGTAAAACTGGGGTGGGGATGATATCCACAAGCTTTAGTACTATAATATAAAGTTGGCTAGTTAAGGCTTACAATGGTCACTTCTAATGATCTGGCCTATTAGGAGCAATAAGGACTACTAGGTCCACCTTACAACAGGATTTACAAACATACAATGAAGTATGTACTCGGTAAAGAGATTTACATAAGATTGTTAGCTCTACCTTGTTAAAGGATTTGACTAATCCACCTATTAGGATGAAATAGTAGTTGATGTCTGATCTGCAATTTGGTTTACTGAATGAGATTCCTCTAAGTGTACAAATCAAATTGCTATGATAAATGAATCTTTGCTTCTCCTTATACTATGGTAGTCTTTGCAATTTTCCCTTTTTCTCTTCTCTGATGATTACATTACTTATCTTTCATGATTTAGATGTGATACAATACTTTACATATATACCAATCTAATTGCACAATTGCAAATGTAGCCACAATACAAGTTTACAAAAATATTACAGAGTTAGCCAAAGTGAAGAAACTCAAGCTTTGAAGACTGAATCAATGAGGTTGTAATACTCAAAATCTACTATCAATTCTCTACATCAACATGCCCTTGATAGATGTAGAAGCTCAATCCATACTGATCAAGTCCAAGTAGTCTTGAACTTGGTCTACATTGGTGACTCAGTGAATACTATGCAACTCAACATATAAACTAAATCACTTGATTCATACTATATAGGTCAATCAACACTACCACCTCAAGCTAATTATAACCTATGTAGCTCAGTTAAAACTAGACTCACATCACATCAAATGTGAACTTGTTAAGAACTATATAACTCTATTTGCACCGGTAAACTTGACATATACTAAAATGCTCAGTTTACATTGCTATTCATCTACTCGATAGTAACTACTTGGTTGATACTGAAATCTATCCATAGGACTTGATAGCAATTGTAGGACTCAGTAGAAATTGTAGGACTTGCTAGCAACTATAGGACTTGATTAACACTATTAATTGTACAAAATGCTTGGTATGAACTCATAATCTAAATAAGTGTATGTCACTAATAATAAATATGACTAGAATGTCAATAGTCTTCATAGGGTTGTAGGCATTTAAGCTATAGTTAGGATTTAAGCCATGACTACATGAAAGGTAGCATAGGCAGTCAAGTTCACACTGATCAAAAGGTTTTAGGCATTTTATGCAATGTTTAGTTTTAGCTAAAAAGATGTAATTAATGCAGGTTAGTTTATCTCACATCATCACACAGTCAGAAGGTTCTTAAGCTTAAACTATGGTGGTAGTGTGAAGGGTTATTTTCATGTAGTTGTTGGGTCACAATAGTTAGAAAAATGAAGAGAAGGCAAGCTATGAAGCAGCAATAATAGTTAACATGAGGAAAATTGTGGTTTCATAAGAACCAAAAACTAACAAAGAATATAAGTTGCAAAGTCACAAACAAGGTGATGAGCATGGGTCTATATTATAGTTAAATATTTTGTAAGGTGGTAGAATGCTTTTCTAATTTGGCACATAGAAACACTCTCAAAGGTAGCTCTTTAATGGTGAACTAATCCTTCAATTGTCTGTAACTACTTTTGATGATCTCCATGCATGTTTAATCCAAAAGACAATTCATCACTGCTCTGAACTAGCTTTCTAGCTGGCCATGTAGTTATGACCATTGTTTTTGTCTCTTTAGGGTCACAATTGCTATGAAAAGAATGATTTTCTACATATGGGCATACACTAAATAAAATCTTCTTTGGATCATGAGCAATTGTTCTCTAGGAATTTAATGGTAGTAGTTGAGCTTTGGCTTAAGGTAGAAGTTTCTCAGTTATGCTCGAACTATAAAAGAAAGTTTTGTAAACTCTTTAAGGGTTTATCTTTTTTCATATTCTATAGTAGTAGTATTGTATGCTCTATTACTATAATTTTCCTTTACCTATGAATGAATATAATTCTCAATTGTATCTCATTCTTCCATTAATATATTATACAACACCTTCTTTCCTTATATCAATGCAATACTTTCATTCTTTGGTTATATATTGTATATGTCTATTTTTGAATGATATAGAGTGAAGTCCCTTAATTCATTTCATTGAGTTTTGATCTATGTATGATTGTTGAGTCAAATTTAAGATAGAATCTATATATTTGAGGATCGTATTAATGAACTGTGCTTCTTTGGGTAGGGATAAGATTGAAGAATACTATTTGGTGTATCACCCCTTCTTAGATTAGAATAGGTAGTTTTCTTTCATACATTCCTTCTCCCTTTTACTCTAAAGAAATAGTTAGGCACATCCTGATAGTGAAGAAGTCAACCTTATCCAGAGACTCAATCTCTAATTGCAAAGTCTGCCACACTTTTGATATTTTCTCCATGTTACATGAGGTTAACTTTAGGTAAAAAATTTAGGCAAGGGTGCAAATGTTCGTGTCAACATGTTCATCCACCCATCCAAAGCTAACAAAATAGTCAAATCGATTCCATGATGAATGGTTAGAAATATATGAATTTTTACATCAATTCACTAAGGAACATTGGAAGTTTTGTCATCAAGTGAGAATGTTGTGCCAAATCAAATTCATTTGGAATCTCCCATAAATGAGATATGTTGTTTTAGGGTTTAAAAATATTGTCATGTACCAACTAATTATTAGTTGATACATCAATCAAGCTCTGAGTTATGACCCTTAGAAAAAGGAAGTTGAAACATGCTTAGTGCACCTTGGTGATACTTTGGTGCATGGTGGTTGTGAATAATCTAGAGACTCCATAATCAAAATAAAGTGTTGATAGGGTTCACCTACCCATCTAGAGATTAAAAAATAGTAGAATCAATGTCATGATGAATGATTACAAAGATATGCACTATTCTACCAATTCACTAAGGAACACTATAAGTTTTGGCATCAAGAAATAATGCTATAAAAAATCAAATCAATTTGGAATATTTCAAAATTGATATAGGTTATTTTAGGGTTTAACAATGTGGTCCTGTACCACCTGATCATTTGATGATACCTTGAATGACCTCTGAGTTATGACCCTTAGATGATGATAGTTGAAACATACTTAGTGCACCTTGGAGACACTTTGGTTGAAGGTGGTCATGGACATTCTAGAGACTGTGTTGTCAAGAAAAGAGTGTCACTTGGGTTCATCTACCCTTTTATGGATAGTAGAATGGTTGAATTGATGCCACAACGAATAGTTGGAAATATTTTCACTATTGCACCAACTCACTAAGGAACACCACAAGTTTTGGCATCAAAGAAAATTGGTATGCCAAATAAAATTCATTTGGAATATCCTAGTATTTAGATAGGTTATTGTAGAGTTTGACAACGTGGTCCTATCCTGCCTAACCATTTATTGATTTCTTGGACAAGCTCTGAGATATGCCCAATCAAAGGTTGATGCCTAATGTTTCTTAGTGACCTTTAGGGGCACTTTCATGAAGTGTACTTGATAATGTCCAAGGGAATCTATGGCCAAAACAAGGTTGGTACTAGAATTTACTTGGCTAATTAGTGCTAGTGGATAAGATGATTCGATCTCATGACAAATAGTTTGAAAGAAACACAACAAATTAAAATGAAATCAATGAAAAATATAAAACTCTCACATTATTTTGTCCTTGGTTTTGATTTTTATCATCAAGATCAATTGTAAAACTAAATCCATCTAGTATATCCTAATATTGGTTCATCAATTCAATATTATGAAGCTCATTTATTATAGTGAAGCGTTCCTACATATCAAGATATATGTCATCAACAACCAAATTTATAACCATGTCCCTTCAACACTGAGCATAACAATATATAACCATTAAATAATTGGATAGGAAATTTTTTTGCAAAATTTTGTCTTTGATTTTGATTTTTTTCATCAAGAATAGTTATAAGACTAAATCCATCTAGTAAATCTTGAGATTGGTTCATCAATTCAACATTATCAAACTCGTCTTGTTCATTTTTTATTTTTCCTTCTCTCCTATGCATCTAAAAATTTAGTATATATTATTATTACAAATGTATTGCAAATTTAAAATCGAAAATAATACATGGCATCCATAAACTTGACCACTACTCTTGTGAAAATTCATTTTCAGAACACATATTTTCATAATGAAAAATTAAGAATAAATATCAAGTTTCATGTCTAATAAAATATGATCAAATATCAAGAGTACACGTGGAAATATATCATATGTGCTAGATCAAATGTAGAGTTACGAAATGTGGCATTGCCTATATGAAGGTCTATATGACCACTAAAAATATCAAATATGTACAAAAATTGATCAATCAATTACCACAAAAATGTATCTACATAGTATGTTTCTATGAAAATCTATGATGAAGCAAGATCATCAAAATGAAGCTTCTTTGTAGCACTGTATGACTCACTCTATGTTTGCAAAAGAATAATTCAGCTACTAAGTCAAATATCATATCCAAAAATAACATTAAATTAACTAAAAGGAGGACTTTAATTTACACTCATTGATGAATTGTTGATTATGTCATCTTGTTCTTCTATGCTAGGGCTGAATGATAATGGTAATGAGTTCCAAACTAAGAAAACATGTCTCCTAGCAAACTGGATAGATAGAGAATCCACTAGCACTCGTAATGGGGTCTTTTGTGGGAGTGAACAACTCATAGAAGGATGGAAGGATGTAATAGATTAATAAAAGTAATTCATAATAAATTATAATTCAGACATACTAAAAAAAGAAAGAGGTATCGAGTAAAGAAAAAATACATACAAAAGATAGAGTTGGGAGCCTTGTGCTAGTAGGAAACCCATCCACTGAAGAAACTATTGTGATGTTTACCTATATGGTAAATACAATATATATTATATACTTGAATGAAATAGTAGAACACAATAAATCACTTGAGTTAAAAACAATCGTGAAAATCCATATCTCCTTCCTCTAATATGTTTGACCTCCTCTTTGACGAGAATAAATCCTAACAAAAGAAAGTGGAAAAGTTTCCACATGAAGTGGCAAAGAGGGTTGTGATACACAAAAAATAATTAACACAAGTTAATAAAACAAACAAGTGTTGACAATAGGTATAAGACTACAAATGCATGTAATCATATTTAAATGCATGTGTTTAAAGTGTGTATGTAGAACTAGCACATACCACTAATGTTGGTCCTATAGTATTAGGAGGAACCACTGATAATGATGCAACTATGTCCATTTTTTGTGTGAAAAGTCATACCATATGACATTCAGTTAGAAAGGAACCCAATTTATAATATTTTTGAACAAATAAGAATATACCTAAAATAAATTATGATAATGTTACCTTTTTCCTCTCTTCAAAATTAGAGACATCTGGTGCATTCACCATTTATGTGAAACCCATTTTATTCTACGTGCATTTACAATAAAAAAGTTAGGTGCATTTATCAATATAGACTTGAAATTTCATTGTCTTTAATCATAATCTATTTTAACAAATATGGTATAATTGACCTTATTTATCCTTTTTATTTGGGTGTCCTAACAAAAGAATAAGTAATATAAGAGAAATAAATATGACCCTATATAAGTTATATTAAGATTGCAAAACAGAGGAGTGAAAGATATGATAGTGCAAAAATTTGTAAGCCAAAGTCAATGGCTAAAAGCATCACATCATCAATTTGTGATGCTTGAGCTATAAACAAGCCCTATAAAACACCAATTAAATATGCATATTTATTAACAGTTAATATTTTCAAACCAAAAAGTATTATTCTATTCTAATTAATATTTTTCACTTCACCTTAGGTGCCTAAGCTACCTATGTAGTTTCACTTGAATGAACACTATAGGGTGTGCTCCTATCACCTAATGCACCTTGCAACATGCATATATTTAAACATGTCAAATATCTCAATATCATGTATCAATAGGTATTATTATTTAAATAAAAATATACTTAATTTTATTAATTTTAAGTGAAATTAATTAATTACATGTCAAAGCACAAATAAACAAACCTATTTCACTCCTCAAACACCATCATCATCAGATCATTAGTAAGGGCCCCATCATCAATAGTAGATGTATGACATCTTCTCCTATAATGTATACATTAATGAGATTTCAATCCATCCTTATTCACATCAATATCTAGGCAATTCAAAAAAAATATGGAGATTGATACACATATATTGAATGGATTGGGCCTTGGGTGCTAATCCAAATGGAATATATGATGATGGAGGAGGTGTTGTGGGCTGGTATGACTCTGGTCAATCATATGATGAAGATGGAGATAATGTATCCCCTCCTAGGGCCAACTATGTACCATGCTTAGTAATGTCTTTAGTGAATGATTCAATTTCATGAAGAGTATGTAAGTCTATAGACTCCTTCATGAATGTGGGTAGAAAAACATGAATAAAATATTTTCTTGATAGACACTTCCTTTTCTCTAGCTAGGTGATTCTACAGGCACTATGTCTATCCTGGACATATCCCATCCCATTACCATGGAGATAGTAGAAGTTAAAGTAATTCATCTTCTCATTAAGGATAAAATCATAATATAATTTCCTCAAAAAATATAAGAACACCTCATTATTATAGGGTAGTTGGTTAGATACCATATAACACTTTTTTGACATTATAATCAAGTTCGTTCATTAGTGACACACACACTCATTTAGAGGGTTAGTAGCTACCAAGTTTATAGTATAGTTAATAGTAATTTAGGCTCTACCATGTTTTATAGTTGCTACTAAGTTCTAGGAACAATATTTAGTTCACACCAAGCAATGCCTACCAAGTTGATGATTATTAGTTTAAACCGATCTTCATAATGTATGTCAATTTTCTTAGTGTACATTGAGTTCTCTAGTGCTTATCAAGGTTGTAGCTTTAGTAACTAGAATCTTGTGTTCACCAAGCTATACAATGTCAACCAAGTGATTTAGTTTACATTGAGCTTGTAGTGATAGTGTTGACCAAGCTATGAAATGTCAACCATGTGATACACTTTAGATGCTAAGTTTTGTATTGTTCATTGAGTCACTAGTACAATCCGAGTTCAAACTACTTGAAAGTGATTAGTATAATTTGAGCTTCTACATCTACTAAGTGAATGATGATGTTGAGCATTGAAAATGGTTTTCGAGTGTTAGAACCTCACCAATTTTGTCTTCAAAACCCAAGTACCAATAGTTTGGCTAGCTTTGTGTATTTTGCTGAAACTTATATTATAGCTAACTTTGATGAATTGTAAATTGGATTGGTATATATGTAATATATTGTATCACATTAAAATAAGTATAAAAGAGCAGATGTGTGAAGTGTAAAGCCTACAAGTAGTATAAGGAGCAACAAAGATTTATCTATCATAGTAAGGTGATCATTAGAAAGGAATCTCATTTAGCAAATCAAGTTGCAAATTAGATATCAGCTACTGGTTCATCCTAATAGGTGGAATAGTTAAATCCTTTTACAAGGTAGACTTAAATCTCTTTGCCAAGTGCATACTTCATTCTATGTTCATAAATATTTTTGCAAGGTGGATCTAGTAGTCCTTATTGCTCCTAATAGGGAAGATCATTAGAAGTGATCATTGTAAGCCTTAACAAGCCAACCTTATAATATACTACTAAAGCTTGTGGGTATCATCCCCACCTTAGTTATACTTTCTATTTGGAAGGTTTCTAGGTTACCATATTGTGTGTCAATGTGTTATGAATGTGTTTATGATTTTAGTTTCTCATGCATGCAATTATATTAGAATGCGTATGAAGTATTAATTGGTGAATTAAAATTAAGTTTTATTGGCTCTTGATTCACCCCTCCCCTCTTAGTAACCTAGCCTATCTTATATTTCCAACAATTGGTATCAAAGCTTTGTGGTTCTAAAAGAAGAAGTTTAATAGCTTGAGAAAATATTAGAAGCAATGGAGGTATTCATACTTGGTAAGGCTATTGACAATGAAAAGCTAGATTTTGAATTGGCAATTAGGCAACTCAAGAAGGCAAAGGAACAACTTTCCCAATCCCTAAAAAGAAGAAAAGATCTTGTAGTATAGATGAATGAAAAACTATACATTGAAGAAAGAATTGATGATATATATTTAGAAAGTAATTCAAATGAAGCTAATGAGGCAATAAGAGAACTATTATTAAAAAAAAATGGTACACTTCAAGAAGAAGTAAGGAAGTTGAAAAGAAAATGAAAAATTCAATCAAGAAGATTGTGTGAAGTCATGGAAGAGAAAAAAAAGATAAAAGAAGAGTCAAAAGGAAAGAATAATGAAATTCAACATCTATCCCTTCAATAGGAAAACTTCATTGATTAGCTTACTAATGAAAATGAATAAATCATGAATATAAGATCAGAGAATGAAAGATTACACAATGATCTAAAAATAGAAAAGAAAACCAATGAGAGGATGCTGAAATCTCAAGTAGACATAGATCAATTAAATGAGAAAATCCAGTACAAATAGAAAGGCAAAGCAGGAATTGGATATCTATAAGAAGATCAACCATCCAAGCAAGGAGCTTAAAAGGATCAAAGATCTACTTGCAATCACTATGGTAAGTTAGGTCATACATCAAATAGATCTTGGAGTAAGGGAACAACTAAATTCAATGGAAAATGTTACAATTGCAATATGCATGGTCATAAAACCAATGAATGTAAAGAGAAACCTAAATTTGAAAGAAAATGTCACAAATGCAAGAAGCATGGGCACAAATCTTCTGAATGCAAAACCAACATATTGAATCTGGTAGAATAGATTGTAAAAGCTATTTTTTTTGGGACTATAATACATGGCGCATATGTCATTTTTGTAGAGAATTCAGACACATTAGGAATAAAATGTGTAAAACATCACATGAGGACAAGAGACACCACTAGAAGATGTTTTATTTGTGCAAAACTTGGACATCTTGCTAAGATCTATCTGAACACTAGAAGAATTCAAGATGAAAAGAAAGTCAAGGCTGACAACATTAGAAAGTAGATGAGACGGAAATGGATTCTAAAATCTTCTAAAAATGTAAGTTTAAGAAATGAAGCACATGTCACTCAAGAATTCGGTGACTTAATTATTTCTACTGAATCTCCCTCAAGGATAACTAGAACTAGGATTTTGAAGTAGACATCTTGCATTAGTTATAGTTAGCTAAAAGGAAAGATCCATATTAACGTTCAAGATGCAAAGGGATCACCAATTGTCAAAGGTAATTCTAGACTTTACCAAGCTAGGTTGGGTTACAAGACCCTACTGAGCAAGGTTGGGAGGGACTAAGTTGTTGTGGGGACACTGAATCATGAGTGTCCCTTCTAAGAAATTAATTCAAATCAAGTGGAAGATAGTCTATCATGAACCAAATGAATGTACCAAGAATTATGGTGATTGAAAAGTGTTTTTTTTGTTCATGTTAGCAATAAAGATGATGATGAAGATCACATGGAAGAAATGGACAATGATGATGAAGAAGAAATAATTGATGAGAATAAAGATGATGAGGAGAAAGAATAAGAAGCCACTAAGGAGAATCTCCCTGACATTTAGAGCATTGAGAAAACTATGTTGGCATTATGATACATTTTTGTCATTAGTTACAACACTTATTGGATTCTGAATGCTTACCAAGCTCTCACCGGAAGCCAAGCTTTACCTAGTTCTCAGTGTTTACCAAGTAATCAAGGTGAACAAAGAAGTCAGTGTTTACCGAGTAATCAAGGTGAACAAAGAAGTCAGTGTTTACCGAGTGATCAAGGTTAACAAAGCAGCCAGTGTTTACCGATTGTTCAAGGTAAAGAAAGGAATCAGTTTTGACCGAGTGAAGATGTACTTAGTATTGATTGAGAACTTCGTGATAACCGAGCTCCTGAGGTTATCAAGGAAATTAATTTTACCGAGCTCAGATGGTTATCAAGGAAACTAACTATCACCGAGTCACAAGGTTCTATCGAGTGTTTCCTTTGATTACCGAGCTACAATTCAGATAGAAGTATTCACCAAGTGACATCTCTTCTACCGAGTCTCCAGTGGTTACCGAGTTCAGAACTACTCGAAGTGTTTAGTATGGACCATGCCTTCACTTCTACCGAGTGCATGACGATGCCGAGTAACACAATGGACGCCGAGTATCAGAAGGACACCGAGTCAGTTCAGTGAACCCAAGTTTTTACTTTGGGCCGACTTTGTATAGAGATTTGCACTTGTTGTTTTGGCCGACCTTGCATGTATTGTTTATATGGATGGTATATATATATGCAATGTATTGTATCATTCAAATATAGTTGTTATGACAATGGTAATGAATGGAAATGTGAAAATGTAAAAGTGTGAAAGTGCGAAAGAAATACATGCATGGGAAAGTATGTGGGCTGAATTGTGAAGATATTCAGCAGGTCGAGTTTTGGAGCAGAAAAGTTTTATCTATCACATCAAGGTGAATCAGAGCATAGCGGATCTTATCAGCAATCAGTTGTAATCAGATCCACTATTTTATTCTAACAGGTGAATCAATTTTTGTAAATTCTTTAACAAGGTACACTTAACAGTCTTTTGTAAATCTCCTAACAGAGTGCATACTTTATTGTATGTTTGGAAATCCTCTAACAAGGTGGATCTAGCAATCCTTTGTGCTCCTAATAGGGCAGATCACCAGAAGTGGTCATTGTAAGCCTTAACTGGCCAACTTCATACTATAGTAACAAAGCTTGTGGGTTTCATCCCCACCCCAGTTTTACTTTCTATTTGGAAGGTTTCTGGGTCACCAAATCTGTGTGTTCAAGTGTTGCAAATGATTTTGTTTCATGCTTACAGTAGGTTACTTGGATGAATGGTGAATATATCAGTATACAGTTTTATTGTTTGAAATTTTAGAAGTTACTGATTCACCCCTCCCCTCTCAGTAACTTGTCATATCTTGAATATTTCCAACAATTGGTATCAGAGCTTTAAGGTTCTCAAGATAAAAGTCTCACAGCTTGAGCAAAGATCAAAGACAATGGAGATATTCAGACTTGACAAAACTATTGAGAATGAAAAGCTAGATCTGAAAATGGCCATAGCTCAACTCAATGAAGCAAAAGATCATCTTTCACAATCCTTGAAAAGAAGAAAAGAACTTGCAAAGAAAATGAATGACCATCAGTATGTTGAAGAAAAGATTGAAGATCTCTCACCATCAAATAGTTAAGATGAAGCTGACAAAGCAATCAAAGAACTCTTAGAAAAGAATGGATCTCTGTAGGAAGAAGTAAGAAAGCTCAAAAGGGAAAAAGGGATCCAGTCCATCAGGCTATGCGAAATCTTGGAGCAAAGGAACAAGGCAGCTGAAGACTTAGAGGTAAGGAATAATCAATCCTCTCAGCCTGAAAATCTTGTAACTCAATTATCTAATGCAAATGAAGAAATTATGAATCTGAGATCTGAGAATGAGAATTTGAGAAATGACTTAATTACTGAAAGACAAATCAATGCAAGCTTAAAAAGTGATCTAATCTCTGAAAAACAAGTCAATGAGAGAATGGTAAAATCTCAAAAGGACATGGATCAATTGAATCTGCAAAATGAAGAAAACTTTCATAAACAAAATGGTAAAGCAGGCCTTGGATACAAGGAAGAAGGTGAATCCTCCAAACAGGGTACTCAAAAGAATCAAAAACCTACTTGCAGCCACTATAGTAAGTTAGGTCATACATCTAATGGATGTTGGAGCAATGGAAAAGGCAAATTTAATGGAAAGTGCTACAATTGCAATCGGCATGGACACAAAGCCAATGAATGCAAAAAGAAACCGAAATTTGAAGGTAAATGTCACAAATGCCAAAAGCAAGGTCATAAGGCATCACAATGCAAATCCAAATCATTTAATCCAGCTGAACAACTTGTCAAAGCAATATTTGGTTGGGACTAAAACACTTGGTGCAGACGTCATTATTGTGGAGAATATGGTCATACTGGCATAAACTGTGCAAGGCATCACCTAAGAAAAAGGGATACCACTATAAGATGTTATACATGTACAGAACTTGGTCATATATCTAAAAACTGCATGAACATAAAGAAAGTCGAGGATGAGAAGAAAATCAAAGTAGACAATATTCGGAAACAAATGAAGCAGCAATGGATTCCAAAGTCTACCAAGCCAGATAATTCAAGTGATGGAATGGTCACTCAAGAAGTGAGTGACTCTACCATTTCCAATTAAGACTCATCAGGATAAGATCAGGACTGTAACTACAAAGCAATATCCTAAGCAGTCCTAGAATAAAAATATGATCAAATCAATATTTCAGATACATCAGGATCATGGTCGGTACATGACCTTACCGAGCTCAGTCAGGTGCAATAAGGCCTCTTTCACCAAGTTGCACTTACCGAGCATGGTTGGTTCTTCTCTTACCGAGTTAAGAGCGGTTTAACCTATTTTCTTTTGGTCACTGAGTTGCAAAGTTTAAGCCGAGCTAGTGGATAACAGTCTGTCGATCGCAGCTACCTCCGTACTGAACATTAATGGCAAATTTTTCATCAAAAAGGCAGATTTCAACCTCATTTTTCACCGTGAATTCGAGATTTACAAAAAGAGGGCTTTCAAGCAAATTCAAGTGAGTTGAAGAGATTTTCCAGCGAAGTATTCTTACGAAATCTTTTCACTCACCGAGCAGCAATGGCTTTCGCAAGCACCAGCAGCAGCAAGGCGAAGAAAGGATCCAAAATGCTTGTGAAGGGAATGGAATGGAAGGCACCGATGTTCAAGCTTGTTCCTGCCATCGCTGAATCACTCGACCCACATGGAGCTCAATCACAGATTCCTCCAAAGGTACTTCTAATCAATGATATTCGTACTCATTTCAAGTGTACTGTGCAAGAAATAGGGACACTAGATATGGATAGCACCCTAGCTGAGTTATGCATGGATGGAACCCTAAAACCTGAGTTCAAACATTTGGAAACCAAAGGCTTAACCCATATCCCACATCTGCCAAGAAGTTTTCAAGTGAAATGGGTGAGGTATATCTTGAGCCGAGTACATAATGGTCAGTTGTGGTTAGAACAACCAGTTTTGATAACCAAGAAGATGATTCACAAAATCACGGGTCTTCCAATGCTCAGCAAAGCCAAAACCACCAAAACCCTAGGACGGGATGAGTTACAGAAGAAAACCCAAGCTGAGTGGGATGGCAGAGGTTTAAAACTCAACAATGTTTCAGATATAGAACTGAAATTTGGTATTTATGTTATTGCATACAAACTGTATAGTTCCAGCAGGCTGAATAGTGTACCTTGCGAGGCTGTAGATTTGGCATATAAAATTGTAAAGAAAAATATGGAGTTTGACCTAGCTGATGTGCTATTAAAACAATTCAATAAAAACATGGAAAGCATAAGGACTGCAAAGACAAACCCTTGTAAATTTGGTTCTTTGCTAGTTTGTTTATTTTTCTATGTACAGAAATTCTTTCCATCCAAAGGTACAGTTGTATGGAGGAAAGATACTCCAATTTTGTATCAAATAAATGAATTCATAGTAGAAATGGGTATGAATTTTGACAAAGTAATGGATAATTATTTTGAAGATTTCAAGGAAAGGATGAACAACAGATTTAGAATACCTCCAAAACTTGTTGAAGAGTATAAGGATGATGTCTGTTTCATGGTTGACTGTGACAAGGTATACATACAGGCAGTTAGACCCCGAGTTGCTTGGGTGAAACCTCTTCCATATGAGGTAAATATTGATGAAACAAGGGATATCATTGAAGCACTGGTAAATGAGCCAGTAGACCCAAGGCAATGAATTTTTGGTACTTATGATGAAGCAAAGGCCAGAGTTGAACTGGAAATCAAAATTCTACAGGCCATCAGCAAAGGTAAGAGGAAAGTGGCCAAACTGAAAACTGAAATGAGTCCTCTTATGGTCACCGAGGGAAAAGGTGAAGATAAAGAAAGTGAAGAAGAAGAAGAAGGAGAAAAAGAATCAGAAAAAGAGCAACCGGCAAAGAAGAAAGGCAAGGTAATCATTACCAAGCCCAAGAAGCAGCCTACTACAGTATTCACTCGAAGAATGAGAAAAGGTATTCAGGAACCTGTATTGGTCAAACCTGCACCTACATTCGAGCAAAGGCTCAAATCATTGGAAGAAGGAGCTGGCATCGCAAATTTCAAGGCATTAAGATTTGAGACAAGGAATGATGCAGAGAAAATGTAAATTGAGGAACTAGTACTTAACAAAATGGGAAAATGGAAATACTTCCCGAACCAGATTGCTCCTCATATCTCTAAAGAACTACTGGAGAGAGTACAGCCAAGATGGGAATTAGCCACCAAGACGATAAAAGATATATATGAGTAATCCCTGAAGAATCTTCGGCCTAGTCTCACTGGAGCAGAGGTAAAATCTGAATTGAAAACCTATGAAGGTAAAATGATGATCAGATTCCACACTTGTTTGGTTTTGATCAAAGATATAGAGCATGTTGTAAATGATGCTACAAACATGTGGAAAAACATCTATCATCTACATAAGCCCAGTGTAGACCCAGTAGAAATAAAGGATGATGACAGCGGCAACAGTAGTGATGAATCAGATAGCACTCCATCCATCACAGTTACACCAGGAGAGTTGCATGCAATGATGGAAGAGAAAGAGCAAGAAGACAAAGAGGAAGAAGCTGAAGAGGAAGATAAGGAGGATGATACGGTAAAAATTGTAGCAGCAGTTATTGCATCCCTTCCTCACTCCCCAGCCAAACCTATGACATCATCAAGGTTGGAGTCAGCTTCAGCAGGTTCATCTACACCTGCCATATCTCAGCTCCAGGTATTATCAGTAGAAGTGACTACCACTTCATCTACCGAGTTGCATCCCTCTTCGACTACCAAGCTGCACCCCTTTTCATCTACCGAGTTAGCCTCCTCGACTCCATCATCATCAGTTGGTATTGTTGTAAGTTCTCAAATTTTGACAACTCAAATTTGTTCTACAATTTTTTCGCCATCTACTTCACCCACAGTGAGCTCAGATACTATATTACCGAGTGTATCACCATTTGTGGCCATCATTCAAAATTTTGACCCTGTACATACTTCTATTGGCACTCAAACCTCAAGCATCCCAGTTTTTACTGCTAGTCCTTCTATCTCTACTATTGTGTCTATTCCAAAGGTCAAACCAGTCATCTCAGAAGTCAAACAAAAGCAACCATTAAGACTTATGATCACTGGAAAGGAAATTCCTGAAGACATTGACTTGGACACAGAGATAGTAATTCCAAAGATTGACTTTGATAATGCTACCATTGAAGAAATGAGGTATGCTAGTCAACTTATCGAGAAAAAGGCTACTCAGATGCAGTTAAGATCAGAAAGGGATAAGGAATATAGGATAATTGAGGAAGCCCGAAACATAATTACTGAGGCTATATGTGTTGATGTTGATACTTCTCAACACATTTTGATTCAATTGGAAGAGGCAGTTAATAAATTCAATGAAGATGCCTCCGGACAAGAAAAGCTAATTGAGCATGTAGAAAAGAAATTTGATAATAAGGTATTGGGGCACATTGCCCAGAATATTGAAATAAATCAGGTTGCATTAACCTCAGTTTTGGCAGATATGGAAAATTCTTTTAATAATGTAACATCTCTTTTTGCTAAGCTTTGTGATGTTACCGAGTATACTAAAGGAATAAGAGAGAAACTAAATAAAATTGATGAAGATCTGAAGGTAAGCAGACAGAACTTGAAGCTTGACCCCAATTCAAGCTCATCTCATCACCTCAAAATCAAATTTTTGTCAGAGAAGCAAGCAGAGCTGTTGAGGGAAGAGGCAAGGATCCGATCTACATTGATAGATATCCAAAACATGATCCTTCCCATCATGGATTCAATGCGGAAGCATATTGCACATTCAAAGACATTAATCCATGATAATAACTTCTCCATTGCAGATCATGTGATTGAACTTTCGGCTGAAGTTCAAATAGCTCTTTCCACCTGCAAAATTTTGCAATAGAATTGGGATAAGACTCTCTAGCTTATTCTCCAGGTACATTCAGAGTTCATCTCTCATTTTGGTGTTTCTATCTAAGCATATATATTCTTTTATTCTTTGGCATTATTGTCAAAAAGGGGGAGATTATTGTTGGATATGTATACTATGGGTGAATAAGTGTTTTCAGAAAAATTGTACAAAGGAAGAGATATACAGCTCATGTAAATAATGTATGTACATTCTATGGGGGAGTTGTATATAACAAAGCTATTCTATGGGGGAGTTGTATATAACGAAGCTATGTATATTCAGAATCAGTCATCAGCATGTCAGATAAATTTTGTCTCATAAGTGTTTTTGTCACTAATGCCAAAGGGGGAGATTGTTGGCATTATGATACATTTTTGTCATTAGTTACAACACTTATTGGATTCTGAATGCTTACCAAGCTCTCACCGGAAGCCAATCTTTACCTAGTTCTCAGTGTTTACTGAGTAATCAAGGTGAAGAAAGAAGTCAGTGTTTACTGAGTAATCAAGGTGAACAAAGAAGTCAGTGTTTACCGAGTGATCAAGGTGAACAAAGCAGCCAGTGTTTACCGATTGTTCAAGGTAAAGAAAGGAATCAGTTTTGACCGAGTGAAGATGTACTTAGTATTGACCGAGAACTTTGTGATAACCGAGCTCCTGAGGTTATCAAGGAAATTAATTTTACCGAGCTCAGACGGTTATCAAGGAAACTAACTATCACCGAGTCACAAGGTTCTATCGAGTGTTTCCTTTGATCACCGAGCTACAATTCAGATAGAAGTATTCACCGAGTGACATCTCTTCTACCGAGTCTCCAGTGGTTACCGAGTTCAGAACTACTTGAAGTGTTTAGTATGGACCATGCCTTCACTTCTACCGAGTGCATGACGATGCCGAGTAACATAGTGGACGCCAAGTATTAGAAGGACACCGAGTCAGTTCAGTGAACCCGAGTTTTTACCTTGGGCCGACTTTGTATAGAGATTTGCACTTGTTGTTTTGGCCGACCTTGCATGTATTGTTTAGCCAACCTTGCATGTATTGTTTATATGGATGGTATATATATATGCAATGTATTGTATCATTCAAATATAGTTTTTATGACAATGGTAATGAATGGAAATGTGAAAATGTAAAAGTGTGAAAGTGCGAAAGAAATACATGCGTGCGAAAGTATGTGGGCTGAATTGTGAAGATATTCAGCAGGTCGAGTTTTGGAGCAGAAAAGTTTTATCTATCACATCAAGGTGAATCAGAGGATAGCGGATCTTATCAGCAATCAGTTGTAATCAGATCCACTGTTTCATTCTAACAAGTGAATCAGTTTTTGTAAATCCTTTAACAAGGTAGACTTAACAGTCTTTTGTAAATCTCCTAACAGAGTGCATACTTTATTGTATGTTTGGAAATCCTCTAACAAGGTGGATCTAGCAATCCTTTGTGCTCCTAACAGGGCAGATCACCAGAAGTGGTCATTGTAAGCCTTAACCGGCCAACTTCATACTGCAGTAACGAAGCTTGTGGGTTTCATCCCCACCCCAATTTTACTTTCTATTTGGAAGGTTTCTGGGTCACCAAATCTGTGTGTTCAAGTGTTGCAAATGATTTTGTTTCATGCTTACAGTAGGTTACTTGGATGAATGGTGAATATATCAGTATACAGTTTTATTGTTTGAAATTTTAGAAGTTACTGATTCACCCCTCCCCTCTCAGTAACTTGTCATATCTTGAATATTTCCAACAAACTAACCTTGAGAAGATTGTAGTAGTGTTTATGACCTCATTTCCTCACTCTTTAAGAAAAGCTTTAATGCCATCAAGCTCAGAGAAAGGTACTACCAAATTGGTTGTGACAAAAACTACAAATCCAAGCACTCAACCAATCTTTCCATCTATTCAACTTAGTACTTCATTAACTAAAGAGATCATCACTTAGCTACTGAGCAATCAATGCTTCCTCCTTCAGTAGATTTGGTCGCTCAGTAACTAATTATTTCTACAATTAGTGTAATATCTACTTTTGTATCCAGTCCTTCCATTTCCACTATTGTTACTATTCCAAGTATGCAAATAGTTAGTATAAAGATAGTTGAGAGCAAGCCTCAACTGAGTACTAAGGTTTCTAGCAGAGGCAAAGACAAGGAATAAGATATTGATTTTGATGAGGATATAGTTATTTTGAATTGGGATATCTCAACTCTAAATCCTGATCAAATGCATATAGTAGGTGAGCTTTTGTAGAAGAAAGATAAGCAAAGAGGAGAAAAATAAAGAGCATTAAGTACTATAAGATGCAAAGAACATTATTGCACAAGCACTCAACACTAAGGCTGATACTTCTAAACCTACTTTGGCTCAATTAGCAGAAGCAGTTTAGAAATTTAATGAAGATTTGAATGGGAAAGAGAGATTGTTGCAAAGAGTAGAGAAGAAATTTGAAAATAAAGTATTGGAGCTAGTTGCATAGAAGATTGCAATATACCAAGTAGACTAGTCTACTGTTCTTAGTTCATTGGAAACCTCTTCCAATAATATAGAAGTTTCTCATGCATGAAATTACATCCAAATACATATGAAGGATTAATTGTTGAATAAAGATTAAGTTTTTTTGGTTCCTAATTCATCCCTCCCCTCTCAATAACCTAGCCTTTCTTATATTTCCAACACACTTATCCTAAAAGAATTCTTTGATCCCCCTATGAGCACAACAATGAATAGGAAATTAAGGGGTGGTTTCTTCTAGATTAAGGCTAGTATCATGAATTGTGAAAAGAGAACATATGTCACATTTTGATATGCTTTTACCTTTTACCTGATCATAAGATAATCAATCCACATAATACACACAACGTCTACCCCTCCATGACCCCCACTTGATCATCTCCTTAGTCAAACCATTAACACTAGTGGTCAATTTTCCTAATCTGTTGGAAAGGGTGGAGTGGTGGGAAAAACTAGAAGACCTCAATGTACTAAGAAAATTAGTTACTTTAGCACTATTTTTTGGGAGACATTTAATGAGGTATTCTTGACTAGATTTTACATGATCTAATAGGATTAGTCAATGCCTTGCATGTGGTGGAGGTTGTTGAGTGGAAACCATTTGAGGGTTTTGTAGTTCATTTTGAGGTATGGGTTCAAGGTTAATGTTTACTTCTATGATAGGAGGCAATCTTTGATTCCATTTTTTTTTACTAGGTCTAGATGTATCTGATTATTAAATGATTATTATAAATACAAAATAATACAAAAAACAAAAATAATACAATACAAAAAAATAAAAATAAAATATAATTAACCTTTCTGTGTATGACCCATCAAATTAGGATGAGCTGGAGGTTGAGGGAGCCAAAAACAATCACGTTTGTGCTTAAAATTTCTCTTTTACCACTACTATCTGTGGTTTTGGGAATGAAAATGAGCCAAACCTATAGACAACTTAAAATTTATTCTTACTAGTAAAAGCATGATCTCATTTTTGGTAAGTAAAGATGTGATCTCATTATGTATGTTTCGAGGTTTTTCAATGTTATTTGCTTGGCTCCTTAATTACCAAAACCAAATTTTGGATTTTATGAAAAATACATATAACATGATCATGTTATGCATACTTTTGACTATTTGTGCCATGGTTTCCACATTTTTGCACACCATCTTGGTGCACCCACCACCTCACGTCATTCTATAAGACTATTGGTTATATCAAGAATTGCCAAGTAAATCTTTTGGTGCAATAACAAACTTGGCCATTCCAATAGTATAATTAAGAAAATGTATGTAGAAAATAAATTATTGTACATCTAGGTTTCCAAATAAGAAGAAAAGGATGGAAATTCTAGGTATAGAAGGTTGATAATAAGATAGGATCCAAAAAATTAAAGAAACACAACCAACTATTTCTTTCAATTTGTTCTTAGGAATCAATACTAAAAAGAAAAAAGGTTTCCAATATAAATACTAATTTAGGTAGATCTAGAAAATATTAGCAAGTGACCAAATATAAGGGCATGATTTTTATCATTGATGACAATATATTCATTTTGCAATGTTTATTTTCATAGGATCAATTTTGGTTTTGGTTGATCATAAAAATAATTAACTTTATAGTAAGAAAATTATCAGCAGTAAGATTATTTTGTTCAACAATCTTAGAAGAGCAAGTTTTACTAGCCAAAATTTTGGATATAGTTAGGGTAAAGTCGAAATATGATGCTATTATGTTCACTTGCATTAATTTAGTAGTTGACAATTTTTTTGCTTAAAAAATATGAAGATAGGTTCATATCACAATACACAAGCAAAGTGACATAGATTAGACATTTTGGCCTAAGGAATTGAATTGTGTTGTTAATCTAATTACGTAGGAATGTAGGGACAACATCTTTGATATTAAACTTACTTAACAAGTTTTAATAATTAGCTTTGAAAATGTACAACAAATTTCATCATTAAGATCAATTGGATAAAGTATTCAAAAGGGTATAAAATAGGATCAATTCTTACATGCAAATTATGGAAATGATATGATAATTATATGTGCACTTTTTGGATAATCCTATGATTACTTTTTGATGATAATATGTGAGTATTTATTATATGGTTAGAATATGATGCAGGCTACACAAAGGACTAATTAGATATTGAGATATTGCTACAATCATTTTTAGTATTGTATTTATTACTCATTGTATAGATTATATATCAATCTTGAGTAGTCATCTACCATTGTATTACAACCCCTAACATGGTGGAGACATCTAAAAAGGTTTGTTCCTCTTACAAGGAATAATGTACTAAATTTATGTAATGGTGGGTGTTTATTTGTGTGTCTTTAAATATATTTCTTATGCATATTTTCATCTGACTTTGTGTTGTCCCACTCACATTTATGCCACTAATTAGTATATATTTAAAGTATATTGATAAATTGTAAGATAGAAAGTAATTACTAAAAATTCCACCAATGTGCAGAAATTGATAGCAATTTGCATATATTTGATGCTACAACAGCTAAGCATGGATGTTCGAGTGGTTATAGGAGCTTTGGATTGAATGGATTAGGTGTATATAGATTATAGCTCTAATTCACTATCCTATTTTGAGTAGCCATTTTGTTTTTATTGTTCAGTTTGGAGTGACTTTCAACCAAAACATTGTGCTATTATTATTATGTTTGTTCTGTAGTTAAAGATATTAGTTTTTGTTTAAATTGGATTAATGGCTTGTGGCCATAACAACTTGATTCAACCATTTTTGGTATTTCAACACTATATAAACATGTGCATGATCAAAATAATGGATCCCAAAAATTATATCTATCAAAATATACAATATTCATCTATGTTATTATCTAGATTGATTTGACTTAGCTTTAGTAGACCCAAGTTGATCTTTTACTCATGAAGTGATCTAGAGGGTCCCCTCTTGGAAAACCTAGTGAAACTATTTTAGTTTGTATAGTGAGTGTATCTTGTTAATTATTTAATTTGTTAATTATAGAATGAAAATAAAATAAATGTGTGTATAGATGTTTGGTATGATTCATGTTATATGTTCAATCACATTATGCTAATTCAAAGAATTAGTTGTCTATTGAATGGCAGCCATTTCTGTCTATTAAGACCCATGTTTTAGTAAATGCTAGATCATCCATTCATCTAAAACCATCATTTTTTACATTATATTTCCTATCTCCATTTTCCAAAAACTCCCTATTACTACCCATCATTCCTAGTGAACTTCTTGTCGCATATTACTATCTAGACTTTTGACTATTATTATAGACTTCCTACAGCAACTAAACTTCCTGTAGCAAACATAATCTATCTTAAAATTCATTATATAAGATTGATTTTTAATTTTAATATTTAATTGGTTGGACAGATTCATGAATTATAATGTTTAATATTTAATTGATTGGTGTGTGGTTATTGTTAATTGTGATCATTACTATCAGCAATTAATTAGTGTAAAGATATGTTTGGATTAAGTGTGAAGATAGATTACATACAAATCCTTTCTTAGTTTCATTCATTAAAGTGTGAATTATAATTTGATTAATTAAAAGAATCTTAGTTTGATATCCTATCATGTAATAAATTGCACTCATAACCACTTGATTTATTATCTTCATCCCTTGATAAAATATCCATTATATCTCTCATTAGTTTACAAATCCCAAATTGATACTCTTAGGTATTTCAATTCAATTATGTCCATAAATAATCCATCAAGGTAGAATCCAACATTACCCAACATGTAATGACTCCTAACATGGTCAAAATTCATAATAGAGAACTTTTAAATTAGTACATGATTGTAGGTACCATCTATTTAGGGGTAAAATGGATATTCTTTAATAGGATATAAACCTCCACTTTATACCACTAAAACATTCAAAGGATAGAATAAAGGAAAATAGATAATCCCCAAATATGATTCTTTTTTATAACCTGAATTAGATTAGCTAGGCCCAAAAGAGAAAGGGTGTCAATTCTAAATTATATCATAAAGGAGAATGCAATATAAGGAAATACACTCTTTTACCTACATGTAATTTTAGTATAGACTATCAAATCAAGTCTCCAAGCCTCCTTATATATGACTTTTTGGGTATGAAAACAATACAGGTTAATTGGAAAGTGGGAAATAATTAATTAAACCCTTAAGCCTTTTCAAGTTTCAAGCCTTGCAGTCTTTGGGGTCAAGGTCAACTTGTGTTGACCTTAACCAATGTAGGTCAACCTAGGTTTACCTAGTCCAAAAGAAGGGGACAATAGAACCATAAAAAGCTTAGTTAGATAGAAGAAGTTAAGAAGAAAGTGGAAGGAAAGATGAAAATGAGAACATTGAGCACAACTCCATCCATGGTCCAGTAAGCCATTATGGAATGAGTACTAAAGGGTCTTAACATGCAAGTGTGTTTGTTTTAAGATGATACATTTAGCCCCCAATTTAGTGAGAGTATAAGTTTCCTTAAACTCATGGTGTAGTTGATTAGAAGAAAAAATATTATCTTATCTATTGGAATTATGTTACATTTTTCATTAGTGACAACACTTACTCAATTTTGAATGCTTAACGAGCATCCAATGGTTACCTTGTAAGCTTAGTAGTTATACAGTTTACACTGAGAATTCCTGGAGCTATCCATTGAATATAGGCAATGTGAAGACTAGCAATTTCTACCAAGTTTCTCAGTGTCTACCATGCTTCATAGTGTCTACCGAGTAGTAAGTTTGTATCATGGAGATTCAGTATAAACCAAGTGTTGGAAGAAGCAATGTTTACTAAGTGAAGCAAGGTAAACTCAGTGTGTAGTATCTACCAAGTGACACTACATCTACCGAGTCACCAATGGTTATCAAGTTTAGAACTGCATCAAGTGATTAGTATGGACTGAACCTTCACTTCTACTAAGTGGATGATGATGTTGAATAATGCAGTGGATGCCATGTATCAGAAGGTCACTGGGTCAATTTAGTGAACCCACATTATTTACTATTGGGCTGACTTTGTAATGTATTTGTTCACTTGTATTTTGGCCTACCTTGCAATTTTGTAAATTTGAAAGGTATATATGTAAGATGTATTGTAAGATATCATGAAGTTAAAAAAAGGAATAGAGAAGGAATGTGAAGTAATTTTGAAAAGAATCTGTGAAGGATTTTCAATAGTAGTTCAAGGAATACAACATGGTCAATATAGAGGCAAAAAAGTTATATTCATCACATAAGGTGATCAGTGCATCAAGGATCCTATCAGCAATAAGTTTTGAGTAGATCCACTATTTCATCTTAATAGGTGAATCAGTCTTCTAAATCTTCTAACAAGGTAGAATTAATAGTCTTTGTATAAATCTCCTAACTGAGTGCATACTTCGTTGTATGTTTGTAAATCCTCTAACAAGGTGGTCCTAGTAGTCCTTTGTGCTCCTAATAGGGCAGATCACCAGAAGTGGTCAATGTAAGCCTTAACAGGCCAACTTTATGCTACAATATTGAAGTTTTGTGGGTACCATCCCCACCCTAGTTTTACTTTCTATTTGGAAGGTTTCTGGGTCACCAAAATATTGTGTTCTTTTGTGTAATAAATGTTTTATATTTTAGAACTAATGTATGCAGTAGCATAGATGGATGTGTTGTAAATTTAAAGGAAAATTTTAAAGTTACTGATTCATCCCTCCCCTCTTAGTAACTTCTTATATCTTGAATATTTCAAACAATTGGTATCAAAGTTGTGTGGTTCTTACAATAAAAGTTTGGCAGGTTGAGCAAAGATCTAAAAGACAAATGGAGATATTCAGACTTGACAAGGCAATTGAAAATGAAAAGCTAGATCTAGAGATGGCCATAGCTCAACTCAAAGAAGCAAAGGAGCATCTTTCCCAATCCCTAAAAAGAAGGAAGGAACTTCCAAGAAAAATGAATGACCATCAATATGTTGAGGAAAAGATTGAAGACCTTTTAACCATCAAGTAGCTCAGATGAAGCTAATGAGGCAACCAAGGAACTCCTAGCAAAGAATGGCTCTTTGTAGGAAGAAGTATGAAAACTCAAAAGAGAGCAAGAAACAATGAAGAACAGAATCAATCCAATCAGTATAAAGACCTCATTGATCAAATCATTGAAGCAAATGAAGAAATCAACATTCTCAAAGCACAGAATGAAAGAATAATAAGTGATCTAAATTATGAAAGGGAAATTAATGAAATAACATTGAGAGAACTAAGATGTGAAAAGAAAATTGTTGAAAAATTAAAGAATGACCCAAATACTAAAAAACAAATCAATTTGAAAGAATGTTGAAATCACAAGAAGACATGAATAAATTGATTCAACAAAATGAGCAAAATCATCACAAGAAAAAAGGTAAAGTAGGACTTGGATACAATGAAGAACAAGGTGAATCTTCCAAGAAAGTTACAAAAAGGAATCTAAAACCCTCATGCAATCATTTTGGGAAAATTGGTCATACATCAAACAAATGCTGGAGCAATGGAAAAGGGAAATTCAATGGCAAATGCTATAACTGTAATCAGCATGGTCACAAAGCCAATGAATGCAAGGAGAAACTAAAATTTGAAGGTAATTGTCAAAAATGCAAAAAGCATGGTCACAAGAAATCTCAATGTAGATCCAAATCATTCAATCCAGTTGAACAACTTGTAAAGGCAATATTTGATGAGACTACAATACCTAGTGTAGATGTCATTATTGTGGAGAATATGGACACTATTGGTCTAAATTTTCGTATGGTAAAATTCCTTTGTCCAGGAATAGAAATTTTAGATTGTGTCCATAAATGGATAATAGGGTTTCTAGCTAAGTCATCCTTTTGTTAGCCTTTGAAATTTTTTTGTGAGAACCCTATATTTCATTCCATTCATAATTTTTTGGGTGCAAAATGTTTGAATTTTCAAATTAGGCAAATATTCTATTCCCTTTATATCTTTTGCACCCTGAGCTACTTTCTTCTTAGATTCGGCAGCCGTCCGATCTAATTAGATCAACCACTGTCATTTCCTCGAAATGAAAACATGGGCACTCTTTATGTATAGCGAGGTAGCAAGTGCCAGAAAGTTATAAGAGGAGACTACAAAATGAAGACACAACAATCAAAGAATTGTTTTCTGGCTGATCATTCAATCATGTACACCTTGCAAGTACTATCAGTAATGGAAAAGGAACCCAATGAAAGCAGTAAGACGTCAGCACCAAAATGATGATTTTTCTGATGTCTTGCTACCTCACTATCAAAAAAGTTTACATCTCACCATTAGCAAAGTACCAAGGTTCCAAAAAATCAAAAGCACAATGGCCTCAAAAAATTTTGGTAATCATGATTTTTCTAGGTGGCATGATCAGTAATAACTGTTGTTGTCAAAAGCAATTGGTAGTAGCAATAACAATTTGATGGGTCCTTGTATTTCACGGTGCTGAGACTTATTAAAATTGCCAGAGTTCACTACCTTGCTATGGAAAAACCTTGACTTCTCATCGTTAGTGAAGAAGCAAGGCACCCTAAAAATCAATAACCGATGGGACCTGAGGCAACATGGAAGGTTGACCAGGCTCAAAGTAAAGTTTTGTTGAATGCCAATAGAACAGATTCTCCTACATCATCAATAATATGGACCCATGTCCCATTGATCAAATGTACAAGAAATCTTGATCATCTTAAGAAAGCGGAATCAACAGTCCTCACTATCTCATGGTGGAAAGTTGCAAGCTATTTAAGCTATGCGACATAGTAAGTATGGGGCCCACCAACTTTTAGAAAACTTCATACAATTTCTCCACTTTTGAATTAATCTCAACTCAACGGTCATCGTTGTCTCACCATGAAGAGTTGCTAGGGCAATACGTATAGTGAGGTAGTGAATGAGGGCCCACCACTATCTTTCTAAGTAGTATAGTAACATATCATCTACAAGATCAAGATCAGATCGATGGCTATCGTTGCTTCACTATGGCAAGGTGCTTGTTCTTTATGTATAGTAAAGTAGCAACCTGTTGACATGTGTCCTATGTCACTAGTGGGTCTAGATAGAAGTGCCATCAAGGAAAGAGATGTGTACGTGGGTAATTTTCATTGGATCGATTGACTAACTTGTCAAGTGCAATGCCTAGTTGTTTTTCTCCATATCCCATTATCATAGGATTTTTAAAGATTGATGGTGCAGATTTAAACGTAGAATATGGTGCCACTCTATGTATTAATTAGACATGAAAGCTTCACATGTGAGAAAAAAATAGAGTATAATATAGAAGATTTCATTAGTTTCACCTTATGCAGGCAAAGATTTCGAGCTATTCCTGAGTAGAAGCAATTACTGAAGAAAATCGTCCTGAAGTTTGGCAAGCTTGTGAAGCAGTTGGTTTGTAGAAATAATTTGTAGGAATATAGAGGAAAATGAGGACGAAATTCAAGTAAGTACATCTATTGTAATCTCTATAGGTGTTTCAGTTATGTAATGCATAATCAAAGATTCTTCCAAAGAAGGGATTTTTAGGTCAAGTAAATTATTTGGATAGAAATGTACATGATGACTTGCTTGAGTTGCTGCCTGAGTCTACTATAGAAATAGTGCAAGTTAAAAGGTTGACTAAATTAAACCCTAGGTTGAGAATAGTTGATGGATTGTATGACAATGGTAATTGGGTCTAGGATGCTCAAACCTCTCAAACTAGTTTAAATTTGTTCAAGAAGTGGTTTGCAAAAAGGAAATTGTATGCCCCACATGCCAATATATGGAATTTTGACTTGGGAAAGCTAGTTGATCCCTGTGTGTTTATGGATTATGAACTCCTTGAGGCCATGGCGAAGAGTAGATGGTAAAATTTTAATCACCATCAGCCCATAAGAAATTAGGGAAGTCTTCCATTTGGGACCTCTCACTAGGTATCGTGTGCCCATGGATTTGACAGAATTAGAAAAAGAATATATGTCAAAGAAGGATGTAGTTAGATAAGGTGCACTGAAGGCCCACATTGGAAAAATTGGAACCCTACCAGCAATAACATCATCCTCTAAAGAACCTTTCAAGAAATCATGCTTCAATGCCAGGGCAGTAGAAATATATAGGACCCTATGTAGATTTTTTGGAGAGGATGAAAAAGACTTTATCCCTGTGAGTTTTATGTATATGATCACTCAAATCTCCTCATTTAGTGTAGAAATAATTTTTAATTTTTCTTCCTACCTAGCTAATGAGATTCACAGTTGATTGGTGGGGATTGCAAAGTGGAAGGTGGAGAAGGTTTGGGGCCAATACTCCCTATTAATGCATATGTTTATGTTTAAGGGTGTTACATAATTTGCTAAAGAAATGGTTCTGAATAGAGAACAGGAGGGAGAAGTACTACCAGTTCAATTCTAGAGTGAAAATATGACTAGGGAGGTAGAAAATGCTAGTTTTGTTAGATTTGACAGGCACTTTGCCTCCAAACTGAGATGCCTCATATTGAGTGACAATCCCAAAATTCCTAAGGCACTAATGCATCTTCTTAGGCCTATGGACAAACCCCATAGTCTGAAAGTTTCACATAATTGGGGAGATATCATCCCTTATTTAGTTTCAACTATCATCAGAGCTTATGGATTCAAAGGGACACCCCATGTACTACCTTACCAAGTGCTCTTAAAGGTAGGAGTGGCTGAATTTTTGTGGTAGTTGGGAGGAGTGGAAGAAGCCTTTTTGCACAAAAGGGGAACAGGATCAATTTTTCCCACTTGCTCAATAGCCCACCAATTTTTAATAACCAAGGAAGGGTGGGTCTTCCTCTACAAATTTTTGGATCAGTATAAAATGGCAGTATCTCACTCTCATTTTTGTGATGCAGAAGATTTCTTTAATTCTAATCTTAGGCATAGAATCAAGCTTCATCCAATTCAGCATGAATTTTATTTTCCTAAAGATGTAGTAAGGAATGAGTACTCTCTACAAGAGCAAGAAATGAAGAAAGAAAAATGGAGAGTCTATTCAAAAGTTTTGGCTTTCATTAATTGTTTTGATAAAGATTACATCCCTCTTAGTAATGCTATGACTACTACAAATAGAATAAATAAGCTTATGAGCACATTCCCTGAAATAATGGAGGTAATGAATGAGAAGAAGCAACATTTCATTAATTCTTTTCCAGATAAATCTAGGGAGATGATGAGAAGATTGGGTTTCACTCCCAATATAGGGGCAGGCCCACTGGTTGTGCAAAGGAGGACATGATATATTGTCATTCAAGATCAAAGGCCCATTGTGAATAAAGGAAACCAAATAGTTGAATCTACTAGTGTTGTTTTTGAAGAAAGGCCACTTGAATCCTCTCCTAAGAGAAGAAAGAAAATAAGGGAAGAGAAACCACATGATGAAAGTTACTCACCTTCCCAAACCCCTATGAGAATTGAGGAGGAGCAGCTCACTGATGAGCAAATTGAACACATTGGATCACAAGGGGGAGTCTTTGTTACTTGGGAAGAGATTGATGAACAGAAACCCCAGGAGCCTCTCATGCTAAGTTTTGAGTTAACTATAGCAGATTTCAAGGGAAGGGAATTAGACCCTATTTTAGAACAAGCCAGTCATCAATTTTTGTCTGATGACAATTTTGTAAAATCTAGGGCTTTCCATCAATTTGCTTGGAGGGCAAACATGCACAATTTTGAGGAAAGATGTAAAAAATGAAAGTACAGCATCCAAAAATGGATGAAGCCTCCATTTAGGATCAAATAAAGGAACAAATGATACAAGAGTTACAAAATATAACCCTTGAAGAGGGGAGATAGATGGTAAAGGCTGCAAATATTTTATTACTACCCAATTGGGACATTGTTGATGCCTTGATTTTTAATTTTGTGTCAAATAATTTGGGATTGCAAGATCCAGATAAAAGAGAGTTCCTGGGAACTGCATTCAGTAATGACCAAGCTACTCTTGTTATGTGCTCATTAAGAAGAGGATCCAGGGCTACTCCATCATAGCTTGATGATTCAGGACTAACAAGGAGTGTAATTGTGAGGAGAGTTATTGATACTTCACATGTATAGGCAGCCCACATGAATGTGGATTATTCTCAATTTGCCTTGGCTACTATAGAAAGGGAAGAAAAGGAAATGATTGAGCTGTAGAGAAAGTATGAAATAGTGGTAGATGCCTATAATAAAGAGGTAAAAAAGAGAGCTGAGCTTGAGAACAAGCTATTGGGAAGATCCACTAGGCCAATAATAACATAACCTTGCCCCCTAGTTGAACCCTTCAAATCCACCCCCCTGATAGAGATACCAAATACACCCCAAAAGCCACAATACTACACTATTGAGGATTTTGAAGAAGAAAAAGGAAAATTGTGGGCCTTACATGTAGAATTGGAATCCAAATATGAAGATAAATCAAGAAAAGCTCTTACATATTTGGGGGACAAAGTTGAATGGCCGTTAATTTATGATCAATTGGCTAGGGTGATCAGTATCTGGGAGGATTTGAAAGCTAATGATGAGGCTCTGATGCCTATTGTGAATAAATGGGTAAGAAGGGAGAAAGAAATAACATTTTTGTGTTTCTCTATTATAGATGATTCTTTTGATCAAATTGAAAAAACATTTGATATTGTTTTTGATCTTGCTAGTTTTGATAATAAAAGGATTCATTTACAAAAAATAGTAGTAGGCTCCTTGAACAAGTACAAGAGCCAAAACTTTAGTTTTTTTCCTCATGCCCTAGATAAAAAGAATGATTTGAAAAGTAAATATTAAGGGGCAAAAGAAATGACAAATGCCCAAATATTATTTGATTCTTTAAAAAAAGAATTCGTTGCCATTAATAATGAAGCTGAATATGTGCTAGAAAGACAAACTAATATGAAATACTCAACCAGAAACACCAAACTCTTATAAAAAAATACACCCGAAAACTCACAAATCTGAACTGTTCAGCACAAAGGAAAACTCTGCATGAGCATGCACATGGAATGGCTTTAAACTCCTATCCTTAGCCTTCCTAGAAACCTACAAACTCCCGTTCTTGGGTCTCCTTGGAAACCTGAAAACTCCCGTTCTTGGGTCTCCTTATCCATAAGTTTGACAGCCTCTGAAGAATAAAAAAGAAATGAGCAAAAATCAAGTTCTGGAATCTGCCCAAAATGCCTCCAAACCCCTTAAAAGAGGGCATAACCCTAACTCACGTCCAAGATGGGTTAATAAAACATATTTTGATAATAATCTTCATTTATTAGTCCATTAGCTTCCAAATATTATCCCTTTTTTCCAAAACTTCACCTTTTTGGGCCTACCTGCCTTAGCAAAGATTATTATTTTTAATTATTTGAAAAGGGGACATGACAAGTCCTCCCCTCCCAAACATTTCTTGTCCTCAAGAAATGGCTAAAAAATAAACCAATCAATCCACCTGGATCCCAAATGTAGTCATGAACTATACTACTACCAATTAACACAGGCTCTTGCAATATCCTCTGCAATATGACCAAGAGGAATCCATAATCAAACTGACAATTATAGCTCAACCAAACTCCAAAATCACAACTTCCATAGTCAGAAACCCACGAGACACAAACTCTTAGAACATCAAAACCCAAGTAAAGTGGACTACCAACACAGTAAATACCATCAATGCATTACACTGGCCTATACGGAATGTACAATCCAACTCTACAACAATGGTGAATGCTCTTTAATGAAACTGTACCAAGTATGGAGAATCCACACACTATACAATGCCTGCAGTCAACACAACTCTGTCAAACACTAATCACTATCTCATAACCATAATTACCATGCACCCTTGATGGTGAAAATCCATCACAAGATAAACAACAAGAATTGGAACCCACACCAAATTTGCCTGCCATCAACTCCTCAACACAAGGATCAAATGCTAACTGATGTACATACCCTACAATACAATGTTGATAAAGAAAAGTAACCTTAGTAAATAGCTTGCCATGAACAAGTGATACAACCCATTGTGACTGATCACCAGCTAATTCAAGAGATGTCATAGCTAAAGGAGTAGAATCAATAACAACACCCACTGAAGCATCACTCCAAAACTCCTTCTCTAAGTCATGTATTATCAAGCTATAAACTATAGAACCCATCACCATGTTGTGCCCATCACGACTCTCATCCTGAGGTGTCAAACTATCCCATAACTGATGATAAGCACTAGGAACCAAAGTACATCTCTGTATCATCATCTCATCAACATGGTCATTAAAGGTAAATTGATGAGCATACCTCACAATGTAATGCTGATAGAATGTGCCAATCTCAGTCAGTGGCTCAGACTGTAATCTAGATGTAACTAATTGCAATTGATCACTAACCAAGTTGGAACTGACTACTACCTCTGAAGTCATCACCAAGGGAGTAGTATTACTAGCAGGAACCATGCCAACTATCGGCTCACCAACATCACACATGGTCTTTGATACAACATCTCTAGTCTTCGTGCCATTAGTGCTAGAGGTCACCACCATGTTAGGCATACCACAACAATCTGTTCCAGCACCCAACTCAACTAAACCTGACTCTTGTGGGGATGAACCTGATATGCCAATGTTAGTATCAAGGATGGATGCATTCCTATCTCCACTATCTTTGACAATCTCGACCATGGACATCCTCGGATCATCAGACACTATAGCTTGTGACTGTATAGAATCTAGTAAAGACTATAGTTGCTCTAACTCCATGGTCACCTTAGCCAAATGAAACTGTGACTCGTTAAAAGCCAACTATGTACTCTCAAGAATTTCAGAAGTCACCTCAAGCTGCTTAGTAAGCTCACTCACCTCATCTTCCTTGGCCAACAATGCATCATATGTTGTACTGCCCCACTCCATAAGATAATCTTTGTCAGCTACCAACTGCATATAATCCTGTCTTAGAATCTGGATACCCTCCCATAAAGATTGGAACTCTGTCAAGGAAAGATAATTGCCTCCCTGCTCATCACTAGTAGGAGAATCCCATCCATAAATTGCTAACAATTGACGAGCAGAATCAAAATTTTGGCAAGCGATAGCAATGTCTCGCTCACTAACTCTCAACCAATTAGACACATGATGGAACTGGCTTGACTGTCTCCTACAAACCTCCTCTGATGCACTGTCTAAAGGAGTATCCTCAAAGTTACTAGTCTCTAGATTATTACCATCCATATCCTGTGAATCAACTCTAAAGCTCATATCAACAAACAGAGTATCAAAAACTATAGCACTGTTGTCCAACTCCTTTGTACCCAAATAAACTAAGTCTTCAAAATTGCCCACTGCATCCTCCTGGATGTCATCAATGCCAATATGATCTTGGGACTCATCTATCCACACTTCCAAATATGAAAGATCATCAACACATTCCAGCAAGTATGGTCGAATGGATATATGAAAAAAGCCCAACACTAGTGTATAAAAACTAATACCAACATTGAACAAGCTGCTAGCACAAGAAAAGACAACACTGTGCAATCTGCTAATCAAATCCATGATAGCACCCAGATGAACACTACTACCAAAAAGTGTTAAAGATCTCCAGTCAACTGAATCCAAAATGCCAATATAAAAATCTCAAGTCCATATCTGTAAACTAGAGTCAGCTGGTAACTTAAGAAAAATCCTCACTTGAGTAATATGACCAATACCAACTAACTCCACATACCTGTCATGATGAGATAATGAAGTCACAATACTATCTTTGTTCACTTTCAACTGGTTGGACAAATCATGTGAAGTACTACCAACCTCAATCTCATGTGACGAAGCATCTAACTATGCCTGGTACTCTTTCTCAACAAAGTCATGAATGCTCAATGTCTTCTCATCTCTACTAGGTATCTCACCATCATGTACAACAACATCCTCATAATCATCATCTGAACCCACTACACTATAGTCACTACCTATTGTAACTATACCATCCTGAATACCTGTGATATCACCCTTTAATGACCTATATACAATTGTCTCAATTTCATTATCAAGTTGACCATTACTATCAATCTGTGTAATATCTTTTCTCACTACCTCCTGTGGTGAAGTAGAATCTGAGACCTCAGCCTGGCTATAAGCTAGTTTCTCAAACTCCTCATGCAAGTTCTTGGTAATTGTGTCATCTTCCCTATGAGAAAATTTTCCAAATAGAAATCTAGTCAACTTATCGACCTTAGCTAGGTTGGACAACATGTCATTCATTATACGGTGGTGCTCAACCAACTGTTCAGACATGTCATGGCTTATTTTTCTAAGTTTATCTTGAATGTCTAAATAACCATCCTTTCTACTATTTTGACTCTGGATATCAATTGTCCAAGATCCTATCCTCTGAGACTCTATACTATACCTTTCCATTCTGAATAAAGTAGAGTGTAACCCTAATAGGTTATAACTTCTTCAAACACCAAGAACTAACATGCAATTGATTAGAAGTAGCATGCAACCATAGATTTTGATAGGCAACTGATTAGAAGCAGCATGCAACCACCAAATTCACCAAGAACTAACATGAAAATGATTAGAAGTAGCATGCAACCATAGATTTTGACATGCATCTGATTAGAAGCAAGATGCAACCATAAATTATGACATGCAAGATCTGGGTAGTTGTCAAGATCATGGCTCTGATACCACTGAAATGTCCCTTTACTGATTTTAAATGATATTTCATGCCTCTAACCAGATTTTCAAAATCAAACAACTAATAGCACAAAGATCCGTCAAATTTCTCAAGAAACCCCAAATCGGGTATGCCAGAAATAGTGCCAAAAGCTTCACAGCTTCACCTATTATTAATAAATTTGAAAGTGGACATTATTACAGAAATTTGAGCAGCATAACAGCCTATAAAATGAAATTTCCAGATCTGTATAACATGCACACAATAGCTCCCAAATTGAGGACAAAAACAATGCTCATCGGGCTCCTGAAAACAACATAGAATAGCCCGGAATCACCACAAAAACTTAATAATCTATCACAGAAGTATAATCATATACAAATACATATTTTCAGCTCTATTTTAACATTTAAAAGTCTGATATAAAGAAGCAACCCAAACTGATATGAAATACTCAACTGGAAACACCAAACTCTTACAAAAAAAATACACCCGAAAACTCACAAATCTGCACTGTTAAGCACAAAGGCAAACTCTGCATGAGCATGCACATGGAATGGCTTCAAAATACTATCCTTAGCCTTCCTAGAAACCTGCAAACTCCCATTCTCGGGTCTCCCTAGAAACCTGCAAGCTCTCATTCTTGGGTCTCCTTCTCCACAGGTTTGGCAGCCTCTGAAGAATAACAAAGAAATGAGCAAAAATCAAGTTCTGGAATCCGGCCAAAATGACTCCAAACTCCTTAAAAGAGGGTATAACCCTAAATCATGTCCAATATGGGTTAATAAAACATATTTTAATAATAATCTTCATTTATTAGTCCATTAGCTTCCAAAGATTATCCCTTTTTTCCAAAACTTCACTTTTTTGGGCCTGGCTGCCTTAGCAAAGATTATTATTTTTAATTATTTGAAAAGGGGATATGATAGACATAGGGATATTTTGCAATTCAATTGGCTAGATGATACATTATTTGACAAGTGGAAGGAAAAAATGGCTCCTGGTGAACAATTTAATGAAGATGTAACTAACAATGATGACGTGCAAGGTGAAGAAATTGAAATCATTGACATTGTCACTATACAAGACCAACTAGAAGAAGAAGACAAAAATAAATAGTCACCTTCAGTTGCAAGCCTAGGCCCATAGGATGCTAATATGACTGAAGAAGAGAAAAAGGTAGAAGTCACTTCCACCATACAAGATAAAGGTAGTGAAGACCCATAGGTGGAGGTTAATGTGCCATCATCAGAACCAACTTCATCATTGGCTAATTTGGCTATTGCATATGAAGGAGTATCAAAATAGCAGCCAACTTAGTAGCATTAGAACATGTGATAGAAGTTGACCCACCAAAAGGAATGTTTTGATTTGGATATCTTCTATTACCCACATTTTTGTCATTTTGTGATAGGTGTATGTAAATATTCCTTGTCAGAGACACCTATCATTTTCTCTTAGCCTAAAGCTTGTTGCATCTCACACTATATAAGTAAGATTTTGGGGCTAGAGAAAGGGTTTGAATTCTATTTTTCTAAGTGATACTAAGTCTATTTTTAGTCCATTATTTTGAGCAAGTTTGTGATCTATTTTCTCTATTAGATCTTGAGAATACATGAATATAGAGTGATCTATATTTCTTCTAAAGGTCATTCTGAGTATATTGTAAATTGTATACAATTTTCAAAGAAAAGTGAATACAAATTATGAACTATCCCCATATCAATTCTTTCTAAACTTTGTATCCTTTTGACTACTTGGTTATCTTAATGTTGTATAAGTAAAGGTTTGTGCAATTGAATGCAATCTAGTTAGGTGTATATCTGTTTATCACTATTGTTAATTTGATGGATTAAGTAAAAGCTTTGATGAATGTGATAAGGTTGTTGTAGTAGTGGAAATGATTTTGAATGATGAATACTAATAAGAATTGCTGATAAAAAAATTTGTAAGGCAACAAATTAGATCTAAGAATTTGTTGTAGACTCTGAACCCCAATGGATTAGGCACTAATCAATTTTGATCCAACTGAAATAGAAATGTGTCACAAATGGTTGTCAAAATGTAGAATTTTATTAATTTTACTTTTATTTCTTGAAGATTTTCAAAGTTGGCATGTACTTGTTTGCGAGGAATGTTTTAGCTTCAATTAGTCACTATTGCTAAGAACATCTATAGACCTATAGAAGATTTTTGGTCATATCTATTGTATGGGATGTTTTTATCAAGTTATCAAGAATTTTTCATGTATTTGAGGATTTAAGATGTTAATCAGAATGAAACTAAAATAATCCTCATATAGTGCTTTCCAGTCTTGAATCATCCCTGGGTATACCCACCCTGGTTTCGCAAAGCTAAAAGATTAGAAAACCTCCCTTGGTTTTATTGAAGTTGGGTCCAAATGGTTTGCACATACAATTGATAATAAGAATTGGCTAGTCTTTAGATTGTGTGAGTATTGTCATTTTGGTATTGAGCATTTTGTTGCATATTATTTTTTTTAAACACCAACAGACACATTGGTATAAATTGTGCAAGGAATCACCTAAGGAAGAAGAACACTACTACAAGGTGTTACACATGCACAAAACTCGATCATATAGCTAAAAACTACATGAATATAGGCAAAATTGAATATGAAAAGAAAGCAAGGGCTGAAAACATAAGGAAACAAATGAAGTAGTAATGGATCCCTAAATCCACTAAAGACACAAGATTAAATCATGAAAGTGAAGTCACTCAAGAAGTGGGTGAATCTATCCCCTCAAACTAAATTCCTAAGAATGCATTGGAGCTATACTTAGCAAGAAAATCATAAGTAGTTCCAAGAAATATGAGGAATGGAAATGATCCAATCAATATTCTAGACATACTAGGATCACAAAAAGGTTATCTCTCACTGAGTTTCATCAGACTCCACTAAGAAATGTGGTTAAAGATCTTACCAAGAAAGGTTAGGAGTAAAAGGAATTTGGTTCTTCTATCGAGTTGATACTCTTGGCAAGTTAGGTCAGTGGATGACAGTCTGTCACACACTATGACAATATGGTACCTAGCATTAATGGCAAAATTTTCATCAAAATGAGAGAAACTCAACTTCAATTTTTGTCATATCATTAGAGCAAAGAATTCTCTAGGTGCATTTCAAGTGATTCTAAGAGATTCTAAGTGAATTTGCAGTTAGGGAATTTGTTTGAATATTTTCATCACTTATCGAGTAGCAATGGCATCTAGAAGCACTAGTAGTGGCAAAGCAAAAAGAGGATCAAAGATGTTGGTCAAGGGTGTAGAATGGAAAGCACCAAATTTTAAGTTAGTTCCTACAATGGTGGAGGCACTCGACTCTAATGGCATGCAATCACAAATTCCACCAAAGGTACTTCTAATTAATGATATTTGCACTCATTTTAAATGTTTAGTTCAAGAGATAGGAACCCTAGAAATGGATAGTGCTTTAGAAGAAATGTGTGTTGATGGCTCATTGAAACTCAAGCACAAGAATTTGGAAACAAAAGGGTTGACACACATATCACACCTGCAAAGAAGCTTTTAGATAAAATGGATTAGGTATATTCTTAGTTGTGTTCACAATGGTCAGTTATGGTTGGAGCAGCCTATATTGATCACCAAAAAGATGATTCAAAAGATTACTAACCTTCCCATTCTAAGTAAAGGTAAATCCACCAAAACCCTAGGTCAAGATGAACTCCGAAAGAAAACCCTAGTTGAGTGGGATGGTAGAGACTTGAAAATTAGCACTATTACCAACATAGAGCTGAGGTTTAGAATTCATGTAATTGCTCACAAGATTTACAGTTCCAGTTGTTTGAACAATGTACCATGTGAGGTAGTAGACTTAGCATTCAAAGTTGTGAAGAAAAACTTGGAATTTGACTTGTTAGAACTACTAATAAGGTAACTAAACAAGAATATGGATAGCATCAGGTCATCAAAGAACAATCCCTACAAATTTAGTTCTTTGTTAACATGTTTCTTCTTTTATGTGCAAAAATTCTTTCCATCCAAAGGTTCTATAATATGGAGAAAGGATGTTCCCATTTTGTATCAATAAATGATTTTATAGCAGAAATGGGTTTAAACTTTGATAGTATAATGGATAATTATTTTGAAGACTTCAAAGAAAGAATGGACAACAGGTTCAGGATTCCTCCTAAACTTGTTGATGACCATAAAGATGATGTATGTTTCATGGTAGACTATGATAGAGTATACATTTAGGCAGTCAAGCCCAGAGTAGCATGGGTGAAACCTCTCCCTTATAAGGTCAATATTGATGAAACAAGGGACATCATTGAAGCACTGGTAAATGAGCTTGTAGATCCCAAGCAACTAGTCTTTAGTACTTATGATGAGGAAAAAGCCAAAATTGAATTAGAAATTAAGCTACCTCAAGCAATCAACAAAGGTAAGAGAAAGATTGCTAAGATGAAAATTATCACTGGTCCCTTAATGCTTACTTAGGGAAAAGGAGAGGACAAAAAAGAGGATCAAGAACAAGAATATGAAGAGCAAGAATCAAAGAAAGAGGCAGAGCCAACAAAGAAGAAAGGGAAGGTTATCATTACTAAACCTCAAAAGGCCTCAATAGTTGTTTTCACCAGGAGAGGAAAAGGCAAAAATAAAGGTGAAGTAGTATTCAACAAGCCCCAACTTAACTTCCAAGAAAGGTTGAAACAGATGGAAGAAGGAGCTGGCATCACAAACTTTGAAGCTTTACAGTTTGAAACTAGAATTGATGTAGAGAAGATGCAGATTGAGGAGCTGGTACTCACCAAAATGGGAAAGTCAAAGTATTCCCCAGACCAAATTGCTCCTCAGATCTCAAAATAATTATTAGTAAGACTGCAACCGAGGTGGAAATCAGCCACATAGATAGCAAAAGGCATCTATGAACAATCCTGGAAGAATCTATTACCAAATCTCACTGAGGTAGAAGTAAAGACAGCCATGAAGAATAATGAAGGTAAAATGATGATTAGATTTCACACATGTTTGATTCTAATTAAGGACATTGAGCATGTTGTAAGGGATTCAAAAAACATGTGGAAGAATATCTATCATCTGCATAAGCCTAGTGATGATTCAGTTGTGATCAAGGATGATGATGGTGATAATGATGATGAAGAAGATGACAGCACTCCATGTGCTATTGTTGATATTGAAGATTATCAGGCACTAAGGGTTGATGATGAAGAGAAATGGAAAGAAGCTAAAGAGGAAGACAAGGAGGAAGTGGATGAAGAAGAAGACCCAATGAAGATTGCAATAGAAGTCATTTCTTCCCTTCCTCACTCTCCACCTAAGCCGAAAATATCATCAGGGTTGGAGACAACCTCAGCAGAATTGATTGCATCTACATCAGAAATATCATCTGCTCCTACCACCCCATAGCTCCAAGCATCTTCTATGGAAGTATCAATTACTTCATCTATCAAGTTGCAACCCTCTTCATCAACACCCGAACAATCAATCACAACATCACCAACTATGCTAGCTTCTTTTGCTCCATGTATAGTAAGTTTGCTAGCCCATTCTATAATTTTGTCTACCATAGCTCTAACTGCACCAATCTCTATTAGTACTTCAGCCTTTACATTACCTATTAGTACATCATTTTTGGGAAGTACATCAATTTTGGATATAGTTGGTACTTCTTAAATTTTTCCTCTAGTTGGACCAATTCAAATTTTTTCTCCTAGTCCATCTATATCAACTATTGTTTTTGTTTCTAAATCCAAGGAAGTAAGCACTGAAGTAAAACCTAAGACTCCACTAAAACTTCTTCTTACTGTTAAGGAAATTGATGAAGATTTAAACTTGGATAAAGACATTATTATTGCCAAGATAGATTTGGATATTGCCTCAGCCAATGAAATGAGAATGGTCAGTTAGCTTTTAGAGCTAAAGGCAAGGTAGAAGTAGATAAGAGAAGAGAGGGACAAAGAATACACAATAATCAAGAATGCCAAAAATATAATTAATGAAGCTATTGGTGTTGATGTTAATCCATCTCAACACATTTTTTTACAATTAGAAGAGGTTGTAAATAAGTTCAATGAGGACACCTCTAGGCAAGAGAAGCTCATTGAAAAGGCAGAGAAGAAATTTGACAATAAGGTGCTTGAGCACATTGCAGTAAAGAAAGTAGAATTATCCATAATTTTTAGCAACCTTGAGCAATATTTTACAAATGTAACATTACTTTTTGGCAAGCTCTATGATGTTACTGAGTACACCAAGGATGTTAAAGAAAAATTAAATAAGATAGATGTGGAAATGAAAGCTAGTGCTCAAAAGTTACAGCTTGACCATAGTTCAAGCTCTTCATATCACATGAAGTTGAAATTTTTGTTAGAAATGTAGGTAGAGTTACTTAGAGAAGAAGAAAAGATCAGATCTACACTGATTGACATCTAGAATATGATCCTTCCAATCATGGACCAAATGCAGAAACATATTGCCTATTCAAAAACATTGATTCACGAAAACAATTTTTCTATAGCAGATCATATGATTGAAATTTTTGCAGAAGTTCAAGTGGCTCTCTCCACCTACAAAATTTTGCAAGATAATTGGGATAAGACATTGTCTCTTATTCTCAAGGTATACTCCAAATTTCCCTCACATTTTAGTGTCTCTATTTGAATTTGTTGTATATATTCTTTGGCATCATTGTCAAAAGGGGGGAGTGTGAGATGAACAAGAGAGAAAGGGGAGTAAAAGAGACTTGTGAGGAAATAAAAATAAATTGACATATGTACAAATAAAAGCTATGTATGCCATATGCATGGGGGAGACATGTAAGATATGTATATATAGCAGATTTACAAAGATCAATTTTGGTAAATTAAAATTAGAATGTTAGTTAACATAAGTTTTGGTTCATAAGTGTTTTTTTTCACTAATGCCAAAGGGGGAGATTGTTGGCATTATGTTATATTTGTCATTAGTGACAACACTTACTCAATTATGAATGCTTATCGAGCATCCAATGGTTACCTTGTAAGCTTAGTAGTTATAGAGTTTACACTAAGCATTCTTGGAGCTACTAAGTAAATTTAGGCAATGTGAAGACCAACAATGTCTACTAAGTCTCTCAGTGTCTATCATGCTTTATAGTGTCTACCAAGTAATAAGTTTTTATCATGGAGATTCACTATAAACCAAGTACTAGAAGAAGTAGTGTTTATCGAGCGAAGCAAGGTAAACTCAGTGTTCAGTATCTACCGAGTGACACTACATCTATAGAGTCACCAATGGTTACCAAGTTTAGAACTACATTGAGTGATTAGTATGGACTGAGCCTTCACTTCTACTGAGTGAATGATGATGTGGAGTAATGTAGTGGACGCTCTGTATCAAAAGATCACTGAGTCAGTTTAGTGAAATCGAGTTATTTACTATTAGGCCAACTTTGTAATGTATTTGTTCACTTGTATTTTGGCTGACCTTACAATTTTGTAAATTTGAAAGGTATATATGTAAAATGTTTTGGAAGATATCAAGAAGTAAAAAATAATAATAGTGAAGGAATGTGAAGTAATTTTGAAAAGAATCTGTGAAGGATTTTCAAGAGCAGTTCAAAGAATACAGCAAGGTCAATATAGAGGTAGAAAAGTTATATTCATCACATAAGGTGATTAGTGCATAAAGGATCTTATCCGCAATCAGTTGTAAGTAGATCCACTATTTCATCTTAATAGGTGAATCAGTCTTCTAAATATTCTAATAAGGTCAACTTAATATTCTTTGTATGAATCTCCTAACCAAGTGCATACTTCATTGTATGTTTGCAAATCCTCTAACAAGGTGGACATAGCAGTCCTTTGTGCTCCTAATAAGGAAGATCACTAGAAGTGGTCAATGTAAGCCTTAATAGGCCAACTTTATGTAGCAGTATTGAAGTTTTTTGGTTATCATTCCCACCCTAGTTTTAGTTTCTATTTGGAAAGTTTCTGGGTCACCAAAATATTGTGTTCTTTTGTGTAATGCATATATTATATTTCAGAACTAATGTATGTAGTAACATAGATGGATGTGTGCTAAATTTAAAGGAAATTTTTAGAGTTACTGATTCACCCCTCCCCTCTCAGTAACTTGTCATATCTTGAATATTTCCAACACTTATCATGATCTGGGAGAGAAAGAAATCAACAAATCCCCAAAAGAATTGAGTCTTTGCTACATCCAAAATAAAAGTACAAGAGATAAACACTACTAAGGGGTGCAGATATTTTCTCAATAAGGTCTATGTGCCTGATTGTAAACTATACAAGAAGGGGAAAGAAAATAGAGGGGGAAAGGTCTCTTCAAAGGGAATGACATTGAATGGTCTAACAAGTGTGTGTGTTATGCAAGTCAACCCATCAAAAATAAATAGAATAGTTAGGCAAGTGTGTGCTGCATGCTAGTTAGTCCATCAAAGGATCCAACTTCAAGGTAACTCCATGTCCCAAAACAAAGAATTGAAAAGAAACCTAGGCATAAGGATATTTGTGTTCTCAAGGGATATAAAAAATATTAGGCTTATCTAAATTTTAATAGTCAAAATAAGGGTAAAAAATAAGGACCAAGCCTCCCAAACTATCCATAGTTTAGAGAGAGATCCAAAGAGACCAAGCCTCTATGAACTATCAATAGTTATAGAAAACTAATAATGCACAAAAAGAGAGAGAGAGAGAGAGGGGGCGGGGGTGCGGGGGGGGGGCAATGCATAGATTTGGGGATAACTCAGAAAGGATACTGGGAACATACAAGGCTAAAGTACTTTAACCCATATTTAGAATAAGTATTCACTAATCAATGACAAAAAGGATGAGAAGAGTGTACACCCTATTGGCGCTCAAAATTGTAGCCTTGATTTTGAGCACTGTTGAGAAATTAAGCCCTATGAAAGCTTTTTGGTGCCTATGTACCTGATTGCTAGTCTAAAGCCTAAAAGGTGTTTAATAATTATAACACCCTATATTCAGCCTATCTAAATAATTTAGGAAGTTAAATTGAGTTTCTGAGTCATCTGGCGAAGTCCTGTTTCAAGCATTTGTCAAATTTATAATTCTGCCCTAGTGTCAAATAATGACAAGAGGCTGTGTTTGCATTTGAATATCTTGCACCCAAAAAGGTTTTGTGACTTTCTACTTTGAGAGTGTCTAGTGTCCATACCTAAAAACCTATTTTTCAAATTTTGAGTCATTTTGAGTCCTTTTGACCAGGTTTTGAATCCCTCGAAGTTGGTCAGTTACAATTTTCATGTTTTTGCAAAATATTCAAAATTCTGGGAAGCCCTGTTTGACATGTTGTAACTTTTGACCAGTTGACCCAAATGTTGAAATTCCTTTTGTGTTACATTGTAGATGTCAGAGAATTGTCATGTTTTAAGTTTCAGCCCTTGAAGAATCCATTTGATATGTTTTTAAATGCGATTCCAAACATAATTTATAACCTTTTACTGGTGTCAGCATTTGCAGATTTATTAGGACCCCTATTCAAGACGTTATAACTTGAGATCCATGATTGCCTAGATCAAATGGTTTATTTCCCTATGTTCTACTCTAAAAATACTCTAAGTGTGTCAGTTTGTAAGTCGTGATGAATCCGTTTGCACACTTTTCCAGGTCAATTCCATTCACAAAAGAATGCTTCCTGTCAGCATGTCCAGTTTGTAAAATTCTGAGTAGCCTACTTTGACTAATTTCCATTTGCACCCTGTGATTTTTCATGAAACAAAATTGCATATTCATATTCACCTCATGAGATAGAGTCAGTGTCCCAGTTATTGTTTCCCCATGTGCTCATTTGCCTAGTTTTTTGAGCCAAATCCAAACTCAGTTTATGGTATTCTGACATGTTCTGGTGCAGGTAATTCTAAGAAGGTAACTTTGACGGTCCATATCTTTTGACCAAAAATTAATCATGAGACAAGATCTGAGAGGGTGCAAGAGTGCAGAACAAAGTATCAGTGTGCCAATTTTTAGAGCCTGGTTATTTGTTCGGGTCAGTTTTTAAAGGCAGTCAATAGACCTCCTAGCATGAAATTCACAGTTTGACAGGAAGTAGTAAACTGAATTTTAAATTGATTTTTCAGTAGTCAAATTTGATGTGAATCAGTATCAGAGTGAGAGCGTATTGAGGAAAAGGAATGATTTCAACTTTTCATAAGTGTTTGTTATATAGTATGCAAATAAAGTTATGCTTTAAAATGACATGATGATAAAGCTTTGAAGGTTTTGATTTTGAAAAAGAGCTAATGTGCAAGACTTCATGGCCTAAAGCATCATTAAAGGGGGCATGAAAACATATGAAGAAATCGTCCCTTGGCATGGAAGCCAATCCAAAGCCAACAGAAGCAACAGAGGCATAGCTAATGATCAGTATCACAAATACCCAGAAGATATCAAGGTAATGGCATCACTTGGGATAAATACTCATAGATTCTCCATATCTTGGTCTCAAAATCAACCAGGCTGGTGTTGAGTATTATGATGATTTTATCAATGCCCTCTTTCTTAATGGGATTCAACTATTCATTACACTATTCCATTTCGACCTTCCAAAAGCACTTCAAGATTCCTACGGTGGACTAATCGGTCAAGAGATAGTAATGGACTTTGAAGGCTATGCGAATATATGTTTTGGAGCCTTTGGTGACTGAGTAAATTACTAGGCAATAGTGAACGAGCCAAATATGTTTGTTCCATTGGGTTACACTGTTGGAATATATTCTCCAACAAGGTGTTTTCCTCCTTTTGGTGACTGTGCTTCTGGGAATTCCATGTTTGACCTATATCTCATTGTGCAAATTGTTTTGCTCACCCATGCAGCTGCAGTCAACATGTAAAGAGCTGGAAATGTTGTGGAGGGTGCTACAGGAAATGATGGAGTTTGAAATAAAGAGAAAATTGACTTAGCAAACTAAGAACCACAAGAGTCAATTGAAAAGAGAAGACAATGCTTAAATAAAGGTAGCTCACACTGCATCCTCAAAAAATGTAATGAAAGTTAAAACACCACCAAACCCGTAGCTTAAAAGTTTCACACGCAATGACCAAAAATAGGGGAGAAACTTGAGAAGAAAAAGGTGTCAAAATAAAGGAGAGTAGGGGACAACTTAAGCCAAGGAAGCCACTATTTCAAAGATCTCCCACTGCTTTGTGAAAGAAGGACATGATAAATGGAAGACGTCTCAAGCAAAAAAGTAAACTGTGACATCTAACAAAGGAAACAGTAGATGTAAGCATACCTCCATGCTGAGATAGGAAGTCGATACCTTGAGAGGATAAACTGACGCATTTGCAGATTCATGCAGGACCATGTCAAGATTTAAAAGAACACAGACAAGGGTGTCACCTTTATAAGAGCCAAGAGCTAGTCATGTAAAAAAAGAAGCCATGAGTTTTAAATATGCCAAAGAAAATAGAATCCATGCCATAAAATGGAATTCCCCCATGCTGTCAAAGATAGCATTGTCAAAGATAGAGTTGTTAAAGATTAACAACATACCATCCCATGTGAAGGAGCCACAACATCTACCAAAAGCATCCATGCAAAACAAAAGCAGAGTCTATGATGAAGCACAGGAAGCCACATTTCTTTTAACAGAGGGGGTGACTTAGTGTGAAAGCAAACTCATACAAAGAGCAAACACAGAGCTGTAGTTTGAGAAGAAGGAAGTCAGCATTTCAAAATGACCCTGCACAAGATGCAGGAAGAGGTCACATAATCCATAAGTCAAAGCCACAGTGATCAACACATTAAAGGAAGCCCCCATGGCAGTAGAAAAGTTGTGATTTGTAAAGAAACTCCACGATATTCATGAAGATCTTATCCAACACATAAATCCACTGTCACATAGAGAACAATGAGAACGCAGCCTCAGAAGGGGAAGAAGTTTTCAATAGTTTTATCCCACATCACCTATGTGAGGGTAGCTTTTGGTATTTAAATACTAATGCACTCAATAAGTTCAATGTCAATAAGACAATGGCTTTTGAAGCCAAGTGCATGTGTAGGTGGGTCCAGCTGGCCAGTTGGTGATAAATGATAAATTTTGAACAAAGATGCAGTCCAAGGGTCGATGATGTCAGCAGAATAAAGGCGACCAAAAAAGTCAAAAATCTGGTGCTGCACTACTTCACTAGCCGAAAAAATTTCAAAAAATTTGGCTAGCGAGGTAGCAACTAGCCGAAAAACTTCCAAAATCTAGCGAGAGCCAAAAATGGTCATGGGTTTCACTTGCAATGAATCACAAGGTGCCATGTGGCACAAACTTCAAGATAGATGTGATGTGGTAAGATCATTGAATGAGATCATACCACGTGGCACATCTGATGGTCCTCACTGACTCGCCAAGCAGAAGATGACATGTGGCAATGGGTCCCGTGTTCAATGACATGGCAGATGTGATGAGCGATCCAATCAAAAGATGCCACATGGCACTGGTCAAACTTAAGGTTGACCACAAATATAGAGGATAAGGGAAAATTTGTAGAAAATAAAAAATAATTTTTTATTTACTTTTCTAGGCAGTGGGTATGCACATTCTAAAATTTCAAAGAGAGACATTTTCTAAAGTTTATACTTTAGAATTTTTCAAATTTTATAAAAAATCAAATGTGCAGACATGAGTTTCTAGCAGAGGACTCATTTTCAAAATGACTTTCAGCGGGTTTCCAAGAGGCCAGATAGGCGATGTCATATACCGCCGAAATTGTGGAAGTCTAAATTTTCTGATTCTAAGGTTAGTTTTTGCACAAGAGTCTGTATATTTGAGCAATATGAGATTTTATATTAGGTTCTTGAATTGCAACTATTTTCAGACTAGAAAGTTCAAATTTGATTTTTTGTCAAGATCAAATATTTTGGTGACTCAGCAAGGTTTCATCATTTCAACAAAAATAGAGATTTGCAAATTAGTTACAAAAAATGATGAACCAAGATCAGATCAAGATAGGTAAAGAAATGAAAGAAGTTTTTAGTTGCAAGAGATGAAATTCTAAAGGGACACATGTCGATTGTAGGTTAAATCTAGGAATAAATCTTCATCCTATATTATTCTTTCTTTCTTCCATTGTAAGGGTTCCAGTTTTTGGGAAGTTCAAGTTCTTTGGAGAAAATTTGCACATTACTGTGATACCAAGGTCTTGGATCCAGTTCTAGTTGCATTCCCATGACTGTGACACCATTTTCCTTCATAAATTTCTTCTCATGTGAACAACAGTAGTGTAAAGTTAATACAAATAGTTCTGATACATTAGGTTGTTTCATGTTTTAATTTCATGCATTTGATTGTATTGTTTCAAGGAAATGAATACATATGAGCAAACATTTCATTAGTTTCATTCTGGTTCTTGTCTCCTATCTTAGTAATCTATAGTCTTATGTGGTCTTAGAATGAAGAGCTGAGATCAATTTGCTTCCCCTTATGGTTGTATGTCTGATATATTTTTCTATTGGAACAAAGTACCAAGTAAATGCTTAATGTGTTTGACAGGGTTACTAGTTATGCTGAGAAGGATATTTTGTGACAATGAGATCTGAGTGAACATTGATGTCTGAATCACAAGGTGATTAGATAGATCTGATGTCTGGGTACACAGAATATGTCCTGATGTCATAGATGTATGTTTTGGATTCATGAAATTTCCCAATGGATTAGGCACTGATCAGAGATAGGATCATTATGTTTTTCTGCATGTTTGAGGATTTGTTGAATATCAACATCAATAATCAACACTTTTCCCTTTCATGTTGAAGAGCTATAATAGAATGCCGTCACTCAGCTTCTGAGATTCCTAGATCTACATTTAGCTACTGTAGATTGATGTTATTTCATGAGTTATTAGGAGAAATAAGGGTTTTATCTGCTTCATAATAGATTCAGTGTATGCTTTGAACTGGTACCATATAAAGAATCTATAGGTCCACCCGCCTAGGTTTTGCAGAGCCTGAAGAAGAAGAAGAAGGGTCATGCCTTATAGTTGGCCTGGTGTCTAAATGGGCATGTTGAAAATGGGAGTTAGCTCCCCCTAGATGTGTTTTGTTCTCATTAGGGTAATTGGAAACGGCTAATGTTTTCAAACACCAACAAAATGGCGACTCTCCCAGGGATTGTATTGAATCAAATTTAAGACAAACCTTGAGAATTTGAAAAGAAGAGATTCAATACAGAAGGAGAAGTGCATTAAAAAGTTTAAGCAGTAAGTTCTCTAATGTTCTTTCCAATTTTCTTACTCCAAATCATGCACCCCAATAAGTTTTATCCATTTATAGCAGTATTTTTCAAGGTTGAATACAGATTGTGTTGCTAAGAGTGTTCATCTTCAGTCATGTCAACCGGTTGTTGTTTTCAGAATACTATTGTAATTCAGAGTTAGAATTGGTGAAAGATGTTTTCTCTCTTTAAAATGTTTTTAAAAATTTTGCAAAGTTTTCAAGTTGAATTTTCAGTTCAAATCTGTAGTGTTATGAATCATGTTTAAAATCTTTCTCACAATAGTGAGTGGTGACTCTATCTAAAGGATCTCTAAATCATTGTAGATTAGTGATGTATAAATTGTTTTCAAGAGTTTTCAGTGGAATCAAGTAGATCTGATAGTTAGATGAATTTGCAAGCAAGAAGAGAGATCTATTATAAGTTTTTGACAAATAAGTCTAGAAGTTTTGTTTGATCTATTGTCGTAAGAATTTGTAATGATAAAGATGAATCGTAGCTGTGATTTTATTTCTCTCTTCAAGGAGATGGAAACTCTGTAAAGTTATGATTAGTGGTGTGAGGAATTCATGTTAGCACCAAGCCAATCAGTAGATCAATGGTTTCATACAGCAACACTTGAGGTATTTTATACTTTCATGATTTTTTCTTTCCCATGAAAGTGAGTTCTACATATGTATTCTCCATCAAGTGAAGTTCGAGCACTAAGAAGAGGAGAATAGTTTTGTGTTTTATACATTTCATGGGATTTGGTTTCAATTGTTGTTTTAAAGTTGTGAAGTGTATTTGAAGCATTCATTTGGTAGAGGGTTGTGAATATCTGCTGCAAGTTATGAATTCTAAAAGTATTTAATGATGAATGAGTCTTGAGTTGAAGAATGTTGAGTTTCATCTCATCTAGTATGCAGCCTGTTAGTGAAGTTCCTAGACCCATCTCTACCAGGAGGTATATGCCATTGAATTTTAATGGTATTCATGGTTTTCCAAATATTATGCCTGATGATCTCAGAAAGTATTTACCTAAGTTTAGTGGAAACCATGAAATTTCAGCCAGTCATCATGTTTAGTTGTTTAGTAACTTGGTTGGTGATTTTGAAATTGCTCATGAAGACATTCAGATGAAATTGTTTGTTTAGACTTTAGAGGATGATGCTAGGGATTGGTTTTCATTCTTACCAACATGTTCAGTTTAATCTTGTGATGAATTAATGTTAGCCTTCATGATGTAGTTCGGGGAAAGAGTAAGCATCTCTGATTATTTTGATAAGCTTTTGAAAATTCAAATCAGGAATGGTGAGTTAGTTCCTGAATTCAATATCAGATTTGCAAAGATTTTAAATGAAATTCTTGAAAGTTACAAGCCAGATGATCAAATCTGTTTAGTGGTTTATCTCAGTGCATTTGATAAAAAGATGAACTATCTGTTGAGAGATAAGGAACCTAAAACTTTGCATCAGGCATTCATGATAGCAATAGAGATTGAGAATAACATAAAATATGGCTTAACCAGGAGCCACTTCTCTAGAAATGTTTGCCAGCAAGATGAGGTGCAAAGAACAAATCAATGTCATATAGAATGTTTAATTTCATATCAGCAAATAAGCACTCCTATTTTTGTAAATAGTTTTGTTGAAGATTCAAAAATAAAAACATGTGAACATGAAATCTCTTTGCTACAAAGAAGAAATGACTCCATTCATGCTCAATTGAATGCACATGTTTATAGTATTACAACAGCAAATGATAGAATTGATTCACTTGATGAGTTATCCATGCAAGATATGAATCTAGTCATTCATTTTCCCATTGATGATTTGCATTGTGTTGAAAACATAATGAATCAGGAAGAGGAAAGGTATTTATCTTAGTATGAGGATGAAGAACCTAGAAGTGATGTATCAAGTGATAAAGTTGAAATTGCTGATCCGATATATTGTGAAGAAGCATCATGTGAAGACAATGGCGAGACTTGTTGCTCAAGTCAAGAAGAGGATTATGATAGTACATATGTGTCTTCATGTGAATCAGATGTTGATTGGGAAGAAGAAAGTAATGACGAAAGTGAGTACTCTTTTTCTAGTAAAGGGATGAATTCTTTTCTTAAATCTGAAAGTGAGTGTCCATTTCAAAATTGTGTAAATCAGTTTGAGATTGAAAGTTATGAAGAAAATGTGTCTACACAATATGAAGACAAAGAGGTTATCCATAGAGACGTATTACCTAATTGTGTAGAAGAGTGTCTTGAGGATGAGTGCAGTGATGATCAATACGTGATTGATCCTAAGATTAATGCATCAGCACCTATTGGTAAGATAAATGATGATTTTCTTGCAAGACATTTGAATCACCTCTATGGAGACAATGAAAGTAACTTTGATTTGTATTCTACATGCTTCGTTGATGGAGTGGATGTTGAGTCTTCATGTAGTTCTAATTTTTCTTCATATGTTGAAAGTGTCCATGACAGTGATGTTAGAAATGGTTTTAAAGTTTTCACTAATCCGTTATATGGTGAGGAGTTTGATGTTTATTAGCACATCACTTGTCCTAATGTCTACAAAGGCGCTTTGCATGGAGTTATCAATCCTCTTTTTGAAGAACACATGGATAGTTCAGATTTAGCAGAGAATAAGTTTAATGATGATACTTTGTCTTACTGCTGTAAGAGGTCAGACTATTCTTCTTCCAAATATGATAGTGAATATGATCATGATATTACATCTAATTATGATAACAAGGTGTTTGATGAGACGGTTATTGAAAATCTGCCTATACCTTGTAATGATTTTTATGATGAATATTTTAATGTGATGACTTATCCACTTGCTGATTTCAGAGAATAATTTGAAGATCCCAGATTAGTTTTAGATGTTGATATTGATGACATGTGTGAGTCCAAGTCAGAGTATTCATTTGAGTATCATCCAGTTATGCATAAGGAAACACATTTTCAAGGTATGAGTGATCTTTTTCCACAAGTTGAATATGAACCCTTCATATTAAAAAATGATAGCATGCATGAGTCATTAAATGAAGAGAGTTTTCACTTACAGTCTAATATGTTCAAGCATGCTGATCAGAACTTTCATAGTGAGCAAGAGAATGAAGCAAGTTTTTATATGCATTATGGAAGTAAGAGTGATGATTTTGTTTTGCCAAGTGATTTGTTATATGATGATAATCTGATTGGTGAGACTGACATGAGTGGAAATTTCAGTTTACCTCATGAAATTTTAGATGAAAATCATGTTTATGATAGAGGTAAATAGTTTTGTTCAAGTTCAGTGACCCGAGGCCATCGTGTGTACATAATCTTGGTAGTTGTAGTTGTTTCCCTATTTTCAATAAAGCTATTCAAGAGAAGTTCTGAAGTTTTTGGGAGTGGTCTACTTCCTCCAGAGATCTAAATCCTTGCCATGCCCACAAGGGACATGCATCCCCCGACAAAGCCACTGTTGGCTCTCAAAATTGCAGCCTTGATTTTGAGCACTGTTGAGAAATTATGCCCTATGAAAGCTTTTTGGTGCCTATGTACCCGACTCCCAGTCTGAAGCCTAAAAGGTGTTTAATATTTCTAACAACCTATATTCAGCTTGTCTAAGTGTTTCGTGAAGTTAAATTGAGTTTCTGAGTCATCTGGCGAAGTCCTCTTTCAAGCATTTGTCAAATTTACAATTCTGCCCTAGTGTCAAATAACAACAGAAGGTTGTGTTTTCATTTGAATATCTCGCACCCAAAAAGGTTTTGTGACTTTATACTTTGAGAGTGTCTAGTGTCCATACCTAAGAACCTATGTTTCAAATTTCAAGTCGTTTCGAGTCCATGTGGCTAGGTTTTGAATCCCTCGAAGTTGGTCAGTTACTATTTTCATGTTTTTGCAAAATATTCAAAATTCTTGGAAGCCCTATTTGACATGTTGTAAATTTTGACCAGTTGACCCAAATGTTGAAATTATTTTTGCATTGCATTGAAGACATCAGATACTTGTCATGTTTCAAGTTTCAGCCCTTGATGAATCCGTTAGATATGTTTTTAAATGCGATTCCAAACACAATTTGTAACCTTTTATTGGTGTCAGCATTTGCAAATTTATCAGGACCCCTGTTCGAGATGTTATAACTTGAGATCCGTGATTTCCTAGATTGAATGGTTTATTTTCCTATGTTCTACTCTAAAAATAATCCAAGTGTGTCAATTTTTAAGTCATGAAGAATCCATTTGCACACTTTTCCAGTTCAATTCCATTTGCAAAAAATATTTTCTGTCAGCATGTCCAGTTTGTAAAATTTTGAGTAGCCTACTTTGACTGATCTCCTTTTGCGCCCTGTGATTTGTCATGAACCCAAATCACATATTCATATTAACCTCATGACATAGAGTCAGTGTTCCAGTTTTTGTTTCCCCATGTGCTCATTTGCCTAGTTTTTCGAGCCAAATCCGAACCCAGTTTATGGTATTCTGACATGTTTTGGTGCAGGTAATTCTGAGAAGGTAACCTTGACGGTCAATATCTTTTGACCCAAAATTTTTCATTAGACGAGATCTGACAAGGCACAAGAGTGCAGAACAAAGAATCAGTGTGCTAGTTTTTAGAGCCTGGTCATTTGTTCGGGTCAATTTTTAAAGGCAGTCAATAGACCTCCTAGCATGAAATTCATAGTTTGACAGGAAGTAGTAGACTGAGTTTTAAATTGATTGTTCAGCAATCAAATTTGATGTGAATTAGTATCAGAGTGAGAGCGTATTGAGGAAAAGGAATGATTTCAACTTTTCATAAGTGTTTGTTATATAGTATGCAAATAAAGTTATGTTTTAAAATGACATGATGATAAAGCTTTGAAGGTTTTGATTTTGAAAAAGAGCTAATATGCAAGACTTCATGGCTTGAAGCATCATTAAAGGGGGCATGAAAATATATGAAGAAACTGTCCCTTGGCATGGAAGCTAGTCCAAAGCCAACAGAAGCAACAAAGGCATAGTTGATGATCAGTATCACAAATACCCAGAAGATATCAAGTTAATGGCATCACTTGGGCTAAATACTCATAGATTCTCCATATCTTGGTCTCAAAATCAACCAGGCTGGTGTTGAGTATTATGATGCTTTTATCAATGCCCTCTTTCTTAATGGGATTTAACTATTCATTACACTATTCCATTTCGACCTTCCAAAAGCACTTCAAGATTCCTACGGTGGACTAATCGGTCAAGAGATAGTAATGGACTTTGAAGGCTATGCAGATATATGTTTTGGAGCCTTTGGTGACCGAGTAAAGTACTAGGCAATAGTGAATGAGCCAAATATGTTTGTTCCATTGGGTTACACTATTGGAATATATCCTCCCACAAGGTGTTTTCCTCCTTTTGGTGACTGTGCTTCTAGGAATTCCATGTTTGACCTATATCTCACTGTGCACAATGTTTTTCTCGCCCATGCAGCTGTAGTCAACATGTAAAGAGCTGAAAATGTTGCAGAGGGTGCTACAGGGAATGATGGAGTTTGAAATAAAGAGAAAAGTAAAAGAAGCCATTGTTTCAAAGATCTCCCACTGCTTTGTGAAAGAAGGACATGATAAATTTAAGACGTCTAAAGAAAAAAATAAAATCACGACATCTAACAAAGGAAATAGTAGATGTAAACATACCTCCATGCTGAGATAGGAAGTCAATGCCTTGAGAGGATAAATCCACGCATTTGTAGATTCATGCAAAACCATGCCAAGATTAAAAAAATGCAGAGAGGGGCATCACCTTTATAAGAGCCAAGAGCTAGTCATGTAACAAAAGAAGCCGTGAGTTTTAAAGATGCCAAAGAAAATATAATCCACACCATAAAATGGAATTCCCCCACGCTGTCAAAGATAGCACTGTCAAAGATAGAGCTATTAAAGATTGACAGTGTTCCATCCCATGTGAAGGAGCCATGACATCTTACAAAAGCATCCATGCAAAAAAAAAGCAGAGTCTACGATGAAGCACAGGAAGCCATGTTTCTTTTAACAGAGGGGGTGACTTAGTGTGAAAGCAAACTCATACAAAGAGAAAATACAGAGCCATGGTCTGAGAAGAAGGCAGTCAACATTTCAAAATGACCTTGCGCAAGATGCAGGAAGAGGTCACACAATCCATAAGTCAAAGCCACAGTCATCAACGCATTAAAGGAAGCCCCCACGACAGTAGAAAAGCTATGATTTTTAAAGAAACTCCACGATATTCATGAAGATCTGATCCAACACATAAATTCGTTGTCACACAGAGAACAATGAACACGCAACCTCAGAAGGTGAAGAAGTTTTCAATAGTTTTATCTCACATCACCTGTGTGAGGATAGCTTTTGGTATTTAAATACTAATGCACTCAATAAGTTCAATGTCAATAAGACAGTGGCTTTTGAAGCCAAGTGCATCTGTAGGTGGGTCCAGCCGGCTAGTTGGTGATAAATGATAAATTCTGAACAAAGATGCAGTCAAAGGGTCAATGATGTCAGCAAAATAAAGGCGACCAAAAAGTCAAAAATTTGGTGCTGTACTACTTCGCTAGCCAAAAAATTTCAAAAAATTCGGCTACCGAGGTAGTGACTAGCCAGAAAACTTCCGAAATTCGGTGAGAGCCAAAAATGGTCGTGGTTTTCACTTGCAATGAATCAAAAAGTGCCATGTGGCATAGACTTCAAGACATATGTGATGTGGTAAGATCGTTGAACGAGATCGTGCCACGTGGCACATCTAGCAATCCTCGCTGACTTGTCAAGCAGAAGATGCACGCAATTTAGCATAGCAAATTAGTGAGAAGATGACATGTGGCAATGGGTCCTGTGTTCGATGACATGGCAGATGTGAGGAGCGGTCCAATCTGAAGATGCCATGTGGCACTGGTCAAACTTAAGGTTGACCACGAATTTAGAGGATAAGGGAAAATTTGTAGAAAATTTTAAAAAAAATTATTTACTTTTCTGGGTAGTGGGTATGCACATTCAAAAATTTCAAAGAGAGACATTTTCTAAAGTTTATACTTTAGAATTTTTCAAATTTTATAAAAAATCAAATGTGCAGACATGAGTTTCTAGCAGAGGATTCATTTTCAAAATTACTTTCAGGACGTTTCCAAGAGGCCAGATAGGTGATTTCATTTACCACCAAAATCGTGGAAGTCTGAATTTTTCAATTTTGAGATTAGTTTGTACACAAGAATCTGTCTGTTCGAACAATATGAGATTTTCTATTAGTTTCCTAAATTGCAACTATTTTCAAACTAGAAAGTTCAGATTCGATTTTTTGTCAAGATCAAATATTTTTGTGACTCAGCAAGGTTTCATCATTTCAACATAAATAGACATTTGCAAATTAGTTACAAAAAATGATGAAACAAGATCAGATCAAGATGGGTAAAGAAATGAAAGAATTTTTCAGTTGCAAGAGATGAAATTCTAAAGGGACACATGTCGATTGTAGGTTAAATTAGAGAATTCATCTTCATCCTATATTGTTCTTTCTTTCTTCGATTGTAAGGGTTCCAATTTTTGGGAAGTTCTAGTTCTTTGGAGAAAATTTGCACATTATTGTGATACCAAAGTCTTGGATCCAGTTCTGGTTGCATTCCCATGACTGTGACACCATTTTCCTTCAGCAATTTCTTCTCATGTGAACAGTAGTAGTGTAAATTTAATACAGATAGTTTTTATACATTAGGTTGTTTCATGTTTTAATTTCATGCATTTGATTGTATTGTTTCAAGGGAATGAATACATATGAGCAAGCATTTCATTAGTTTCATTTTGGTTCTCGCCTCCTGTCTCAGTAATCTATAGTCTTATGTGGTCTTAGAACAAAGAGCTGAGATCAATTTGCTTCCCCTTAAGGTTGTATGTCTGATATATTTTGTTGTTGGAACAAAGTGCCAAGTAAATGCTTAATGTGTTTGACAGGGTTACTGGTTATGTTGAGAAGGATATTTTGTCACAATGAGATCTGAGTGAACATTGATGTCTGAATCACAAGGTGATTAGATAAATCTGATGTTTGGGTACATAGAATATGTCCTGATGTCATAGATGTATGTTTTGGATTCATGAAATTGACCAATGGATTAGGCACTGATCAAAGATAGGATCATTATGTTTTGCTGCATGTTTGAGGATTTGTTGAATATCAACACCAATAATCAACGCTTTTCCCTTTCATGTTGAAGAGCTATAATAGAATGCCCTCACTCAACTTCTGAGATTCCTAGATTTTCATTTAGCTACTATAGATTGATGTTATTTCATGAGTTATCAAGAGAAATAAGGGTTTTATCTGCTTCATAATAGATTCAGTGTATGCTTTGACAACTGGTACCATATAAAGAATCTGTAGGTCCACCCTCCTAGGTTTTACAGAGCCTAAAGAAGAAGAAGGGTCATGCCTTATAGTTGTCCTAGTGTCTGAATGGGCATGTTGAAAATGGGAGTTAGCTGCCCCTAGATTTGTTTTGTTCTCATCAGGGTAATTGGAAATGGGTAACGTTTTCAAACACCAACACACCCCTATGTTAAAGTGATTTCCAATACCTTAATGGTAGAAATGGCTTTAATAGAAGGATACATGATTCCATGAAAGAACATTTCCACTATGACATGCTCCCAAGAAGAGAAACATATAATCAAGAGAAATAAGTAAATGCCAAAACGAGAGAATGTGAAGGGATCTATTAATTTTAGGGTGAGTATGATCATATTATAATATTTAATATTATATCAAGTATGAAATATCACCATTACCCAAAGGAATTAGAACTACAAAAAAATCAAGGAAAAGACATGTAAGAGTTATGAAGAAGAATCTTTTTGGGCCAATAAAATAAAGACCAAAAAGAATCGGTGCTACCATATCATAAGCAACCAAAAAGAACATACAAGATCACTAGTATAAACAATAGAATAGGTACAATATAAAGAAACAAGGATGGTCTAAATCAATCTAATCAAAACATATTAAAAAGGAACAATGTGGGAGGAAAATGTCACAATAACACAAAGACTACCATGCTAAATGAAGTACATGTCAAGTGTTATATGTGCCTTCCCTTCCCCCCAATAGAATTGAGTCTTTGCTACATCCAAAATAAAAATAAGAGAGATAAACACTACTAAAGGGTGCAATTATTTTCTCAATAAGGTTTGTGTGCCTAATTGTAGACTATACAAGAAGGGGAAAGAAAATAGAGGGGGAAACGTCTCTTCAAAGGGAATGACATTGAATGGTCTAACAAGTGTGTGTGTTGTGCAAGTCAAACCATAAAAAATAAATAGAATAGTATAGCAAGTGTGTGTTGCATGCTAGTTAATCCATCAAAAGATCCAACTTCAAGGTAACTCCATATCCCAAAACAAAGAACTAAAAAGACACTAGGGCATAAGGATTTTTTTTTCTTAAGGGATAAAAAAAATATTAGGCTTATCTAAATTTTAATAGTCAAAATAAGAGTGAAAAACAAGGATTAAGCCTCCCAAACTATCCATAGTTTAGAGAGAGATCCAAAGAGACCAAGCCCCTACGAACTATCAATAGTTGTAGAAAATTAATAATGCAAGCGCACACACACACACACACACACACACACACACACACACACACACACACACATAGAGAGAGAGAGAGAGAGAGAGTGGGGGGGGCAATGCATAGATTGGGAGATAACTCAGAAAGGATATTAGGAACACACAAGGCTAAAGTACTCTAACCCATACTTAGAATATGTATTTGCTACTCAATGAAAAAAAGGATTAGAAGAGTTTACACCCCTATGTTAAAGTGATTGGCAATACCTTAATGGCAGAAATGGCTTTAATAGAAGGATACATGCATCCACGAAAGAACATTTCCACTATGAGATGCTCCCAAGAAGAGAAACATATAATCAAGAGAAATAAGTAAATGCCAAAAAGAGAGAATATGAAGGGATCTATTAATTTTAAGGTGAGTATGATCATATTATAATATTTAATATTATATCAAGTATGAAATATCACCATTACCCAAAGGAATCAGAACTATTAAACAATCAAGGAAAATACATGTAAGAGTTATGAATAAGAATCTTTTTGGGTGAATAAAATAAATACCAAAAAGAATCAATACTGCCATATCATAAGCAACCAAAAAGACCATACAAGATCACTAGTATAAACAATAAAATAGGTACAATATAAAGAAACAGGGATTATCTAAATCAATCTAATAAAAACATATTAAAAAGAACAACATGGGAGGAAAATGTCAAAAGAACACAAAGACTACCATGCTAAATGAAGTCCATGTCAAGTGTTACATGTGCCTCCCCCACCCTGCCCCCCCACTACTCACCCTGCCACCCCCCACCTCTGCCCCCCCCTCACCCCCCACCCCCCACCCCTAGTGTGTGTGTTCTGCAAGTCAACCCATAAAAAATAAATAGAATAGTATAGCAAGTGTGTGTTGCATGCTAGTTAATCCATCAAAAGATCCAACTTCAAGGTAACTCCATATCCCAAAACAAAGAACTGAAAATAAACTAGGGCATAAGGATTTTTTTCTTAAGGGATAAAAAAAATATTAGGCTTATCTAAATTTTAATAGTCAAAATAAGAGTGAAAAACAAGGATTAAGCCTCCCAAACTATCCATAGTTTAGAGAGAGATCCAAAGAGACCAAGCCCCTACAAACTATCAATAGTTGTAGAAAATTAATAATGCACGCACACACACACACACACACACACACACACACACACATAGAGAGAGAGAGAGAGAGAGAGAGAGAGAGAGAGAGAGAGAGAGAGAGAGAGAGAGAGAGAGAGAGAGAGAGAGAGAGTGGCGGGGTGGGGGGGGCAATGCATAGATTGGGAGATAACTCAGAAAGGATATTGGGAACACACAAGGCTAAAGTACTCTAACCCATACTTAGAATATGTATTTGCTACTCAATGAAAAAAAGGATTAGAAGAGTTTACACCCCTATGTTAAAGTGATTGGCAATACTTTAATGGCAGAAATGGCTTTAATATAAGGATACATGCATCCACGAAAGAACATTTCCACTATGAGATGCTCCCAAGAAGAGAAACATATAATCAAGAGAAATAAGTAAATGCCAAAAAGAGAGAATATGAAGGGATCTATTAATTTTAAGGTGATTATGATCATATTATAATATTTAATATTATATCAAGTATGAAATATCACCATTACCCAAAGGAATCAAAACTATTAAACAATCAAGGAAAATACATGTAAGAGTTATGAATAAGAATCTTTTTGGGTGAATAAAATGAAGACCAAAAAGAATCAATGCTGCCATATCATAAGCAACCAAAAAGACCATACAAGATCACTAGTATAAACAATAAAATAGGTACAATATAAAGAAACGGGGATTATCTAAATCAATCTAATAAAAACATATTAAAAAAGAACAACATGGGAGGAAAATGTCAAAAGAACACAAAGACTACCATGCTAAATGAAGTCCATGTCAAGTGTTATATGTGCCTCCCCCACCCCGCCCCCCCCACTACTCACCCTGCCACCCCCCACCTCCGCCACCCCCCCCACCCCCCCCCCCCCCCCCCCCCCCCCCCCCCCCCCTCAATCTCCCTTCCCCACCACCCACCCTCCTCCATCTTCATCTAAAATGATAGAAGAAGGATGACAAGTTGTAAGAAGAACAAAATCCAACAGAATAGGAATCAAAACTATTTCCAAGAAATGACTTTTATAGGAGTCGCTATGATCACCACTATAATTCATTGTAAGTTGTATAGAAATAATGTTAGGAAAATCATTATACATATCTATTAATTCTTCATCACTACTAACATGTTCATCATTAAGACTATCTTCCATGTCAAGATTAATAGAATCAAAAATACAAAAGAATCATCATGTTTATCAATTTGCATAATGTTACCTTGTTTAGCTTCCTCCAAAGACTTGTACATAGTTTGATCAAAGGAAGGTAAGGGTTGAGATGAATATGTGGGTTGAGAGGAAAGAGAATGATCTTTAGCCTTAGCTTTAGCTTGACAATTCTTGTGACACTAATGAGAATGTTGGTTACGAATGGTCTTGTGAGATAAACTACAAGGATTAAGATCAAATACCATAGTTTCCAAAGAAGGAATGATAATTGGATTAGGTATAGTAGTTGAAGGAGTAGATGTAGAAGGTAAAATAGGTTCATAAGTGGAAGGGACAAATGAAGTAGGAAAGATAGGCATAGGGGAATGACTCTTAGGAAGACTAATCTCAATAATCTTCACTACCTTATATATTTGATAATGTTGATAAAGGTGATCACAAGGAGTAGGAGGTTTTTCAGCAAGAAATGTCCAATACAAATCAATTGCAACATAATCTCAAGGATGCAATAACTTATGAAGGGAATTATTGATGGTGACAATTTTTTCATTACAGGGAAATTTAATGACCCTATGAATAGGAGAGGGTAAAGATTGCCTAGAAGAAAGCCATGGAATACCAAGATTAACTTGAAATTCATTAGAGGTAGGAATAAAAGAAAGGTAGTGTAAATAATATTTCTTGAAAGAATAACATGTCATGTAATAGAACCTTGAGGATGATAAAGAAAACCATTGCAAGTTTAAAGTTGTGTGGGAGTTGTGTCATAGGTGCATTATTAAAAATATTCCTTCTCATGGTATTTTTATTGATCAAGTGCATGATAAAAAATATGACCATACAAAATTTTAAATCTACTGATAGAATAAATAACTTTTTCTTTAATAGTTTTCTTACAATTAATTAAATTAGTCAAATAAATATGAGGAGCAATATGATTTTAAAATTATTGGATGAAATAATTAGCAACAGTTTGGAATGAATCAATAGAATAAGGAGTAGATAGAAATACCATTGCAAAGCTCTATCCCTAAAAGTATGAGGAAATAACTTAGCCATGAGCATATGGTCATGACAAAAATCACTACAACTAGTCTAAAAAAATTTAAGATGAATCACAAGATCTCCTTTATCCTTATTAGTCTCAAGATGACGTACCTCAACATTTTGTAGTATATAAAAAAAGGATATCTAAGGAAAAGGGATTAGCAATGTCACGTATACGAATGTTGTACTTAGATTGAGTGAACTGAGCCACTTATTTTTGCATCGTAGTGATAATTTGAACCAAGTAATGGTAAAATACAAAGATGCAATAGTAGGCATAGATAACTTAGATTTATTATTAAATTTGTAAGAAGTAGAAAGAAATTTCAAATATGTCAGCAAAGGAGTAGAAAGAACAGGTATAGGGTTTAAATAAGTAAAAGGAATCACATTATATGAAGGTCACAAAGAGGGTTTAGAAGTAGGAGGAACACTCATAGAAAGTGAAAGACTGGGAATACCATCACTTAAAGGAGTGGAGACTCTTGTAGAAGTTTTCATAAGAGGTGGAGCATATGTAGGTATGCTAGAAAGAGAGGTGGAAATTGAAATAGAAGGTTCAACAGTTGTGAAAGGAGGAGGATATCCTAACTCTTGAGCATACTGCATTTAAGACTTAGCATGATTATTAATAAGGTGAGATATACGGTGCAAGATGGAATTTCTTTTAACATCATTATTAAAAAGTTTACTAAGAGGTTCAATAGAAGAAACACTATCAAGATTTTGATCTTCTTGAACAAGCCACATTTCCAATTTATCAAATGAGAAATGTTATCAACTTACAAAGGAAGAACACTTAAAGCTTCATCTTCATCATGAGATGGGTGAGAAGAGTTATGCTCAATTATAGGATTAAGATCATGAGAAAAGATATTAGTGTCATCATGAGTCCTAGGTAGAAATGAGGAATTGTGATCAAAGGATCCCATAAGTCTATGAATTTACTTGATGAGAATGTTATAGACTTGACTTAGTCTAATTAAGCTCAAAAAAAGGGGGGGATTAAAAAATAAATTGATATTGAGATATAATCATAGAAATACAATAAAGATCATAAAATAGAGATATAGCCACATAAAAGATAGCTAAATCTAACTCTATAATCAGAAATATGGAAGGGTGTTCACCAAAGAAGAGAAAAATTAGCTCCTAAAGGAAAGGAGCGCAACCTAGGTTCACCAAAATATTTAGAGGTAAAATAAATATTCTTTAGTAGGAAGTGGACATTCACTTTAAACCACTAAACAATTCAAAGGGAAGAATGAAGGGAAGGAGATAATCCCCAAAAATGATTCCTCTTTATAACCCAATTTAGACTAGAAAGGCCAAAAAGAGAAAGGGTACCAATTCAAAATTTGAATCATAAATGTGAATGAAATATAATGTAATCCACTCTTTGATTCATGTTTGGTTGTAGTGTAGACTATGAAATGAAGCCTCCAAGCCTCCTTGTATATGAGTTTTCAGGTGGGAAAACAATATAGGTTGACTAGAGAGTTGGGATTAATTGATTAAACCCCTAAGGCTTTTTGGGCTCCAAACCTTGCAATCTCTGGGGTCAAGGTTGACTTGGGTCAACCCTTACTAGTCCAAGTTGACTTAGTGATGGGGACACAACCCACGCACAGAATGGACACAACAGGAAAAGGGAAATTGTATTAACTGTGAAAATAAGCTAGTACATTTAGTACAGAGAAAATAGACTTCAAAACATGCCCTAAGGGCTTACAATAACATAAATCTAGAGATAATTTCTCCTTTTAGTACCTCCTCTCAAACTCCACTCCGAATTGCCTTTTACAATGCCAGAAATGTCCTTAAATAGACCTCGGAGGGTTAAGGACTAGGAATACATTCTAGAAAGTGCTAGTAGGTATCCATCGACCAAGTAGAAGGCTCCAGAAGCCATGTTAGAAGTTGGTGCAAATCTAGAAGAATCTAAAAACGGTAATCAAACTTTCGAGAGGCATAACTTTTGAACTGTAGCTCTGATTGACGAACTGTTTACATTTCTGGAAAGCTCTTGAAGCGTTGTATAGCCCTATGGACAAGCTGTGCTTGTCCCCCATTTTTTTTACTCTTTTCAAGGTCATTTAATGTCCCTAACTTGACTTTGAAGCATTCTTAGGAGGTCTCCAAAACCCAAAAAACTGCGGTAACTTTCAAACAGTGGGGCCTTTTGACCTGATTCTTTTTTTGGAATGCTCTAAATTACAATTACATTCATCTAGCCAATTTACACCTCCTAGTTCACAAAAATTATGGCTCAATTACATACTCCTATTTTTTTGGCATTTACACGTATCCCAAGGTGTTCAAATGCTCTATCCTAGAACACTGATAGTGGAACTGTGAGAGTTGGAGCATTTATTTGACCCAAATGGGTATCTAGACATGAAAACACATGAAATAGAAACTAAGTCTAAGTTTATTTTTTTTGGTGACACAAGATTGCCCTTATACCTCTGGATGCTCTTGGATCACTTAGGTCAACTTGGTCCTAGAGAAGGGGACAAGGGAACCATAGAAAAATAAGGTAGAGGGTAGAAGAACTTGGTAATAAAGTGGAAGGTCCAAACAAGGGATATGGAGCACTGAGAACATGTCCATCCATGGTCTAGGAAGTCATCATATAATAGGTGCTAAAAGCTCATAAGAGGAAAGTGTGTCCATTTTAAGATGGTACACCATTCCTAGCAAGTTTTTTCTTGGCAAGTGTTTCCTTGATAAAAATTTAGGATGTTATGAGTTTCTTATATTTTTGTGCTTCACTTTTCATTACCATTATTTGTGGATGTATATGGTTAAGTTTGAAATATATATTTGGTGTAAAAGTGTTGCAATACTAATTCACTCACCTCTTAGTATTTTCTATTTCTAATAGTAAATAAATCAATGTTAAATCTTCTATATGATAACATTGTTTCTATTTATCAAAATCAACAACATTAATTCACATTTGTATGTAGTAGAGCTACTATTCATTTTGAAAATTTCCACAATATTAAGCTAACCATAAAACAATGTATGACTAGGGAAATATCCAATGTTTTTTCACCAATGGGGTGGACATTGTTATTTTGGGATTTTAATAGTTAGCTACCTTAAAAATGACTAAAATTAATCTCCAATATCTAGTCATGTGTTTGTCGTTAGGAATTTTCTTAAACTTTGAGGTCTAAGTAAAACATTGCAACAAATGATGCATCTTCATAAGGTGTATAATTTTCTAGACATAGCATGGGTGTGTTTGTAGTTAAATTATTTCAAATAGAGGCATGACCAATAAAAGGGATCTACATGACATCCAATTGAATAATATAGATAAACATATAATAATTTTTAGATATATGTAAAATAGACTTCCTCCCAAAAGGATTATGGTCATGATATTTCAATTAATGTTAGGGCTCCAACCACTTAATAATTTTCCTTATAGGAACTCATATGTCTAATGATATTAAGAATAAGATGTATTGTATATCTAATATTTTATATAAATTACACACTTTAACTTGTTAGAATCCTACAAGTACATGTATTGTCGATAAATGAGAGATGCAAAATTTAAACCTAGAACAAAATAGTTATTTAATTGAAAGGGCTCAGTCTTTTTAAGATATATATACAACCGGAATGGTTTAGAGACTAGCATTTAGAGATTAGTTTAAGATCTACATCCTAGGGGATTCCACTCTATGGATAGTAGAGTGTTGCTTGCAGTGAGCCATGTAGAATATTTATTGAATTGCAAAATCTAAAAAAAACTTACCTTGGAATCAATTCTAAAACTTTTTATTTAGAAACTCATCAATCAAGATTATATCGTGAAATATAAAATCATGATGCACTTCAACTTATGTGACACACTCCTTAGACTATTTAAAATCCTCTTTGACACGTGTAACAACATCTTGATCATCTATAATGTATTACATACATCATCCTCAAATATTTTAACCCATATAATCATATGTAAAATTACAAGCACTGTAAATAAATGGTAATAATTGATGCCCCAAAGGTGTAGCTTCATTACATTAGGATATAATATTTATAGCTTGTGGAAAGATATATGTAATTGAATGGATGCTAAACTTGTAGATAAACTAACTTAATTTTATCCTTCACGATGAAAGGGTTTCCATGATAAAGAATGGGGTACACTTAGATCTTATCCTCTAACTATCACATGAAATAGGGTTAAGAAAATTATCATTGTTTTACTTCTTTCCATTTGAGTGCAAGAGAACCCTTAGTCATAATGCATATCAATATTTGTAATCAATTAGTAAATTAATAGTTAAGTTTACATTTCATTTTTATTTTTATTACTAATTTACAAAGTAATTAAATTTGTATTACTTCTTCAACTCTTTCAAGATATGAATTAATTAGGTTGTTTTAAGCATTTCTTAATCTAGTGATATCATGAGGCATAACTTTAATAGTTGTAAGGTATGAATTATTATTTTGGATTAATAAATGTTGTTCACTAGAGCTAGAAATGAGTGAGATCAAAACAAGGGAAACTTCATCACTATGGTGATATTTTAACATGTTGGGTATTAACACCTCATGCATTCATCTCTTATTGATATTACTTTATACTTGATTACAACTCACATTATCCCTCCATTTTCACTTGGAACAACACATCACCTTATCTCTCTATACTTTGTTTCCTCCTTATCACTCCATCTATCCTGTCGAAAGACTTCCCTCTCACTTTGTATCTCTCCAATGCATCTTTGGTATGCAAGCCCAAATAGAAAAACATGATTAATTCTTGTTGGCTTCAGCAAACCAATCGTTGTGTAGGTGTATTTTATCAAGAACGAGTGGGTAATTGGATCTTGAATATCTACATGTCATTTAAACCAAGAACCATTGTATTAACAACTCAATATTATCAATCCAATATCCACTAGGAGAGAATTATCATGATATGAAGGGATTAACAAAACATTTAATTAGATAATATTAATAATTTTATTACATAATAAATTTAATATTATTAATCATTTATCAAATATTTAAAAACATGATAAAAATAATTTAGAAATAGAATAAAATAAAATTAATTATACTCTATTTATTTCCTCAACACAAAATTACTTTTCTATAAAGAAACAATATAAAATTATTATTTTAAATATTAATAAAAATAAGTCAATTTTTTTGTTTAATCTTCTCAAATTAATAGCAAATCAAAGTATGTTTTTAATGAAACTAAAGCATAAAAGATATGTCTTAAAAATAATATTAAAAATAGATTGCTCAAAATCAAAGTTGAAGAATCAATTTGATTGAAGATAATTTTTATTTTTATTTTAAATTAAAAAATCAAAATTTATAATTTAGTCAAAAGAAATTTTAATTTTTTATTTATATAAATTTTTTTTATTAAATAGTAAAAACAAAACCTTATCAATAGATTTCTTGAAAATAATATTATATTGTAGTAATTTTAAAATTTTTTTGACATAAAATGAATATTAAAATTATTATCTTTAATTTTTTCTTCCTAGAAACCGTATTAGTGGTAAGATTCCATATTCGTCAGGCAAGATGTGCTCATTGAATTTTTTTAGGTTTCTAATAGAATTTCTTAAAATGGTTCTATCCCAAATATCTTGGGTAATCTCTCTATGTTGGAATACTTGGATCTATTTGGCAACCAATTAAGTGTAGAAAATAGATTGAAGGAGTATGATAAATGTGTTTCAATCATTGTTTTGTCACTGCTGTCAAACCTTCTATTTTGCTAGTAAAACAACTACTTGTATGATTTAAGTACTATCACTTATTTGATTGTTGAAGAGGATTTGATCAAAAGGTGTAATAATAGCACCTAAAGGAAAGGTTGAGTTAAGTTATGTAAAGGAGTACAAGAATCAACTAAGATAGTGATATCATAGTGCATTGATAATCTACTTAAGGTTGCAAAGGTTGGTTATGCTAAGAAAGTTCAAAAGGACAAGTTAAACAATGTTTTTTTGCAAAGCTTGACTGAGTGGACAGTAGGTGTCGAGAAAAGTTAGTGCAAGCTGAATAGAAAATTAGTTGGAGCTGAGTGAAAGGCTATTCTAGTGTATGCTAAGAAAAAGAGTGGATGTTGAGTAAAGTTTAGTTGATGTGGAGTACTAGTAAACTCTACTTCATGTCAAGTGATTTTACAAAGGATGCCAAGCAATGCAGTATGTGTCGAGCATCAGAAACAAGTTAATGTTGAGTGTTAACATTATTAGAAAGATCGTGAAATCAGTGGATCTGTGCTGACAAGTTTGTTTTCTTGGATTTTTTGAACTAGGTGGAAGATAAGATTGATGAGCTGGTGGCACAAAATGTTGGAATTACAAATGGTGAACATATACTTTTAAGAGGGGGGATTGAATTAGAAGTATTAATCTTTAACCAATAAAACTTTTAATTTAAAACAATGCACGCAGTAACATATTGAATAGCATGTAAAGTAAATGCATCTACATAAACACTTGACACTAGATATGATTACCTAGAAACCCTCCAAATGAGAAGGTAAAACTGGGGTGGGGATGACACCCACAATTCCTCAATACTACAGCAATAAAGTGTCACTTGTTAAGGTTACATAGTTTGACCATTTTCATGATTTACCCTATGAAAGGCCTACCTTGTTAAAGGCTTAAAAAGGATTGTTGGATCCTATCCTATTAAAGGATTTTGATCACCCTATTAGAAATGTGCTTGGTTAAAGGACTTTTAGAACACTCACTTGGAATGTCACCCTATTAAAGGATTTTACAATGACTATTAAGTCACCCTTAATCCAAAGGATTTCACCCTACTAATATAGTTGTTAAGTAATAGTAGAATGTTTGATCTAATAACTTACAACTTTTCCTTGCTAATTTTGGATCATAGTTTTTTCCATCTTGATCATCTTGATCTATTATAACAATGTTGTATCACTTCTTTTCTGTTCTACAAACTTATTCTACAATTCTCTCACACTTCTAACTCACCTTGAATGCTTTTTGATCAATTCACCCTTTCTCTTCCTTCTATTCTTCATTTGCATCACTTCTTTATACATACTAAATTATGGGGCTTCATCTTCCTAAAAAAGACTTCGGTGGCTTAGGGTTAGGTATGAATCTATGACTAAGATTCATTTATTTTGCCACTTAATCCCTTCCAATTTTCTAATTGGTTGCATGTTAATTGTATAGGAAATTCAAATAGATTTACCCTTATCTTCAAAGCTTTGAGATATATCTATAAGTTGAGATAAAAATGGTTTACGTAGTTGTTTGTGCCATCACAAACAACTAGGTCCATTATGTGTTACTCGATACTTGGTAATACTAATGCTCAACACTTATTGTAATTTTATCTAGCTCTCCACATAAACTTGCTTGGCATCAACTGTATGCTCAACACTTGAATTACTCGGCACATGATTGACTCAGCACTCATTGCAACTCAACATCTATAAATATTATACTCGGCATGTATTACAAGCTCAACATGAACAATATCTTAAGTGTGTTGATACTCAGTTGTCAAAACCAAACTAAGATCAACAATCTCCCCCTTTGACATAAGTGTCAAAAACACTTAACTATATATAACAAATCTAATTTCCTTGAGTATAATATATACATAATTTAGAATATATAAAAATTTTCAAAAAAATTCAAAATTCTAGAATAGACCTCCCCCTAGGTTAATGTGCTTATTCTGTATCCAAAATTTCTTCTCTTCTTTGAGTAGATTTGCTTGATGCTGATATTGTTTGTCTTCAAAAATAGTGATACTCTTTTTGTGTCTAATATATTTTGTTTCTACTTTTTTTTTTTTTTCTCCTCCTTTGTTTGCTTTCCCCCTTTGGTTATCTCCCTCTTTCTCTTTGTCTCCACCTTTTATATGTAACTCTCTTTGTATATTGATACTCTTTATCTTCCCTTGCACATTTATCTCCCCTTTTATTATTTATTATCTCCCCCTTTTATGACACTGATGTCAAAGGGTCTATAAATTGATTATTTATTTTTTCTAAATGTTCTTATGAACTTCCATTATAATCTATTGAGCAACATCCCAATTTTCTAAGGCAACATCTAAGGTTTTCATTTGGATAGTTCTCTCTACTGCAAGGTGAACTTGTAGTCCATCCAAAGTTGAAAGATTAGGATCTTTCTTTACCCTACTTCTACATAGGCTCTTTCCTTTTGGATTATTCCCATATGAGGGGTAAGGGAGGCTTATATATTATGAAATTTGGCTCCTATGTTAGACTCTTCTATTGTTAACACAATTAGTTGATTTTGTGTTCGAAGCACTAAATGAAAATGCTTCTCACTCTGAGCTAGATTCTTAGGTAATTGCATACCTGAGAGTTTCAAACTGTTCTCTAGACTTAGAACCCTATGGGTCATTTCTTGTGTGAAGAGTGTAGGATCACACAATTTTGTGTATAATGAGAATATGTTCTCATGTACCTTCTTGGCTTTCTCCATTTTGGTAGCCAATTCAACTTGTGATAGTGTTATTTCACCATATATTTTCTCATTAACTTTCCCTTGAAATTCCCTCTCAGACCATTCCATAATTTTAGTATTTTTATCTTGGTCTTCATTAGTCACCTATTCCACAATTTTTGATAGTTATTCTAATATGGGCTTGGATTCTTAAGGTGTTTGCAAGCTAAAGGCATCCAAAAAGATGTCCTTAATCTCTTGTAATGCTTGCCTTTGTTATACTCTTTCTTGAGTATTTCTTGAGTTTTCTTTCTCTCCAAGGCTTCTTGCATTATACTTATTTGTTCTACTATCATGGTTGCATAATCATATTTAGGTATCACTATATCTTTAACTAAAATTGCATCACCATAGTGAAATACCTTGGAAACCTTGGATGAGTTGGAGACTAGTGCTGAAATTTGTAGTGGTATTGCATCAATGCTTGGCCTTTGAAGGACTTTTTTTGGAGTGCCAGATGTTGGTAAATTTACTAGTGTTTTTATGGCTTCTTGCTCCTTCTCCTTTGGTGTGTCCTTTTCTTCATTCTTGTTTTAATCAATTATTAATATCTAACCTGCTCCTTATGCTTGTGTGTCAAGTATAGATACCTTTGTCTATCCTATTTTTGCTTCTAAACTTTTCTCCTCTTGAGGAGTTTTTGTTTTTTGTTTAACAATGAAAACTCTTACAGTAGTATCAATTTTTGTAGATGCATCATCTAATATTTGCACTAAAGGTTGCATCAATTAATGGATTGATGTTTTGCTGTGAACTATCAAGAAAATCCTTCACTTTTATAGTTTCTCTAGGTGTGTTTGTGTCATGTGTCGGGCTCATAGCTAGCATTTGTGTATCTTGCACACTCTTTTTTGTTTGCTACCCTTCAGCTATTGCCATTTCATCAGACTTCTTTGGTGTCTCCTCCATAGTGGTGTTTTCTTTTTCTGTCTCTTCTTCCTTGTCCTCATTATCCTCATTATTTCTTCCCTCAAAGGGATCTTCTTCTCCTACTTTAATTATAGTTAAGCCATATATCAATTTTCACATTTGTGTGGATTTCTTGCAACATCTTCAATTTTGTTCTGCAGAATGCTAAAAGCTCTATATTTGGGTGCAAATTGATTTCCATACTTTTTGTTTACCCTTGTAATCTTTCCGTTTGATAAATATAGCATCACTTGTGCTATTTTTGATTCCCTTATTTCTTTCTCCATGTTTAGGTAGTAATGCCACTTATTCTCTATAATTGTATACAATTCCTTTGGCAATGTATTATCCAATTCAAGAGGAGTGTTCTTGAATTTTTCCATCATGGTATACACTGACTCTTCTATCATATTTTGGTCTTCTATAAAAAGTTTTTCAAAATTGATACCTTTTAATCTTGTTAATTCTACATTATCTCTAATATTATCAAAAATATTTTCAAGATCAAATTTAGGTGTATGACTTACCACTCTAAACTGACTTGTATCCTCAGACTATATCTTCTCATCATCTATCTCTAGTTATACTATGTATTTTCTTCTTAGTTTCTTATATACTGGACCCTTCTATTTAGTAGCCTTTGTTTTCTCTTTTGCTTGCTCCTTGGCTTTTTGAGTAGTTTCCATTGTACTAGCTCTTGTTGCTAGAGCTATAGGTTTTGTTGCACTTGGTTTGGTAGCCCTTTTTGCTTTTGGTCTAGCTACAAGATGTGCCTTATGTAGTGCCCTGCCTGGAGATCCTTCGAAACAAGGATGAAATACAAGCCAAGAATTTTTATTTTATTTTATTTTATTTTTTACAAGTATGAATTCACATGACAACATCATACAAGGATCACAATGATAGCAACGGAAGACTTCGCCATAATCCCGATAACCAACGAATCTCCAAATGCCACAACCAAACTGACACACGCAAACAAAGCCAAAAATGACAACACACTTAATGAGGGCACAAGAAAAAACCACTCATCAACAAAACACCAAGCTGGGGTAAAATGCAGAAACCTAAAATTTGGCTAAGCCTGAAATTCTGAAGCCCTAAAAATTGGCTAAGTCTGGATTTTTGAAGCCCTGAAATTTCTTAGAATCCATAGCTTATCTCCGAGAGGTCTGAAACCTATCTCAAAAGATTCGTTGCATATATTACAATATATCTTAAGTATAAGGAATTAAATATATGTCAACTTATACTTTAACGATATATTCTAAACTCTTAAGGACTACAACAGAAACCTACAAAATTGAATTTCAAAATAAACCTCCTGAATACAAAATGCAACAACATAGGCTTGAAGAACGGCCAAAAGGGTATCCAGATCAACTATCAAAATGATCAGAATGCTACAAAAAGTGCCCTCTGTTGGCACGTGCAGGTTTTAACCAAAGGGCGTGCGACACTTTTTACTAAGGGAGGGCGACACTTCTCAAGAAGGTGTACAATACTGGAAAAGTATCGTGCAACATTTCTCATGAAGCCATGCGACACTCTTCCAGTGTCGTAAGATACTTCTCCAGTAATGCGTATGATACTTTATAGTATCGTATGACATTCTTTTTATGGGCATGCGATACTTTAATAGTGTCACACAATGTTGAACAAATGTTGCCATAGAAAAAAAAAACACTTCAAGAAACTCCAAAAAGGCCAAACACATAGAAAAAGCTCCACACCGGGGAGTACCAGATCCACATTTTGAGGCGAGAGCACTCCAACATAATAGAGTAACTGAGAGATAGAACACTAGAATCTAACCATCTACCAAATAGAGAAGGGAAAAAGTACATAAAGGAAACATCACATTCAATTGAAAGAAACATCGCAATAACATAGTTAACATTGCAGTGAGAAAAATAACCAACTAAGTACACGGTTCCTCCCAACTGTCAATAGCATCATAAGACCATCGTGGGTCCTAGCCATCCCCCACACATAACTTCCCAAGCCACTGACTAGATCGTCAGTATTGTTGTAATAGGGACATTACTACTAAAAACATGCAAAAAAATAACCGTAAATAAATCTAACATGCTAGTAGAAAAGCATAAGATAATCCTATAGTAGATAACATCACCTATCACATGCTAAACAATAATAAGCAACAGATATGCTCATACAACAATTCACAGCATCTAATCATATGCTAAACATCATGATAAGGGAATGCGCCAAGTAAACTAACATCATCTAAACATGATATACAAGCATCCTAATGAAAGCATAAATCACAAGAAATCATACTCTGAAACCCAAAGTACCAAGTGAAGACATCCAGCAATTGTCGCATTAGGATGAAAGATCATCTTTGTACACTGATCCCTAGTAGTGGTGAAGGTAGCTACGCCTCTCAACCACGTGGCACCCATAGGTCCACACCTGTCATGCTGATGGAAAAAATGATCCAACCACAAACACACATAAAACACAACATCCATGGCTAACACTCACGCCAAACAGTATGATGGCTACAACCAAGAACCTAAGACAATGCAAGGAGTACAGGTCTTGGTCAGACACTCAAAAGGCTACTAAGTAGGGACTAACATCATGGAGAGTTGCTTGGCATCAAAAAGCCCAAGCTTGGATCGTGTGTCCTCAAACTTAAACGGGTGCTCACACATTGTGTCCTCGAACTTAATCGGGTGCTCACACATTTTACTTATCTTAAGTTTTATTAACAATCACACATTTTCTTTAATTATCATTTATTTAAAACTTCATATCCTCCATCAACCTCTAGCGCCATGAACGCTGAGCTACGAGATAGAAGCCCCCTCTAGATACTACCCTACCCTACCCATGCTCATCCTATGACAAGTGCTCATGGGAATGCATACTCCCATCCCAACCCTAATGATCATAACTTCTAAAAAATCAATAGAAGATCGAGCCTCGCAAGTCACCCAACAAATGTGCGTGCACGTACTTGTGTGTGGTGCACCACCATCATGAAGATCATAACATAAGGACATGAATGAGAACACAATGCAAAGAAAACACCCAACTGAAAGCAACATGGGAAGGATGGATTCTACATGAATCCCAATGATGTAACAAGACCAAACATCATGAACTCACTCAACCGGCCTCAATCTGAGAGTATGAATTCTACACGAATCCTAGCGTTCATGAAACAAAAGCAAAGGTCCAAAAGAAACCATAACAGGTAACAAATCACTCAATCGAACAAAAAGTTGGGAGTACGGATGCAACACGCATCCGAATGCAACATAAGAGTGCAAAAGTGGTCTGACTGATATCCAAATGGATCATCTAGGTTCACGACCCACACTGTGCCAAGAAAACTCTAGAAAATAGGGCAACACGCAAAATGAGGTAAAAATCTCAAATTTTAGAAAAATTTCAAAATTAAAACCCATTTGGCCTTTGGGTTCAAAAACCCCAAAAATCCAAAAATAAATGGAATCGAACACCGTATGCAAAAATGACCAACATAATAGTGCAAAACTCCAAACCCTCACTCCAAAAACAGGGAAAACATTCATACCTGACCAACCAGTGAGAACTAGTAAATAGAAATGGAGGGGAACACTAGTTCTCAGCCTCCTAACATAATGCTACAAGAAATGAAAGTAGAAATGGAGCAAAAGAAATAAAACGGGAAAGCCCTACCTCACAGCTAAAAGGGCAAAATGAAAAATTGAACCAGAAAATAAAATGCTCGCAGAAGTGGCTAAAAATTGTGGCAATCCAAGGTTTCCCCGAGCCAGATCCAACGAGCCCAACCTCGCGACGATCCCTTGCTCGTAGCTCCCACAACGAACAAAATAGTAAATCCTCATGAAGAGGATTTTGGGTTTTACCGTCCAACTTTCCAATTTGAAAGTGAGAAGTGAGGAATTAAATTCCTTTTTGGATACTTATTCACTTTTCGGGTGAATAATCGATTAGGGCATTTAACCAGCCAATCTAGTTAAACCCCGAATCGACCCAAACAAAAATAGGCTATTCCTATAAATAGGAATTCATCTATGGAAAAGCTGCCAAAAATTAAAATAAATCAATTTAAAAGCCGAAAAACCAAAAAACACATAAATCTTCTAAACAACTTTAGTGACAAAGCGAAACTCTAAATGCACAGACATGCTTACTGGTCTAATCACATAATGCAAATAAGTTCAGATTTAATAATCAGAAAAAGGTTTAATTTAAACATTTAATAAAGGATACGTCGAACATATAAGGATGACATTGGTAAAATATAAAAGGCTGGATCACTAACTCCATGTGCAAGTGCTAGGGATATAAATCCTGCACACTAAACAACATGATCAAGTGCAATTGCGTATGATAACATAACCGAAGCAATAAATGCATTAAATCACCTAATTTAACCATTTATTTAATTATATTAAAATAATCTATTTACATCACTCACATTCACATAATGCATAACAATGCAGGAATGAAGTAAATAACCATAACATTAAATCCATCACATAACATAATCAGAGGTATGTCCAAATACTAGATAACCAGATATCATCATAAAACACATTGTTATCTCAAAATGGCATCATCATGCAATATGATTAACTGAACAACATAGTAGTCTAAAATCTATGATACTAGAATCAAGATGTAACATCTGACCCTCAGGTCCTCTCAAATATAAACATAACATGAGTAACAAATATCTCTCTAATCAGAAATGTAACAAGGTAAATCTCCACAACACATAACCAAATAATCTCACATGAAAAATCCATTTAATTACTTACGAATTTAATAATCATTAATTACTCTGCATTAAAAAGGTACTTAAAACACATAAGCAAACACAGTAAAAAACATGACTAACCACTGCTACAGGAACCTAGTCTCATGTAGCATGGTAATAGTACATAGTGCAATATCTACACACATCTCAAGGTAATAACGGAACAACCTCATGATACCACATCGATCCTGGTAATCACTAGCACAAATCTTAGTGAACCAAAAATCACATCATAATCTCATAGATCAGTCAAAAGCATAATCAAAGCAACTAATATAGAAACATAAATCCAAACACCTCAATAGTGTAGACCACTCAAGGTCACAATCATGATCCATCACAACAAAAGATCAACAAGGTTGCATCCATCAGGATGACTAAAAAAATTCAAATGGGAGAGGCACTACACCTTAGCTTTCCTCTTCTTTGGTTTAGGCTTTCCTGGTGATTCCTCAACTTTTTCTCCCTTGACATCTTCTTCTTCTTGATCTTCACCCATGCCTTGGGTTAAACCAAGAGGCTCTTGACCTTGCACCTCTTCTTCCTCATCATCTTCTTCATCATCTTCTTCATGATTATCTCCTACACCTTCTCCAAACTTAGCCTTCAGTTTCCTGACCATTTTGTGCTTCTTTTTCAAAGTTGAGGCTATCTAACCTTTAACTTCACAAAATCATAATTACCAAAAAATTTGGCACTTTTGTCAATTTATTTGGCAAGGAGTGTAGTGATAGTCTTTTGTAAGGATTGTAGTGATAGTAGTTGAGGCTTCATCAACATTAATTTCATATCCTAGAGGCCTTAGCAATCTAACTCTAGGTACAATAGTCTAGATGAAAGTGTAGTCAGTATCTACATGGAAACAAATATCACTATAGTGTTACTCAACTAAGGAAATAGGAATCCTCAACCTCTATTTCATAGATTTCTTAAAGTCTTCAAAAGAACTTGTCATTACTAATTCATAATTTTCTCTCATTTGTTCAATATACTCATTAATTTGAACTGCAACTGACCTATTGGTATTCCATCCTATTTTGCCAAAAGATGGGAAATCATTTTGTACATAGAGAAATAAACATACTAGTATTGAACCAAATTTACATTGAGAAATATTTGAATTTCTTATTGCTTCTAGGTTCTCCATTATCTCTTGCATTTGGAGTTCTGGAAGATCGTAGGTATGATCTTTCTTGACAATCTTATAGCCTACATCAATAGCTATGTAGGGAACACTATTTAGTCTACTTGACTAATAGAATTTATGTGAAATGAACCTAATGAAAAAGTAAAGAAGTGGATTTATAATAGAGTCAATAGTCATTCCACACTTTTTCCACTTAGCCCCTGTGTTTCTCTCAATTACCTCTTTGGAGTCGCTCTTAAATGTCTTGGATCAATCTAGGTTTTGGTATCTAGTAACCCTATGTACAATTCTCTTCAATATTTTTGATAGGTCCACCATATAACCATAGACATCCATCATGAATTCTACTTAGAACTATTTTGATCAACTTAGTTTTGAAAAGTGTTGGGAAATCTAGGGCACAGGTTAAGCCCTTTCTCTCTACAATCTTGAATTCCTCCTTTAATACACCATTTTCACATAACTTATCATATTCTTGCTTGATTTACATGTGTCCAATGCCTCCTACCTTGAAATATAGTACTTTCTTACATCTTGTACCATTACAACGTTAGGTGGAATCATAGATAATGCTCCCACTAGGTCATTTTTATAAGAAACTTCTGGTATAGCCTTGAAATCTAGTTGTTTAACCTTGTTGCTAACTAATTGAACATAGAAAGCCTCTTTCTCTTTCATAGTTCTTGAATTAGACACCATTTTCATAATCTAGGGTTTAACAAATATGAAACTATAGAGCTTGACATATGAAAAATACTTTAAAAATTGATAAACAAATGCTTGATCTTCACTATGATCCATGCAAATGCTTTGATCTTTCTTGTGAATCATTTCTTCACTCCATTTTTTCTTGCTATGAGTTTGTGATGAAAAAAAAAATGTGAAATTTGAACTTATGCCTTTCAAAATATATCATTTATTTTTTATGCATGTAAAGCTATAAACTCGGCTTCAATACGATTTCTATTTCACTTGGCATTCATTGATTTTACCTTTACTTGATAGCTATTGGAATTACGTTTACTCAACACCCATAAACATTTCCCTCACTCGGCAGCTACTACTGACTTAGCTCCAATTTACTTTGGCTAATAGCACAACACTTACTAGTATTTTACTCGACATCTGAAGAGGACTTTTCTCACTTGGTAGTAACGTGAAAACTTGAAGATTTGACCTTGTATTTTTCTTACTATCTTGCATCTTTCATCATGCTAATATATCTTTTTCAATACTAACTTCATTTGGAATTGATGTGTGATAAAACATTTTAAATATTAGTCCCTCATATGTCCTTTTAGCTTAATTTTATAAGGTGTGACCACTTGACCTATTAAGTGAAATGATCCTTTCATTTGATGTGTTGCATCCATCTTTCTTCTTCCACATTTTGTTCATCTCTCCTCTATCATGTTCAACATCTACCTTGAATTTTATTTTTTTGAACTCTAAATTAGGTGCCTTTGACCTTGTTGTGAAATGCTAGCTGATATGTCCGGTCTTCATACAACTAAAGCATGTAGTTTGACTCAACCATCTATTGTAGTTACCACTAAAGTGTGTTCTTATGCAATTCTTAGGGATGTGTCCATTCTCTTGAAACTAATGATATCTATATCTTGTATTATAATCCTAGATATAGGATTTTTCATAGCTTCTTACATTTGTTGGCTTGCTTGATGACCATGTAGACTTGGATATGCGTTCAAAGGCTCTGTGTCCAAACTTTTGATAATTGTAGTAGTTTCTTTCAAATTTTGGTGCATGCATGGTTTTTAATGTACGTTCATGTGCCTAATGGCCTTGTTTGTTGCACTTGTGACAATGAGTCATGTTATTTGGTTTATCATTTTAACTAGCATTCTTACCCCTGCAAACATTAGCTATATGTCCTTTCTTACCACAATGATGACAAGTAGGTTTAGATTTTTTACCTTTATTATTTCTTTCCTTAGAAACTTTGGATGATTCTCCTTCTTTAGTGCTTATTTATCCCAATCCTAATGTATCTTTACTAGATCTAGGGGATTTTAATAGTTTCTTAAAGTACTTGATGGCTTAATTTAGCTTGTTGAAACTTTTAGCAAATTCCTTTTCTCTTTTCAGGTCATTCTAAAACTATTCATTTTGAAACTTTAGTGTGGTTATCTCAATACCTTTGACATTCAACACATGATGAGCATTCCTCATTTGGCTTAAAGTATCCAATTGCATTTTTGAGATCCTAGATAGCTTTGCTAACTTTTCCTCCAATGTATTTGCCAAAATTCATTTTTTTCTTCAATCATGTCCATGTCTTCTATAGCTTTCTTCTTTTGTTCAGTGACCTCACATAGTAGTATACCTTCTAATTCTTGTTCCAACTTGAGATTCCTAATCTCTTCAGCTTGTGTTCTATTCTTTTCCATTAGATCTATAATTTGTTGCATCAAATTCAATGGAGTTACCATCTACAAATAACTTTATGGTGTTAATCTATGTATATTATGTGTCATTTTTTGCTATAGCAATCTCTTTCCCTCTCTTCAAGGAACTCTTTAAAGCATCTCTGGCTTCATTAAATTGTTGAAGTGTGAGATATATCTCAATCTTCTAGTTTTCAATGGTCTTTCCAACTTGTAAAATTCTATTTCAAGATCTTTTCTCCAAGTTGTAAAGCTTCTCCTCCTGTGAACTCAGCTCTGATACCAATTGTTGGAATTACAAATGGGAAACATATACTTTTGAGAGGCGGGGTGAATTCGAAGTATTAATCTTTAACCAACAAAATTTTTAATTTAAAACAATACATGCATTAACATATATAAATAACATGTAAAGTAAATGCATCCACATAAACACTTGAAACCAGATATTATTACCTAGAAACCCTTCAAATGAGAAGGTAAAATTGGGATGGGGATGACACCCACATTTCTTCACTATTGCAGCAATAAAGTGTAACCTGTTAAGGTTACATAGTTTGACCATTTTCATGATCTTCCTTGTGGAAGGCCTACCTTGTTAAAGACTTACATAGGATTTTTGGATCCTACCCTATTAAGGTATTTTGAACACACTATTAGAAGTGTGCCTAGTTAAAGGAATTTTAGAACATTCACTTGGAATGTCACCCTATTAAAGGATTTTACAATGACTATTAAGTCACCCTTAATCCAAAGGATTTCACCCTACTAATATAGTTGTTAAGTAATAGTATAATGTTTGATCTAATAACTTACAACTTTTCCTTGCTGATTTTAGATCATAGTTCTATCCATCTTGATCCTCTTGATCTATTATAACAATGTTGTATCACTTCTCTATTCTACAAACTGATTTTTCAATTCTTTCAAACTTTTAAGTCACCTTGAATGCCTTCTAATCAATTCACCTATTCTCTTCCTTCTATTCTTTTTTTGCATCACTTCTTCGTGCATACTAAAATATGGGGCTTTTTCTTCCTTCAAAAGGATTTGGTGGCTTAGGGTTAGGTATGAATCTATGATTGAGATTCATTCATTTTGCCGCTTGATCCCTTTGAATTTTATGATTGGTTGCATGTTAATTGTATAGGGAATGCAAATAGATTTGTCCTTATCTTCAAATCTTTGATATCTATCCATAATTTGACATAAAAATGGTTTACATAGTGTTTTGTGCCATCATAAACAACTAGGTCCATTCTATGTTACTAGGCACTTGATAATATTAATGCTCGACACTTATTGTAATTCTATCTATCTTGGCACTTGAACTTTCTTGGCATCAACTATATACTCAGCACTTGAATTACTCAACACATGAGTGACTCAATACTCATTGCAAGTCAACATCTATACATATTATAGTCTACATGTATTACTAGCCAAACATGAACTTAGTATATATATTAAGTGTGTTGACACACAATTGTCAAAACCAAACTAAGATCAACACAAAATTCATGATAAACCATTTTGAGGTGAATTCCAAGAGGTTTGAAGGAGAATTTTCTAGAAGTGATGTGAAATGAGGGGTAGATTCATTGAATCCTATCTAATCTTCCCTAACCTTAAATTAGATGATGGAGAATGAATGACAAAATATCTTAATTTCCTATTTAAAGGAATGGTTGGTCAAAAGAAAAGGTTGTCATATGTGAGAACCTAAGGAAGACAAGGAGTCAAGGGTATTGGTTCAGTCAAGTGACCTAATTAAGAGTCTAAATTGGTATGTTAAGCAAGAAGGCTTAAGGGTTTGGATGCTTGAAGGGTGAACATGCTATCAGAGCTAAAATGTGTGAAAGTCAATCAAAATGGAGGACTAAAATAAAGATATGTAATCTACAGATGGGGTTGTAAGTTATTATTAGATCAAGCCTTACTATTACTCTCTAAAAGTTATATCAGTCTAGGGTAAATCCTTTGGATTAAGGTTGACCTAATAGTCATTTGTAAATCCTTTAATGGGTTGACATTCCAAGAGAATGGTCTAAAGTCCTCTAACAAGGGTCACTCCTAATAGGGTGATTTAAATTCTTTAACCGGGTCACATTTAACAATGTGTATTGTAACCTTTAATAGGGTTCACCATTCACAAGGCATCACTTAAGAAGAGTGAAAAAGAGTAGCATGCTACTAGTGGCTTTTCCCAAATTAGGTTTCCATATAAATCATTGTGTCAAGTGTTTAGTTGAATCTGTTATATTTCATGTTTACATTTCTACAAATTGATTTGATATCAACTAAGAAATCCTATTGAAGAACTGAAGAAATGTGAAAAGATAACATGAATAATTTATTTTTACCATCTAGTTAGATGCATGCATTTAACCATCAACCATTTACACCAAAATTGAACAAAATCACATTCATAAATTGTGGATCAAAAAAGAGGTAAATGTTATGTTAGAACTAATTAATACTAACACCTCTCTAAAATTCATTCTAAGGAGAAAAGAAAAATATAATGGAAGGAATAAGAAAAGGGAAAGAGGGAAAACCATAGGAACAAAAGCCTTCCTCAAAATGGAGGTTAAAAAATAAATAAAACTACCATAGCACAATTTCTTTCACTCTGAGATCTTTGAGAAATTGAAATGGAGGAGAAGATATATCCCTCCACATTCGGTAGCCAATAATAGATGCTCAAAATTGTGTACAAGAGGTGGTCCATGATCTTCAAAATATGTTCTTTATGTTAGGTAGAATAAAATTGTTCAAAGATGTATGAATGAAGACTCCTCAATATTGAAAGAAATGTGTAGGAAGAAAACTCTAGATGCATGATGTCTCTAAAACTTGATCAATAACTTCTTTGTTAATCTTGAAACTTGTCATAATCAAATCAAACATTGCTTCATCAAAGATAAGATGTATGAAATCAATACTAACATCTAGATCGAAAACAAGGGATTCTAAAAATGAAAAGTATATGCCTAATAGAAATTAATCCTAATGAGATGAATTTGGAAGACAAATGATTTTGCTACTAAGAACTGTTGGAAGCTTTTAATGAAACAATTCTAATCTCTTAAGGAACAAAAAGAGCACTAGGATTATCAATAAAAAAATCATCCAAGAATATGTGTCCACACAAGATGTGGGAACTAAAATCTTAGTATCACTCATAGAAGCCTAGTTATCAAGGTAATCATCACTTTGAGATGAAGAATCAATGCCTCCATATGATTCTCAGATGCTGGTCCAAGTATTGAAAGGGCACTGTGTATACTCTATATAATATAAAATATCCTTAGAAATAGTAAGACATAGTAGTCTATATATTATCCATAATCACTTGGCTAAAAAACATGTCCAAAGAGACAAAACAATAGATCACACTCCTTGTCAATTGTTTAACAAATATTGAGTATTATTATTAGAATGATTCAAATATTTTTACAAGATATTTTGAACCATAATCAATAATATTTTCAATTCTTTATGTTTTACTAATAAAATATGGAACCATAATTAATGATCCATCATTAAAAATTAGGAAAATATGAACATCAGAAACATAAAAATATAGCAAAGACAATTAATGATGTTGAGAGAATAAGTTTTCACCATGCATTTCAAATAATCGCAAGGCATATGTTTAGAATTGATGTTATATTTTGAAGAACTTGAACTTTCCAAGAATGTTAAGTGACACTAACCACATGTAATTGGATGTGACTATCCTCCAAACAAAATGTACCTTTGAGAAAAATTGAAAAAATTGAAAATATAATGGATTTTGATATAACTTTTAGCATTGTTTCTTCAAGATGGGTATGCTCTATAATCGAAAATAAAATAAAAATTTAGGAAAAATTACTATATTTTCAAATATCTAATTTTTTTTTGGACTTTTGGTACATTTTTTTTGGAGCATATCTAGTGCCCGTGTAATTTATCAATTGAAAAGTCATTTGAATAATATTCTCACTCATCGAAAACTATTGACCCAAACCTAGTATTCCTTCAAAGTCTACAACTTAGTGAATATAAAAATAAAACTATGATAAAGAAGAGTGGTTATCTTTTGGAAGCAATGTGGGACTCAGGGTTCCTTAGACTTCCATTCACTATCATTCACTGATCCTAGTCAACCATTTCTTCTTTATAATCACAAGTTCTCTCTCTTTACCTATCAAATCATCCAATTTCATCATGATCAAGTTATTCCTATTTTTTTAGGCAAGAGTTTACAATGCAAGGAGAATTCTTGAGTTCAAATATAATCAAACTTAACACATAATAATAATAATAAATCTAAGAAAATAAAAATAAATAATAACAATAATCATAGACTTTGGCCCATGGTTTAAAAATTTGGTTATAATAATAGTTATAAATTTGGCAAAAAACCATCTAAACAGAATCATCCCTCTAAGTTGAGCCAATTGTTCTAGCCTTAAAAGGCTCAAACTAGGGAATAATAATCTAAGAGGATAGATTCTGCATAAGTTAAGTCATATGTATTACCTAAAATTGCTCTTCGTAGAGTATAACATTTTGAGTGGGTCATTCACTCCCTCCATATCAAATTGTACAAATTTACATTTTTGTGATGTTGGTAAAAACTTTTTAAAAGGCAACATTCCAAAGTCCAAAGGAAATCTCACAAAGCTGAAAGTGTTAGTAATGAGGAAGAATAATTTTGAATGTAGCATCCCTACAGAAACTAGGTAACTCAAGAATCTACAAATCTTGGACCTGTCTTCAAATTAACTTTTAGGTTTTGAACCAGACAACATTTTTATCTTACAAGAAATGTCTAAAGAAATCGATTAGGAATTTTCCTAGGATGATCTTCAAATAAATACACAATTCACCATGGCATACTACATATATAAGAATGGATTGACTATGAACTCTAAAGGAAGAGATGGGAAATAAAAATATATTTTTCCCACAATGGTGGCCATTGAACTCTTAAGCAATCAATTAATTGGAGATATTCTAGCTAATGTAGAAGAGAAGAGTGAGGAAAGCATGGGACATGACATTGGAGTGGGATTTTTGTATGTTGTAGGTTCTACAATAATTTTGGTATTCAATATGTTGAAAAAGAAATACTTTGAAAGAGTTGATATGATTTTGAAAATCATCTTCCCATGGATCCACAACTTGGCATTGTGAAAGGTATTTTAATTTTAGTTTTTTATATTGTTAAGCTAATGCAATATAGAAACATAATCCATCCACTCTTTTAAAATTCTATAGTTCAAATTGCTAAATGTTTATAGTTGGTATGTCTTGTTTGGGCTTAAACTATAATATCAATGTCCATTTAGTTGTTTTAGTAAGCTCTTTATTGTGGTTGGTTGATGATGACTCATTTCTTGAAGCTAAATTTGGTCCAGTCCACTTCTTTTTTTGAATCATGTCGAACTTGTCACACACACACACGCACACACAATTTTGCATTAATTTATCATTAATTTTTAAAAATCATTTTGTTTATTTTTGGTATTGTAGATATTAAATATAGGTTTCTTTCATATACTAACATTGTTTGAATTAACAAAAATAGTCTACCATTTAGTATTATTATAGGGACAGGCTAATTTCCAGACAAACTGCACTAAAGGAAAATGAAAGTCAAACTTGTTTTTTTTTTCAGCTTCATGAAAAGTAGTGTTTTTTATTCTAAATTTTTTGTTGTTTTCGACTACAAACTACATAGTTCATGAAGATCAATTCTTGAAATTTTAGAAAAATCCATGATGTTTTCAATTTTTTGAAAATTGGTCAATTGTACAATTTTTCTGGAGGATAGTCACATCTCATTATTATAGAGTTAGATATTTTGAAAGTTAATTATAATTATACTCTTTAAATGTTGAATTATTATTATAAATTTAAATCAATAATAATATTGTTATTGGTGGAATTACAATAGGAAAGGTAAACTTTTGAGAGGGGGGAGGATAAATTAGTGCTTTAAACCTTGACTCATAAAAAATTCACCACACATCCATCTCATACATTCAATAAGTAAACTGAAATACCATATGAAACATGTACATCTAAATCATGTAAACAAGTAATCATTTACACATATATGACACTAGATATGATTACCAAAAAACCCTCCAATGAGAAGGTAAAATTGGGATGGGGATGACACCCACAAATCTTCACTTTTGTAGTGATAAAGTGTATCTAATGAAGGTTACAATATTTGATCATGAGACATGATCTACCTTGTGAAAGGTCTACCTCGTTAAAGGATTACAAAGAATATTAAATATTACCTTGTTAAAGGATTTCAACACCATGTTAAAAGTGTGCCTTGTTAAAGGACTTTAACTCACAATAAAGTAAGCACCTTATTAGAGGATTTCAATACAGCATGTTAGGACTACTCTATTAAGAGATTTAACTAATTCACCTATTAGAATGTCTCAGTATTGATCCTATGGTGAGCATTTTTTTTCTTAATAATAGATCACCTCTAAACTAATGTATTCTTTATCCTTCTTGATTAGATGTCTCTCTTTTTTTCACTATTTCCTTACTCTGTTCTCCTTTAACTAATTATGCAATGCAATTTCAAATCTTAATACCCTGGTCACCATGAATTTCCTAGTTTGCACATGCAAAACTTTCCTTAATCATTCATTCATTCCCTTTTACTCTCATAATAAGTTTATGGTTTGTCCTCCTTAAGAAGACATAGGTGACTCAGGGTTAGGTATTAATTAATGGTTGTGATTCATCCACTTTGCTACTTAAACCTTCCCTTTACCTAATTGGATGCATGTAATTTATAGGGATTCCAACTTAACATTTATCCTTATCACAAAAATATCATAATTTGATATGTAATTTGGCTCAAAAATGGTTTACATAGTAGTTTGTGCAAATACAAACAACTATGACAAAACTATGTTACTTGATAACTGAGGTCTCTAATGCTCAACATATACTAGTTCCAATACAATGACTCAATATCTAAATGACCTAACATGCACTACTTGCTTAGCTCCTGAATCACTTAGCATATACTATCTGCTTGGCACTTGAGAGACTCAACACTCACTATTGACTCAACATGAGCTAACTCATACATGTTGTGCTCGGCATATACTACTTGTTTGACATGAACTAAGTAAATAACTTAAGTGTATAGACACCCACTAGTCAAAACCAATCTATGACCAAAAATCTCCTCCTTTGAAATGAGTGTCAAAAATACTTGGTCATGCATTAATACTTATATTCTTATGAGCATAACATAACTCTTATTCAGCTTCTATACAGAGTTTCAAAATATCAAAATTTTGTAACAACTTATACCTCAAAATCTTATAACTCCCTCTGAGTTGTTAGATTTGGTTTGGCACTAAAAATGTTACTCCTGCTAAGTAAATGTGCTTCAACTATTATTCTTATCATTTTTTTTTGTGCTTTTTATTCTTTGCTTGCTCCCCCATGCTCTTACTCTTTCCTAGCTTAGCTCTCTTTCTCCCCCTTTTTTATCTTTGTTTCTCACCCTTTTTTTAGCTTTCTTTCTCCCCCTTTTTGACACTAATGTCAATGGGTTATACATTGATAGTGTGTTAGTCCAAGAAAGATTTATGGACCTCAAGGATAATCTTAAGAGCTACATTCTAATTGTCACAAGCTATCTCCAAAGACTTAATTTGGATGGCCAACACATTAGCAAGGTGAACTAGGTCATCTAATGTAGAAAGATTGGGATCTTTCTTAATAAGAGTTTTTGCATACCCTAACTCCTTGTGAAAAATCTCCATGTGAGGAGTCATTTTAGTTTGGATGCTTATTAGTTTGGCCCTTATGTTAGCTTCATTTGTAGATCATGTTGTTAACTGACTCTAGGTTTGCAATAAAGTCCTAAATGCTTCTTACTTTGAGCTAGAGTCATGGGCAATTTTGCACTTGATGAACTTATTTGACTTTCCAAGATTAAAATATGACTCCTTGTTTCTTGTGTGAAGAGTGTATGATTACACAATTTGATGTAAGAAAATGTTCTCAAGTACCTTCTTCACACATTCTATATTAGTTTCCAATGCAACTTGTGTAAGTGCTATATCACTGGATATTTCCTCATTCACTTTAGTTTGAAATTTCTTTTCAGACTGCTCTAATAATTTTGCATTAGTATCAAGGTCTACATCACTTACATTTTCCATTATATTTCTCAATTGTTCAATAAGTGGCTTTATTTCATCTAGAGTAGGTAGACTAAATGCATCCAAAAAGATGTCTTTAATATCAAGCAAAGCTTGCTTCTACCTATGCTCCCTCCTAAGAAGTTCTTGATGTTTCTTTCTAGCTAGGGCTTCTGGAAGTATACTGCTCAATTGTCATTTTGGCATAATCATATTTTGGAAAAAAAAATTCTTCATCTACGCTTACATCTCCATATGTTATTACCTCTTCTTCCTTTGATGAACTTGGAATTGGCACTGAAAATTGCAAAGGTGTTGCATCTAGGCTCAGCCTCTAAAGAGTGTAATTGGAAGGAGTGCCAGATTCTAGTAAGGTGTCAACTTAGTATCCTCAGGCCTATCCTTTTCTATTACATTATCTTGAGTTGTACCTTGAAATTTTTCTAGAGGTGCAGATGAATCTATCTAACCTATTTGACTCTATGTTTTAGTAGTGGCTTGAGTTTCCACTTTATCCTCTCCAATTGTATCAACCTTTTCTAGTGTAACTTTGAGTACTTTCTCTGAAGATTGTACATTAGTGACTTGAAGGGTCACTAATACATTAGAGGTAAATTTGTGACGACAAGAAAAGGTAATGTGTTTTTGGCTTTTTTTTTTCAATTTTAGCCCGATGTTGTCGCAATTGTGATGGAAGGCATTGCAATTGTGATGCCAATGGGATATAAGAGGAAAAAAAAGCCAAAAACCCTCATTTGAAAGAAATCGCGTGACACAGGGTTCCTTTGAAAGGAAAGGCGCATGCACAGGAGATCACTTCAGCAACATTGAGAGGGGCATTGAGGCAAACTCGAGGCATTCAGAGGGTTGGGCAGAACCCGCATTGATAAGGTGTAAGACAAATAAACCCATTACTCCTTTGTTTTGCAATCATTATTGTTATTATATATATGACCATAGACGTAGATGTACATTTCACCATTGCCAGCCATTTTGTGTTTTTGAAAACTTTTTGCATTGAATAACACAATCGTAGTAGTCTGATGTACATGTAACACCAATACAGGAAACCACAAGAATGGACTACATCAAATTGCTCATCCGTTGTTCTTTGAATCTAATTGGAAGTAATTCATCAACATGTTTTTTAGGATCAAAAGCATGCCCATTCATTTCAGTTTCCAAATGTTTGAGCTCCTTCAAGTCTTTTAACGACTGCAGAGCAAGAGAGGCAAACAAGAGGCCTTTCAGTAGACATTTAGGGTAAACAATTGTTCTATTAAGATATGGCATATATCTATGAATATAGATTATAGTAACATTAGGTTCTAGTTTAAACATCATAAGACATTATGGTCTTGACAAAAATATGGCAATCTACATTTGACCAAAGAAAATTGCAAAATATCAACCTTTATGAGATAAATTCATTTTGGTAATTGTATTTTGGTTCACTAGGCTCAAGCTATTTGCAATTTATCGTCCCATGTCCTGCAGATGGTCATGCATTCTCATTATAATTGTTAATGTTTCTCATGAATGCCCTTTCATTTCTTGAACAAGACACTTATTTTTAAGTGTTTTCGTTGCAAGCCGAGACCTCCATGTTGATGCCTCTCGTACTTCCATGGCAGTGTGCTTAGATTTGTCAACAAAAAGATATGTGAAATCCATGAAAATTTGTTGGTCCTCATAGTCCAATGCATCAAAGCTTATTTTATTTTGCATAGCCTTGGGTGGTAAGATCTCACTCCCAAAGCCCATTATGGTAGGATGGTAGCAACATATTTATGACTATATATTAAAAATTTGGGATACAAGTTGGAAAATTGTTACAAGTATCCCATTACATGAGATCAAGATTCAAGTTTAAATATTCATATAATGAATAAAATTCAAAAATCCTCGCTCAATATTCATTAATTCAAGTATAAAAGTAATAATAGAACATTATTTTCATTGGAAATGAAAGGCCCTAAGTCCACAAAATGGCCAGTAATAAAAAGTACATTTGGTTGCATGTATCTTACATAGAAATGTAGTGGTATTATATATTTGGCATATTTATGAAAGTATGGCCCTCATTGCCAAGGTCTATAGTATCTACCATAGTAGTAAAAATCTTCTTAGTAAAAAAAAGGCAAACCAAAAGATTCAAAAATTATCGAACTATCATGAATCAATCAAGAAAAAATCATATTTTCAACACAAGTAAAATAAAGATGAAAAAATTAACAAAACATGGTTTTATAGAATAGAGATACAAAAATAAAATAAAATGAAATCTTATTCCATAAACTATGAGATACATTTTTTCTTATTTATGTTCATATTGTATTTGATTAAATTGTATTGCACACTACATACTACACACTGCATAAATGATAACTAATTGTTGATAGTTTTCAATTAGAATTTCCTTTGTATGAAGTCAACCTAAAAACTAAGTACAAAGTTGCAAAAAATTCTATGTTCCTTTAGAGTCTTGGGAAGGGTGGGACCTAGGGTCTTGATTTTGGGATGGTGGTTAGCAAGGGTTGATTTGGGGACAATCGTTGGCACAGGTTTAGGGATGGAGCTCCTAAAAGGGTTAAGAGGAAATGTCCCTTATAGGGATTTGGGGTTAGTACCCTTAGCAAGATTGACAAGCAACATCCCTTTTGTAATACAAGCAACATCACACTACCATTTTTCACAGTGATAGGATGAAAATTGATTGTAAATCAGAGTAGATACAATTCAGACATGTCCTTCACAATTACATAATCATGAATGTTGTCAATTAGTGATTAATCAAAAAATCACATTTTTTGGCTTCATCAACACATTCCTTGCAGCATCATATGAAGTTCCTTACATAGTTGGCAAATGCGGGCTTAGCAGAAACTTTGGTAAATTAAAAATTGCTTAAGTTTATTTAAAAACAACTTTCTATTATAGATAACAATTTTTCTGCTATCCAAGATTTTACTTGATGTTGTTTCTAGAAGAGATTGTATATGTTTTTTGAATCACAATGTTTCAGATCTCACTCTATGATCTATCATCTAGATGTTAGAGAGCAGAAGGGATAGAAAAATATTTTTTTTACAAAATTAAGTGATAAAATATATCCAATGAGTCCAAAAATGAGTGCAGAAGTGGTTTCTATCAAGGTTGACTCATTTGAATTTAATTGAGAAGACTAAATCCAAAAATGCATCAATGCATTCCTTGCAGCATCATAGAAAGTTTCTTGCATGGTTGGCATACTTAGGACTCAACCAAAATTAGGATTGTCTTTACAGTAATTATCTTTAAAAATCATCATCATGATTCATAAACTGCATTACAACATTTTAAATCTTCATCTTCCCTAGTCTACTAAAAACTTGGGGAGAGGTTCTAATCCTTGCACTCTATTGCAGCTCCTCACTTCACATTAAAGGTTGTATTTTTGGCACTGAGTTGGCCAAATAATATGTGACAACTAATCATGCTCTTTTCTCTTTCTCGTTTAACTTAGTACCAAAAACATAATATAGCGCACTTGCGCTAATTTAGAAGCATTAGCAGTGATGGCAGTGAGTTGATTGGCATCCTTATATTGAGTTGATATTGTCATTATTAAACTAAGTATGAAAATATGAACAATCGCATTATATCTATCTCTTGGATCGGATAGTATATCCCTAATCAAGATGGATTGAATGACAATCATATGGGATCTAGTTATGATCCACTATATTCATATTAGAGGCTTTGATGTTGAAATTGTCTTAGCAAATAATCATGACGATGACCATAGGGTCTCTTGATAGTTTGTTTGGTGACTAATCATAATTGATAACCTTTGGATTTGTTGGCTAATTAAGTTTATGCCTATGTGTCTCCTCAAGGAGACATGTAGTTGAACAGTTACAACCGCCCCTCATATGCCTCTTGATTGCACTAAATAAGATGATTGATCACAAGAGATGGATTATCAAGATTCATAAATGATTCTATCTCTTCAGATTGGAAATTCTAATAAGTAATCTAATTATATATTCAGACCTGGCAAACATTTTTCAATATTGAATTCATTCATATCCATTCTATATTGATTATCACCTAGAGAGATCCATTACATTTACAAAGATCCTTCATTATTTAACATGGTATCAAAGCTAGGTTAATAAAGGTATCACTTTAAGAGAGGAAGGCTGCCAGCTATGAAATCAATACCATATAACTTTGCAATTTTGTGCCCAAGATGGTGAGAGATTTCAAGTCACCTCATTTTTGTCCTCTCTAATGTCCACAAGAAAAGAGTATCTGTAAATTTGTATGATGTTCTGCACATATTTAGTTTTGATAACACTCATTGAGTAGCATTTGGCCATGAAAGAGAAGAGGCAAAAATCAAAAAATCAGTGTTTAGGTTGCTGTGCTTGCTGGCACGTTTTGGCATGAGGGAGTGAGTACCAAAGTGTTGGGCCTATCATTCTCATAGAGGGTGCTCCTGAGCTTCCCATTTCTACAAATGGTGTAACACTTGTTTAATTGCAGGTTTAGTTTGGCATGTAGATGAGCATGTGTAATATTTTTCTTGTAGATCTATTTATTTTTCTTGCTGGGAGACATAGCATAATAAAAGGAAATATGGTTAAAAGTATTTGTTAAGAGCTCATTTTCAAATTCTTTGAAAGATCACTCAAGTCATTCTTTAAATGTATGGATTTGTGGTTTTTCTTGTCAGTGCAAATCATGCTATTGTTAGTAGGCTTAATTCCTTTTGATTACTATCTATGGCATTTTTTCATCTTCTTCACAGGGGTAGGAAAAGCCATACAAAAAGTTTCAAGTAGTCAGTGTAGCTTCTGTTATTGCTCAACTAGTTAACAATATACCAAACAAATGCATCATTTATCCATTTGTATATTTTTACTATTTTTCTTAAGTTGACAATGCTTTCTTTTGAATCTATTTATGTTAAAGCAGGATGTATCAACATTGACTATAGCAGAAAAACAAGTTACACAAATGAAAACTTGCATTGTTGCACTTACAATTGACATTTGACACTTGTAGTTGATATGCATGTTTCTTTGAGGTGGGTGATAACAAAGAGCTCATCAATTTTCACTGTGTTATCTTCTGGCTACAAGTCTACACCATTCTTCACTATTTTTTATTTATACCTAATACAATTTTATTTTTCAAAATGTTTATCATTGCCACAGTTTTTCACAGTTGGCTTCTTTGTATTAACGCCTATAAGGAGCCATTGGATATTGGAAGATAAAGATTATAAATCTTAGATAGTTTGTCTACGAGATTTCTTTTGGATTTGGCTGTGTTACATGAAATGATGAAGTAAGATGCACTGATTTCAACCCATTCTGATTGATTTGTATAGATTCTTATAACCAATTCCATATATTTAATTACATTTAGACAATATCTTTTAATGTTTTATTTCAGTGTTTTACATATTCTATTTCATATTTGTGATATATGATGAAAGTATTATAACATATGGAGGAATAGTCCATGAATGGTGTGGCCAATTGAAATGGTTTTAGTTTCAATTTTACACCATTTGATACAAATAATCAGTTTACCAATCGACCCCTAGGTTCATTCCATTTGTAGTAAAATCTTCATTACATAGAAAATGTTCACAAAATCTATGTCAATGCTCACACATCTTCTTGGACTTACGCAAATCTATGTCAATCCTCACACATTTTCTTGGACTTACCGCATAAACTATGCTACCTTGCAGCTCTTGTTAAATATTTTATCAACTTGACTTTTCTATTAAAGGCTCTCATGCTGAATTGAAAGCCATGTAAAGAAAAAGATATTGTACACTATTTTTTTGGTACCCTGTGCAGCACAACAAACTTGTTCTTACTATTAGAATTTTTTTTTTTCTTTTGTTTCATTGCAAATCTTCTACTTGCACGGAGGTCTCTCCCCATCATTGGACACACTTGATAACATTCAAGCTTTGGATCGCATACAGGAAGTGCGTCTATACACATAAGTATAAACTTCTTCTTTTCCTGCAACACATATAATAGCAATTTTAAGTGCTTACAAGGTATATACTTATGAATAAATATTACATCTTGATTTAAATGTATGAAAACAATTTTCATTCCTTTTAAGCTTCATTCATCTCAAGGTGCAATTCACAAACTCAAGAATAGTGGCTTTTTTTTTTTCAGGATACCTTTAGGGGAAGAGTATGTGAATGTCCCCTCGTGTTTGGAGTCCAGTTTAGAGGAGATGGCTATTTACACTGCTAAGGTTTGTTGAATCTAATCTAATGTATATTTTAACTAGACTTGTAGCTTATATGTTTTGAAATTTTTGTTAGGCCTTGTAGTTTGTATAATTTGATTGTTGGAGAGCTTCTATAGCTAAGAAAGAAGGTCGTTGCACGAGTTATAGCCACACGCTCGGGTATGAAAATTGTTTTTTTTTTATTCTAATGTATATTTTAACTAGAATTTTAACTTATATGTTTTGAAATTGCTTTTAGTGGCTTAATGTTGTAAGGTCTCTTAAAATAAGACCTTTAGGCAGTTGGTCAAAGTTTTACAAATAATCTTAGGAATAAAGTCAAAGAAAGTATTTTTAAAATATTAAAGTATTTAGCTAGGTCTAAGAAGATTTGTGTACTTTCAATAGTTTTGCTTAGTTTGTGAAAGTTATAGACCAAAGTTTTCATAGCTTGATTTTTGCTTCCTACAAAGAACGATCATGTCAGATAATATAAGTGAAGAAAAAAATAGGGAGACAATTGCTAGATTGTGGTCTAACTTGAAAAGAAAAGGTGATGGAAAATGCTATTGTCCTTGTAATATTTGTAAGGGCTTAAACCGTAGAAGACTGCTAATCAAAAAAGTTAAGAGACATTGTAGGGAGAATGGTCACATTGAAGGGGGGCATGACTATCATCCACTGGTAAGTCCTTCATTATATCATTTTAACAATTTATATACATATGAAATCACTTGATGATGAGTTGATGGTCATGGTTTATTTATGTTAATCAATTTTATATAGGTTGATCTTCCTAGGGAAGTACATGATATGAACCACAACAATCTGAATAATATGGTTTTTGAAGTGGAGGAACATGGAGGTGCAAATATCCAAGGTGAAGATAATGATCCCATGGAAGATGATGATCATGTGCCAGAAAACACAATTAAAGAGGATGGTATAAATACATTGATCCATGACACATCTAGTCCAAGCGTATCTGATCATGATGATGATGATAGCCTCGATGTACCTCTACTTCAGAAGGCATATGAGCCCCTATACAAAGACTCCCAAAAAACTCTTCTCTTTTTTGTATTGTTGTTGTTGAACTTGAAGGTTATGAATGGTTTATCCAACATAACAATGTCACGTATGTTAAGGTATGTCATATATGTCTTTATAGTTAACAAAGGGTGAATAACGTACCACTAATATTGTTTATATTAACAACTTATATTTTTTGCTGTAGATTGATAGGAAAGTTTTTTTTACCATCATCAAATATTCTACCTCGCTCATATCGAGAATTAACTGCTATTATGAAAGATATTGGAATGGAGTATGAAGCAATACATGCTTGTCCCAATGATCATATTATATCTTATAAAGAACATGAATTTTTAAAACACAATGCCCTGTATGTCATATGAGTAGATATCAAACATATCGACTAACAAAAAAGGTGCCTCAAAAGGTTCTTCGTTACATCCCCTTTATTCCATGGATGCGACAATTATTCAGGTGTAGTAGCGTGGCTCAATTTATGGATTATCATGCATGCAATAGAAGTCAAGATGACATTATTCAAATCCCTGCAGATGGTTCGACATTTATGCACATAGAGGAAAAGTGGCAACACTTCAAAGAAGAACCTTGTAATCTCAGGCTTTCATTGGCAGTGGACGGTGTCAATCCATTTGGAGAGATGAGATCTGTTTACTCAGTGTGGCCTATTTTTGTTATCAACAATAACATTCCTCCATGGATGTCAATAAAGAGGGAGCACATTATGTTGGCAATGATTGTTCCAGGTATCTTATCATTTGATAGTTATTAATTTATATGTACTTACAAATCTTGCAGTAAAATGGTCACAATAATTATGTAATGTTACTGTTCATTCAAGTAGGTAAATATCAAGTAAAAGATATGAATATATATATTGAGCCTCTTATTGATGAGTTGGTGGAGTTATGGAATGGTGTCACTATGTATGATGTGTCTAGACCAATAGGACAAAGACAATTTCAATTCCATGCAATACTTGCATGGACAATACATGATGCCCCAGGGCTAACACATTTTTGTGGTATGTTATAGTGAATTCAAGTTGCACACAATAATTCTAATTATAAAAATCAACATATTTAATAATCCAATTATATCATTATCTTGTAGGTCTTCAAACAAAGGGAAAATTTTCATGTCCAGTTTGTGGTCCAATGTTGAAATCTCGTCATTCAAAAAGTTTAGGAAAGTAGGTGTTTGATGAGTGTAGACACTTCCTCCACAGGAATCATAAGTATTGAATTACAAAAAAAAATCTTTTCAATGGGAAAGAAGAGACTACATCAAAGCCATGAAGAATGACACCTCGCCTAATGGTTTATGTATGTAATTTATATATTTCTATTGTGATTTTTGTTGACTAATAGTGTAATTGATGATTGTGAAGGTCATCAAGGCAATATTGAAAACCTTCCAAAGGGACTAAAAAGCTATCCCAGACAATTTAGTAGGTTGCCCTACTATGAGCACTTACAAATTGTGCATTTGTTTGATACTATGCATATTGGAAAGAATATAACAGAGACATTGTGGAAAATATTGGATGGAAGGCATGACAAAGAAAAAATTGTCAAAATTTGTAATGACATACATGAATCCAATCATGCATTAAAGAATTTCATTCACTCAAATAGCAACAGAGATCAGATTAATATAAGTGCCTTTCCATGGTTATTAATGGAGCAGCAAACATACAAGATTTCCTGCAAACATAAACAATCTCATATAAAAAAAAAGTGAATTTGGGCTAGGGCTCAAAATGCATGATTGGCATACTTTTCTCAAGGTAAGTTATGTTCTTTTGTATTTATAATATATTCATAAACTACGTGTACTGTTCATTATGTTATGTTAGAAAACAATGAAATGATTGGTTTATAATTACTGCAGTACGTGCTTCCTCTATCTCTCCCAGAGCACTTCAACAATTACATCAAACAAGTGATATACGATCTTGGAAAATATATGAGGTAAGCAATAATATCTGTTCAATTTGTTTTATATATTTATTATATTCGTGATTTGTTTTTCTTGCTATGTAATCTATTGTATTTTATTTTGTAAAGTCTCATATCTATATTTTTTTTGTGACTTGAATCTCTTAATGTAGGTGGTTGTCATCTAAAGAAATCCATAAAGAAGATATAAACTATTGGAAGAGAAGAATTCCTCATTTACTGTGTGAAATGCAAAAGTGTCTACCTCCAACTTTTTTCAATGCACAGGAACACTAACTCATACACCTAGTTGAGGAGATTGAATTGTGTGGACCTATACACACTAGGTCAATGTGGATGGTTGAGAGGCATTTGAAATATTTGAAGGCTTTGGTTCGATAAAGAACACATCTTGAGGGTTCTATGGTAGAGGGATATATGGTATACCAGACTATGGTGTACATTACTGAATATCTTCTTAAGTTTGCATCAAATATCCATGTAGATCACTTTTGGGATCTCGAGCCTTTTAAAAAATTAGAAGGGGAGTACTTGATGGGGAAAGGTACATTGAGGAAACTGAGAGGTAATAAATTATAAGATGTTATTGTAATAAATTATTTCTTAATCTTCAAAATAAATCGGTTATAAGTTTTCTATTTTTTTTTTTTGTACAGGTGCTCGAGAGTGGGATGCACTACATTTGTATATTGCAAACAATATTTGATTGGATTATGGTATGGATTGAACGATGTCAACATTCTAGTTGCACATTAACATGGGAAGGTGTATCTTCATTGGTTAAAGAAGTTCATCGTAATGGAGATTCCAATGTTACACAAAGGGAAATAGATTTAGCACGTGGTTTAAGAGATTTCTAGGTACGTACAAATTTATTAATCACCTGTATGTTTATCAACTCATGATGAAATACTTTTGATATGTTTCACATATTATTGCAGGTTAAACACCACAAGGCTATGTTCTGTAATGGTCAAAAATTTTGCATCAAAGTGTTGGATGACATGAAGAAAACTTGTGATTTAGGAATAACTGCAGTCTTTCAAGTGACTAATATTTCATCTAGAAACGACTTACATCCTCAAGAGTCTAAAAATCGATACTATGGAATTTTGGATGAGATACTTGAGTGTGACTTTAGTTCCTTCAAATTAGTACTCTTCATTGTCAAATGGTATAGGCTATGACTTAATCCAAATGATCCTGATAGAACTATTATTGAACATGATAATGGATTTACAATGGTTAATACAAGGTCATTTGAGCCAGTTGGGGATGAGCCTTATGTTCTTCCAAGCCAATGTGAGTAGGTATTTTACTCAGAGGTTCCACATAAATCAGGTTGGTCATTTGTTGTTAGACATGAACCGAGAGGAAGGCCAATAAAGTATAATGCAATGTAAGAAAAAGATGCCAAAGAAGTAGAAGATGATGTAGATGGTGATCACGATCAATAGTTATTGGATGATGTTCCTAACACAAATTTTCACAAAGAAGAAGAAGAAGATGATGACGATGATGTTGCTACTGATGATGATGATGAAGATGATGTTGATGTTGATGATGATGTTGATGATGATGACGACGACGATGATGACAACAATGACGACGATGATGGCAAGGATGATGATGATGATGACGATGATGATGATGATGAGGATGATGATGATGATGATGATGATGATGATGATGATGATGAGGATGATGATGATGGAATTTAGAGGTATGCCATCAATCCTTAATCTATTTAATATTCATTTCTTGATAGAAATATATTTGTCTTATATATATGGTTACATAGTTTATTCATTATCTATTTAAAAGCTACAAGTTTCAACTACAAATAGAATTCTGCTAATCTAAATTAGCTATTAATCTAAATTAATTAAATAAAACTATTTAAAACACATATTGATGCGTGAATGTATTGAGCCTTATTTTCTTTCAGGTCAAAAGCATTTGTAAGTGTTTAGTTTAGAAAAGGGAATTCATTAAATATCTATAAAAAGGAGTTGTACCTAGAATAAAATTCATAAGGAAAACATAATATAAGTGCTTACGCAATTTTTTGGTTAATAATTCTACCTTTGTAGGTGATGCAAAGACCCTAGGTGGACTTGCAATCATTCATAACAAGAGGGACTTCCATAGTGTTCTCACAACACCAACCAAGCATCTTCATAAGATCCCTCCAACTCCATAACCTATCAGGTGCACACCAAATACTTTTTCCACCTTAGGTTCTACATATTTGGAATAATCCCATGAATGTCCCTCAATCCATCTAATAGATTCATCCAAGCAATCTAATCAACAAACTATCAAATGCTCACAATGCCTCAATAGGCACCAAACTTGACTTCACCTTAACTAGGTGTTTCCCCCACCTCCACACACATCAAACAACTTCAAATAGCATGTCCCCAAGGTGACTAAGCCCTCAACTCATCAGTTGATACAAAAACCAAGTTTTAGCCCTTCACTAGGCCTACTTCCCTAGTAGGCTTATAATGTGAGCCTGATTTAAGTGTTTTATTGTGTACCTTTTAATGTTTTTAACTTTTATGTGATGCTAATGATAGACTTGATTATGATTATGATGTGATTATGCTCATGATAATTGAATTACATTTGCAAGAAACTAAACCCCTTTCAGGAGCATCCTACACAGTCTCATGGATCAACAGGTATAAGTCAATACTCCTTATAGATAGTCTATTTAATAAACTTATCAATAATAAGATTGATGTCTTCTAAGATCTCTCCCATTTGTAGGTACCAATGAACATGCATTTTTCAGAAGTATCTTCCTCGAGTGAGGGAAATATAGCAATAGAAGAGGAAAGTGAGACATGCAATTTATCTAGAACAGGGAGATTAACTAGAGGTCAAAGGACTAGAAGGAAATTCAATAAACGCATGAAATTTTTATTTGCTCAAGGGGGGTCATGTTCTTATGATGATGAGATAGAAGGCAACATCAAGGTGCCCTTGAGGTACCAACATCTACAGAAACATTGGGTACCCAAGGAACTTCCTCCAATAAACACTGATTTTTGTGTTAACGAGAGGATATATCGCATAGCACCATCATCACTACATGATTTGGGCCTATTTTCTATGGATGGCATAAAGGTGTCTTACAAAAAAGTTTCTAAATTGATGGAGTATGTTGGACCATGTTACGATTACAAAATTTGGATGCATATTGTTCAATATAAAAAAAGTATGCGTAGGTATGCCCTCTAAGAAAATTATATACAATAGCAAGACAATAATCAAAGTAAAAGTGTGGCTATATACATTGATGGAAGGCCAAAAGAAACAGGGAATATTGCAAGTTTTATAAATAGTACACGACTTGGATCAACTATAAAGCAACACAATTGCATATTTGAGGCACGCGAGGGAAATCGTGTATTCATCTGTGCGATAAAATCAATACATGTAGGGGAAGAGCTTCTTATTGATTACAATTTGAACTGCATAGATACAAATGAGGCTACTATCATGGGGGTGGTACATACTATTAAACCAACTTCTAATCAATGACTCCAACATACCATTTAATCAATAAATTTTTGTCTAACATTTTTATAATTGATCTTTGACACAGGGGCACAATATGGAGCAACCGCCCAGAGGGGATGCTGTTGATGTTCCTCACTCATCTACACACAGGCAAGTAAAACTCATTGTAATTGTGCAAACTAGATAGAAGCAAAATGTTATTTTTTAATGTTGTTTTCTTCATTGTTTTGGATTAATTTTGATAATACTAATACTATTGTTGTCACAGAGGGCCAGTGGTCGGAGGGAGGGAAAGGAACTTGCAGTCCCTGATCAGTAGCCCCCCCCCCCCGAGGAGGACCCTTTTTATATTGATTTAGTAGACACCGATGACTTGATCAGTTCGACTAAAAAGTTTCTAAAGAAAATTGGTAGAGAAATTTTATGTTTGGCAACCATAAAGCCTACTACTCAAGAAATAAGAGAAAGGGGAGCTGAATTGATGCACACCTCTGAAACCTTAAAAGTAAGTATTAATGAAATTTTAAATTATAACAAGAGTTCAATAATGGTTTTTATGTTATGCTCTTTTATGGAATTAATTAAAATATGGATGCATTGTCTTTATAGAGTTTTTTGCATGATTTTGAGCCCCGTTCCCATGATGAGGGTGCTGCAGGTGGTTAAAGTAGATCGCATGTTCCATTCCCCACTTCTATTTTCCACTAAATATATATAGGAATTATCATAATCATTGACAATACATGCTTGAACAATCCTTTTTTTTAATGCTCTGACAATCTTGTCCATGCTAGTCCACGCGTTCTATATTTATGCATGCTCTAATAATTTTATTCTTCAGCTTCACATCAATTGAATCCTATGATGACGCTACCTCCATCCAAGACAACCACAAATCTCTTTATGATTGTTGATTCAGTAATACACAACTTACAAGCATCGACTGTTGCACCATCTGCTGGTACACAAATCCCTCTTTTTTTCTCTTATGACAGCAACAAACAGTTTTTTTTTTTTAACAACTTTTAAACATCAATTATCATTTTTTTTTAATACTTCATGACAAAGACTTATGAAAATTATGAAACTTATGAAACTTTTTGCAATAGGAGCTACAGAATCATTTCCTGGATGTTCCTATGTTCCTAGTACAGGAACAGTGAAGGATGTCATATTGATCGTCAGCGATGATGAAGGCATTCCATTAAAAGTAGCCAAAGTTCCAGGTACTTTAAAGTTATTATTATTCTATAGTGATATAATAGTAATTTAGTTTTTGATCACTCTTCATTGACTAATGATTCCATGATTGTTTTTTAGGGAATGATCTTTTTTGGAGAAAACTTGGTGATGAGTGTTTGCGAATATTCGGGCCCACCATGCATACCTGGTGGAACATCATATCCTAACTAAAACCCCAAACCACTATTTTGATTTCATATCATTTCTATAATAGTTTTCCTTTTCATCCATTTCTTTAACTATATTAAAGGTAGCTTCACTTCATTTATGAGTCTAACATGTTTTTTTTTACTTAAAAGGTGGAATAACCAACATAAACCGTTGAAGGATGATTTTATAGAGAGCATGACCCAACTCTTTGGACCTCATGCATTTGAGAGAAACAAGCTCCTTGAAAAAGCTAGTTTATGTTTGAAGTATATTAGGGACTAGTACACAAAAAATTTATAGGATAACCCCAGGTACGAGCATCTGCCCTATGTTCCTGAGGCTGAGTGGAGGGCTCTAATTTTGGATGGAAAGTATAAAGATGACAAGAAAAATAATATTACACTAGTGGAGAGTACAACAAGGTATGTGATACTATTGAGAATCTAATTATGTACTAATTATCCTCTATATTTATACTATCTAACATATTTCAAACTTTTCATAGATTGCCTGACACATCAAAGGCAACAAAGTCAAGACTAGAAAAGCACGGGACACACAAGCTCGGCTCTGGTGGTTTTTCAAAACTTCAAGAAAAAGTTGTAAGTATTAGTAAATGAAAAATTGTATCAAATTTTTTATATAATGTGATGGGAAATGCTAGGACTCCCTTATTTAGCTCATCAATTATAAATAGGTCAATAGAATATAATAACAATAGTGGATTCTCATATTCAATATAAACAATTCAACAATTGAAGTCAGACTCTACAATCTAGATTAATGAAGATTCCTTCATTTACTAATATGACATTATTTAAAATCTCACCCTTGATGTTTCCATCTCCATAGATTTCAAATTGATCTTGGGGAGGAGCAAGCTTAGAGGGATGGGTATGATAAAAGTAAGGCCACCCAGCAATAGAATTGCAGTAGATGCAAGTGTATGGAATGTTGGATGCCTCAATTTCCCTCCTAACAACTCTCTTTTCTTTGTAAAAGCTTAGCCCTAGTTCTACTGGATTGGCTCTGTCTATATCATGCCCAAATTCTGAAGGAAGAAACATCTGCATCAAAGTTCAACAATTCTTAAGTCTATTACAGTTAACAAGCATTCATGGTAATAATGTTAGGGTCCTATGTTCTGACCTTAATAGTGCCAATTTCTTTAATGGCATCTACAATCTTAAGTTGATCTATAAGTTGACCACCGCCCACAATTGAAATAACAATATCAATGCCTTGCATGGCCTTTACCATTGAATTATGATCACTTAAATCTCCTTGCAGAACACCCATTATAATATACATGCACATTAATAAGACCCATTATAGAACATGTAGACATTAATAAAACCCATTACAACACAAATTTTTACAACTATAATATAGCTCATGATCCCAACCAAATTAGACTCATTGATAAGGAGATCACTGACCGAATACCCCTTCTTAAAATAATTTCTAAATACCCAACTTCACAACAAGACAGTCAAACATGATTATTTGTGAGATGACCGCTATCTAACAATTTAGCAAACAACTGCAATAGTAGTTACCATGAACAAACAAGCAAAGCTTAATCATATATTCTAAACCTATATGACCAATCAAAACAATCTATAGTCTGTAAAATCAATATTTTAAACAAGTACACACACTTTACAACTATGCCATACATATCTACCACAAAATCTTAGTTATGAACAGAGCTAGTGACATACATAGACAATGTTAACACCAAAATCTTTCAATTCATGGAGGCACTTTTCTTTGGTAGAATCATGGGTGATGGGTCTAATGAGAGCATAGGTAGAATGGCCTGCATTTACAACTGCAAGAGCAACAAAGCGCCCAATATAACCAGTCGCTCCAATCACTAATATTATACTTTTCTCTTCGTTCACAAAATCCTCATATGAAGAAATCTCCCAAAAGGAGGCCATGGTTGAGACTGAACTTTCCTCCAATAGTTGAGAATAAAGGCAGTGATTAAAAGAATGAGAGAATGCAGCAGCACTTGCAGCCATTTTTATTTCCAAAGAGCTAAACTAACTCTTACCCAACTTAAGAATTTCGAGAAAATATGTTGGTACAATCAAAGCATACAAACACACAAAATTTATATAGTAGATTTCTCTATCAAAACTGCTCAATTTTTCTCCTATTATATAGTGATGGATATAGATGATTTTCTATTGATTGTCAGGTAGACTTCACATTGCTAACAAAAGCAAAATACAAGTTGAGTATTAAATGTTTTCAACACTTCCCATTACATTAGACTTTAAAGTTTTAATTTTTTTAAGAATAGAAATAATTGCAGTCGTGATGGAGTGAAATTGGATCCTCTAGGACTCCCAAAGACCAAAGACAGTTTAGAACAACTCCAACATGACCAAAATAAGGTGTAACAAGGGTTGGAAACCTTGCTAACTATTTACCATTTCCTTTTGATATTTTAACTACCCTCCATTGGTTGATGAAACAATGCAAGTAAAATTCACCATACCATGCAAAAATGCAGGGCTCAGAGTTCAAGAGATGCCTCACAGAAGAGGATAAGAGAATTGGCTTCCAACAAGGCTATAGATTCATGGTTGAATGGCTACGAGCTGAAATCAGTGTGGAAGGTTCTAATAATGATGCATCTGAGCCACAAGTAAATAAGCTAAATGAAATTTATTTCAAATTGAATACTTTACCAATTAGTCTATTTGATGTTAAGTTCCAATATAAAGTGAGTATATATGTTTTAAGCAAGCAATGATAACAATGCGTAGGATGTTGGAATGCAGCCTGACAATCCTTCTACACATTCTGTGGATGCCGAAGGTTCGCATGATGTGCATCCTAGTGATAGAGGTATACATTTGCTATTAAATTTTTTATATGTAATTGCAATTGGTGTTTGGATTAATGTAACATTTTGTATAGTAGCTATAGAGGATTGAGGGGTCGATGTTCATGACCGTGTTGACGTTGAGTCCAAACAAAATAATGTGGTCAAATTAGGTAAAGAGCACCATAGTTATGTTATTTAAAATAATTAAATACTTGTAACAATTATAATAAATTAATTTTAATTTAACTCTTTTATTTGTTATTGTAGAGGACCCTCCTTTGCAACAGCATAGGAATTTGAGATCATCAAGAATAGAGAACAGAACAACTGATGAGGGGGGAATTGATGATGAAACTGATGCTCCTCTTAGAGATTACATAGAAAAAAGAAATAGAAAGAAAAAAAAGAAATGATTGTCATCTGCATACCTTAATTGATAATGACTAAATTTTATGTCTCAATGAATTTAATTATGTGCTAATGAATGTTCATGAATTATGTGTTAATGTAGAATATTGATGAATGTTGCATGTTAATGAATCTAATGTGTTAATGAAAGTTATCATGTGATATTGACTGAATGTTATCATGTGATATTGATTGAATGTTACATTTTATTAATGGTTGAAAGAATGAATGAATGTTAGATGTTAATGGGGAATGTAGAGTGATGTTAGGGAGAGGGGGTGGGGCCAAATGAGCTTCCACCTTCACGTGGTTGGCCCTATTTAGTAGATAATATTAAACTATTCTTGAAACAAAGTGAAGATCAATAAGATACTAACAATAGGTAGAAACAAGAAGCAATAAAAAGCTCCTTCTAGAACATAACTCTTACCAATTATTGCTATCTTCCCCACACTAGGAATCTCCATCATATTCTCATATTCCTGCAACAAAATTAGAATAACAAACCAAAATAAATCATATTTTCATGCTTCTCCATGCTTGGAATATAATCACCTTGTTTAGCCTTCCCTTGGCTCTTCATATCCATTGTCTTATCATCCTTAGTCTCTTTGCACCTTGAGACCTCTACTGCTGTCTACACATGTCTTCACACCCTTGCCATTTGCCTTGGTATACCAACTCCTAGTTGGTGGCTATTCTATCTTATTCAATCATCATTGTCTTTGTGAATTTTCTTTGTCCAACTTTCAATGGACACCATATAGAACCAATCAATATCATATCTACTTCTCCAAGCCTTGTTTCTTTGCTATTTACATCAACATTTGTACTTTTCATCTTTGTTCCAATCATCTCCTTTCCCCCAAGCCCTTCAAGACCTGATCTTTTTCTGTCTTCATCAGCATCCTTTCTCTTTACCTCTGCTACAACCTTTTGAACCTTTTTGGTGTTAGGTTCTCCTTGCTCTTCAACACTTGATTGCTGCTCATTTGTTATTTGTCCTTCAAATGGACAACTTGTCTTCATATCATCCTTTTCTAGGTTCTTTTCCTCAACCTCATTCTCATTAGCTGTTTGCTTCAAAGCATCATCCTTTTTTATCAAAACATCTTCCATTGCTTCACCATGTTTCTCTTTTCTTAGGAACCTTTCCCTCTCAAAGATGCCAATGCTCCCTGACACCTTCCAAGTTGTCTTGTGCTCCTCCAATGGTGCTAATACCATCTTCTCTCCATTATTTGTGAAAATGTAGGTGTTCTTTCTGCCATCATGTAGGGATCTCTTCTCAACTTGCCAAGCCCTTCCTAAAATTATATGACAACCACTCAAAGGTACAATGTCACACAGTACAACATCATTATATGATCCAATGGTGAAGGGAACATAAGCTTGCTCCTTCACATCAACACAATATCCAACATCCAATCCTTGTGCTTTGTAAGGCCTAACATGTGCTATTCTTGGTAGATTCAATTTTTTAACCATCTCAAATGAAACAAGATTTGTAAATGAACCACTTGAAATAGTAACCTTTTAAAATTTCACAGATCTAATCTCTAATCTCTAAACTTTTAAAATTTAATAAAATTCATATTCTAACTTGTTTATTATTTGACAAGTTGTTCCAGGAATCATGATTGTAACTTAGTTTCATCACAATGAGCATTATGAACTCACATGTACATTCACTAACAAGTAACTCTAGATGAAACTTTATGTTTATTTATCACATTTCAAAATTCTCACCAAAATTTGAACTACATTATCTCATGATTGTTGTAGAGTACCACTGCTCACATGTGAAATATGCATCTAGATTACTGAACCCTTCTTAAAATTAGTTTCATTGAATTAATATATGTTATACTATCACTGGGTGTGTAATTGGAGCATGAGAATAATGTCATATGCTCTAAAGAGCCAATTTGAGACAAGCATCTACCTTTAGGTGAGTAATTTGTAGTGATCTACTGATATCCTAGAGATCATTATTGGTCTAATACAGCTTTGTCACTCGGGCATGCTTAGTAGAAATGAGGATTTTCTATTGCTCATAAAACCTAGTAAGCATATGATAGTATTTTCTATGATATTTATATTGAGTAGAAATTGTGTCCTTACTATTTGTGAAGTGCTAAAATGTTTTTCAACAAACATGATTGGTTTCATCCTAAAAGCTTTAGTTTCCCCCAATAGGTTGGCTATCTGACACTTGAGGCATTTGTTCAATTCTTGGACGAGTTTCAAGAGGAGAAACTTGGGGATTTAGTCTTGGAAAAAAATGAACATGAGATTGGATGGCTTGAAGCTGGGAAGCCTTTCTATCCAACAATGTTTGATCCTGTACTTCAAATTTTTAGTCATGACCAACCACTTAGTTGTCTAGGTAGACCCAAGTATGTAATTGCATTGTGTTAGATATGGTTTACATTTTTGTCGAGATTCTATTACTACAAAGATTTTGTGTAGTCTGTAACTTCTAATTGTATGGTTTTTTAACATAATTTTTGTTTTAATTTGATTTAGTTAGATTGAAAAATGTCTACACAGTTACTGCTAGAAGCTCTTTCAATTTTCACCTAATGGAATGTATAAATCTCATGTCTTCATTTGAACTTCCATTTTTAGAGGTTAGAAAGTTAGGCTAAGAAACTCAAGTTATGTTGAACCATGCCTGGACATCAATGTCTAGTTCAAATAATAGTAAATCTACACAGGAATCTCAATCTAAGAGAAGCTCTAAGGTATTCTTTTGGTCAATAAATAAGTTTTTTTCTTGAATTGTGTTCATTGTTGAGGTTGTACTGAGATTTGAAACGATCTATTGTTTTAAGTTCTTTCTATCAAGCTTTTGAGTTTTCTCTCCAATTGACGCCTTTTTCGATTTTGGATTTTTTGGACTTTGGTTATGGTAGTTTTTATAACTTTGTGAGTAAAGGAAAAAATAATTGGTTCTAGATTTTAGGATTGTAACAAGTCCAAGCAGGTCTACATTCCTCATTAATAGACTAATATTTTATGTTAAATCTATTTATGCTAAAAACAAAAGGCTTCTAGGCACATCAATGTTACCTACACTACATAGTATACTGATTGTTCCTACTTCAAAATATTTTATTATGATCTTTGAAGAAATTTATCAAGCTTAGATTATTTTTGTCAGTGAAGAAACACAACCCACTAAAATTCTTTCCACCAAAGCTTAATACATTGATAGCTTGATCCAATTTATCTTTAATGCAAGATGGTAGTCCATCAGCACGATCATCAATTTTTTTTGGCCTGGCAGGAATAATATAGTTTATCAATATTTCTATATGTTTATATTCCTGATTTATTGTCAATTGTTGCTGATATCATTCATAGGGCATATAGGGCATATTGTAGGGTTCTTTGGAGCCATACCTAAAACAATATTATGATAGCTTTATTTCTTTTTAGTCTTCTTGCTTCATTCATGTCAGTGATTCCCGCAAATAGGTTATTCATGAGTTGCTCACGGAAGGTTCTAAAATTTAAAAATTTTAATCATTTCATTGATTATATGGTTATATGTGGAATTTTTGTATCTTTTTTCTGTATGATAGGCAATTGGCTTCATGGAAGAGCGAAATTGAGAAAAAACAATTAATACTTACATACGTGCATATACTTGGTTTTGTGTCATTTGTTGCTAGTTTTTGATACTAGTTTAAGAGCATAGGATGGTTTAATGTAACCTTGATCTTATATTTAATATGGCTCATTAGATCTACTTCCTTTTTCCTTTTTATTTTCTCTATCCCTTGATTTTAACATTGTGTCAATAGAAATTAATGGATTAATCTAAGTTGTGGTTCTGATGTCATTTTCAATTTATCAATTCTCTTTTAGGTCATCTGTATAAATTATTAATGTTATATTTGTGTAGGTATTGTTGTATGGTGGACAAGAGACCTCATGGAAGAGTGAAAATGGAGAAGAGTTACTTTTCATGAGAAGTAAGGTGACTGTGACATCACTAATGAATTCATTATTTATTCCTTAGTTACTAATTAAGAAACTTGTAACTTTATAAAACTAAGTGGTTTTTCATTCATTCACAAACAATAAAGAAGCTTAATACAATCGCAGTGTTATATGATAAAAAATTGCCATTACAATTAATATTTTACAAATTTCTTCTATGAGTAGAACTTCTTAGTGGCTGTGTGGGTGCTCTTGAAGTTGATGATATTGATTCAACTTGAGAAAAATGACCTAATGTCATAGATCCTGACAATCTAATGTTGATTACTGATCTGCAATAAGTATCATTAGAATTTTTGTAGAGCAATTTGCAAGACCAAGTAATCACTACTACAGATACATCATAATGTAAAAGTGATATGTACTGTCTGAAGTTATTCACTATATCTAATATCTACCTTATTGAAATGCGATATGATTGATTCTGTTTGGTTTGTAAAGACGTTGGATATTTATTTGATCTCTGTCTGATATAATATTGCACCCTTTTGGATAACCAATCTATGATTAGTATTTGTGATCAGAATGATATAATTTAAAGAGAAAACACTTACATTTTAGTATCAAGCTTGTTTTATGAATGAATGGAGAAAAACTAACGACATATCCATTTCAGCTTTGTGTTTTTTACTGTTAGTATTTGATTATTAGAACATAACTATACATCCTTGTGAATTGGAGTTTCGGAAAAGATTTAATATTATTTGGATTTCTTTCTTATTGTAGCAAAGGTTATGGAGGCCCTGAACATTCCAAGAGGTGTCTGACGTGTGCTTTTTTGAACACCTAATACTGACAGGTATTTTAAGTTTTAATAATATGGATCTGTATAATTCTAGTTTTAATTCAATCTTATTGCAGGTTGATAGATTTTCTTAACAAGTTTTCAAAGTGTTTTTTGTAAAGTCATTGTTCACTCCAGTTCGATCATCCTGACTTTTAGTTGCAGGTGCCTTGCCTTTGGTCAAGCATAAAGCTTTCCTTAGGCCCATGTAATATGGTGGGTAATTTGTTGGGTTTCTCCTTACCAACGAAAACTTTGATGTGATCCTTACTGTATGCTTTTGCCATGCATAACATGAATAAAAAACTAGCAATACTATAGTGATGTGCAATGGGTACACAATGGGTTAAAAGATGTTAGAAAATGATTGATTATGGTGTTCTTGTTCATGATGGTGTGAGCACACATTCTGGTCATTATTTCTGCTTTTTTGAGTCACTTAAACCTTTCAAAATTATTTTTATGCTGGGAACTCTAGGTTATAGTCTTAGAAAAGTATTTTATTCATTAACAATTTCTTTAATCTAGCTTGTAGGTGAAGTGCACACAATCTTCTTATTGCTCAAATAAATTTGATCCTTTCTTAGATTTGAGCCTAGAGATCATTCGAGCAGATTCCTTGTTGAAAGCATTATCCCATTACACAGCAGTGGAGCAGTTAGATGGGGGTGTGAAAAGAGATCAATGTGAACGATGCAAAGTAAAAGTGAAGGCTCTAGAAAAAATCAAAATTGATAAAGCACCACATGTTCTTGCAATTCATCTCAAGCACTTCAGTGTAGTTGGATCTAGAGGAAAAATTGACAAAAAAGTAGACTTTGGTTGTACGTTGGATCTCAAACCATTTGTTAGTAGTTCACATGTAAGTAGCCCTTACAATATTATTTTCCAGTGGATCACATTTTCAGTGGAATCTAATAATATAGTTTTTGTAATATCTACTAGTTTTTAAATAAATATTGCACATTTGAATGATATTCTAGTTTCTCTATCTATTGATCAATCATAGGAGGGCAATTTTAAGAACACTCTTTATGGTGTTCTTGTTCATGATGGATGGAGCACACATTTTGGTCATTATTTTTTCTTTATTCATTCATCCATAGGCATCTGGCATGCTTTAGATGATAATCGGGTATACATTTGCTACAGTTGTGAAGACATGTTTAATTTTGTGGAGCAAGCTCATTATAATTTGTGTATAACAGGATACACAAAAGAACTACAATTTTATGTAGAACCTTTTCTTTATATGGTAACACTAATTATACTAAAGTTGCTTAGACCAATTGAAGTTATTCTTATGACATTTTGTACTCTAGGTCTATTTAGTCAGTGAGAAAAGTGTGCTTTCCTAGAAAGCTTAAATGCTATTCTATATACAAGATAAGAAAACTAGCATTCAAATAGTAGGTGGGTTTGAATCTCAGTATAATGGCTCTAAACTAAAGAAGAGGGTGTCATTGAATATTGGACATCCAAAGAAAAACCACTTACAAGATTCATATGCCCCCCAGGTGATAGAAAACATGCATTCTTTCCAAACGACAGCAATCTCTTTTAGTGTTGCAGGTGTAGAAAAGATATCCCAACAGGTAGAAAATTTTTCAAATGTCAATTTCATTTTAGAAAGTCTAGAAAAGAACACCAGTTCTAGCCAGTCATGCAGTAAATCTAGATCATTAGTAGATCATGATGCATCAAGCTTGCAGCGGGGCCATTGTGACGGCAACGCGAGCGGACCCGCCTCAAGCATGATGCATCATGATCTGCTGATGATCTAGATTTACTGCATGACTAGCCAAAACTTGTGTTCTTTTCTAGACTTTCTAAAATGAAATTGACATTTGACAAATTTTCTACCTGTTGGGATATCTTGTTTACACCTGCAACACTAAAAGATATTGCTATCATTTGGAAAGAATGCATGTTTTCTATCACCTGGGGGCATATGAATTCATATGCCCCATGATGCATCATGCTTATGGCAGGGCCACTGTGGTGGCGACGACAGTTGGCGTTGCTACCATAGCTGACCTGCCATATTGCTAGTCGCGGACGTCATAATTGTGATGTTCACACACCCATTGCGAAAAAATGTGTGTCGCATGCATAGTGACGCCATCGTAATTCTTGACTTTGCATTGCAATTGTGACACATTTGGAAACATTGCAACGGTTGACAACATCGATGCTAAGGCTACCATGTCGCTAGTGTTGTCGCGTCCCCATCACAATTTTCCAAGGATGTTGTAGTTGCGATGCCCACGAAAGAATTGGAAAGGTTGTCACCACAGCGAACCCATGGGCAGATGCCAAGGCCACCCTGTCGCAATACGCAGGGTGGACGTCGAAATTGCAACAAGAACTGCATGCATTGCGACAAGAGTTGTGCTAGGTTAGATTGGTGAAATTGCAATGGATAGGCATTGAAATTGCGATGGTTGAGGATAGACATCGTAATTTGTGACTAAAAAACAACAACGTCTATTACCATCGCAGTGGCGACACATTGCCATCGCAATTGTACACTTAGCCATCGCAAATCGATGCCAAATGTATTAGTGGGTAATTGTACGTGTTTCTTGTATTTCCACCTCCTCCATTGTAATGTTAGTCACTCATTTCTAAATTTCATCTACACTCACCAATATAGGGTTGTTACACAATTTAGCATATGGTGTAAATTGATCAAGTATCTTCTTCAAGTCTTCCTCTATTAGGGGATTGATATTCTAATTAGTGAGATCAGAAACATTTTTTACTATGATTATTTCATTACTCACATGCATTATTTGTTGAGGGCTAATATTTGGCAATTGTGTATCTTGTACACTCTATTCTTGTTGTTGGTCTTTCTCAGTTGTTCCCTAATTATCTACATTCATTTTAGTACCTCCCTCAACTATGCCTTCATTATTTTCATCTTCTTCATCATCTTTAACCTCAATAGGATTTTTTTCTTCTACTCTAACTGTAGCTAGCATATTTTTAACTTTCCACATCTATGTAGTCTTCCTTACAACATCTTCTATGTTATTCTATAATATGATGGATGCTTTATATTTAGGAACAAGTCTAACAACATATTTCTTTATGGGTTTAGCTATCTATGCCTTGCTAAGTTTAGGCACAACTTGAGTGAGGGTAGTTTCTCTAATTTTCCTTTTAGTAACTAAATAATAGTGCAATTTTTGCTCAACTCTTTCATATAGGCCTCTAGGTATGGAGTTGGAAATCTCTAGAGGGGCTTTCTTGAAAGTAGCCATCATGGCATATGTTTCCTCCTCCACTTGATTCTTTTCAAAATTTCCATGATTTTCAAAGTCAATTTAGAAAATCTTTAAAAATCTACATTATTTCTAACACTCTCACATAGGTTATCTAGCTCCAAAGATGGATTATTTCTTACCACTTGGAATTGGCTATTGTCATTAGATTCAGTTCTTTCCTTATTAGATTCATCCTGAGCAATGTATTTTCTCCTTGGTCTTTTTTGTGCTCCTCCTTCCTACTCTATAGGTTTGGCTTTCTCTTTAGCCTTTTGGGTAGTGACACATGGACTAGCCGTTATGGTAGGTGTTGTAGGTTTTAGTTGTCTTGGTTTAGCAACCTTCTTGGATCTTGTCACTATTTGTGCCATAGCCTTTCTCTTCTTCTGATCAGTAGGAATAGGTGCTTCCTTAGCTTCTTCTTCATCGACACCTTCAGTAGTTTTTATTTCTTCCTCTTGTTGGTCTTAACCCTTTCCTTGTGTGAATGCAAGTGGTGCTTGAATATGAGTGTCTTCATCCTCTTCATCCTCTTCCTCTTCACTCTCTTCCTACTTGACACCTTCACCGAATTTTACTTTCAATTTCTTCACCAGTTTCTCCTTCTTTTTTATGATACAGGTAGTCTTTAACTCCATAGTAATCTTAGACTTGGTCATCTCATAGTTACAAGTAAAGTTTTTATTACTATAGAGGCCTCATCTACATTAATTTCATAGCCTAATGGCCTTAGCCATCTTACTCTTGGGGTTTCTATTTGAACAAATGTATGATCAACATCTACTAGGAAATAAACATCATCATAATGTTTTTCCACTAATGATACTAGAATTATTAATCTCTTCTTCATGGATTGCTTCAAGTCCTTAAAGTAGTTGGTCATTACTGATTCAAAATTTCCACCTAACTGTTCAATGAATTTTCCTATTTCAATTGCAACAGATCTATTTATCTTCCATGCCACAATGCCAAATGTAGGAAATGCATTATAAACATAAAATAAGATACATATAAAAATAGATCGAAATTTACACTGAGCACTCTTTTATTTCCTTATTGCTCCTAGGTTTTTAATCAATTGTTGTAGCTGCAACTCAGAAAGATCATATCTATGATCCTTCTTCACAATGTTGTAACCCATGTCTACTACAATACAAGGTACATTGTTCAATCTGATTGATTGGTAAAACTTATGTGCAATTACCCTTACAAAAAAATCTATTAAAGGATATGTGATGGTGCCTATGGTCATTACTCTTTTATTCCACACAACCCCTGTGTTCTTTTTTATAAATTCTTTGGATTCACTTCTCATAGTTTTTGTCTGATCTAGGTTGGATACCCTGTTACCCTATGGATTATTCACTTTTATATTTTAATTGGCCCATTATTTAACCACACTGAACTATCTTGAATCCTACTCAAAGAAATCCTAATCCATTTAGTTTTGAAAACATTAGGAAAATCTAGGGCATGATTTTATCCTTTTCTTTCTACAATATTGAATTCTTCCCTTAATACATTATTTTCACAAATTTTTCCATATCCTTCTTTGATTTCCATGTCACCAATACTCCCAATCTTACAATTAAAACATTTTCTGACAACCTGTATCATTAAAACTTGTGGTGGTATCATAGGTAATGCACTAGAGGGATCTTATTTGTATGATATGCTTAGTATGGCTTTGAAAATAGGTTATTTTAATTTGTTGCTAACCAACTGAACATTCAAAACTTGTTTTCCCTCTACACTTTTTTCCTTTGAAGAACTGGATGCCATTTACAAAACTAGGGTTTATGAAATTAGAAATAGTGTAGCTTGACACATGATAAAGACCTCGCAAAATCTAATGAAATGATGTTGAATAGTTGTTTAGGTCTTCTACAAACACTTCAGATGGAATTTCTTGATCACCTCTAGCTCTTCTTGCTCTCTTTCAATTTTCAATGATGTTAAATGAGAAAAAATTGATCAAATACCTCTTTGAGATACTACATTTTTTTGGAATTAACAAGTGGTAAGATTCCCTTCTAAGAGGGGGGGTGAATCAGAAGTAACTAAATCTAACCTTTTCAAATTTATTTAACTAAAACCATTCACATGCATTCGATCTATTTAATGAACTTTAAAGTAAAGACATGCATGAAAATAGACAACACACAAATTTGGTGACCTAGAAACACTCAAAAAATGAGAAGGTAAAATTGCAGTGGGGATGAGACCCACAAAATATCATTGCACCAATGTGTACCTATTCAAGGTTACAATGTTTGACCACTTCCAATGGTCTTCCCTATGGAAGGCTTGTCCTGTTAAAGACTTTTACACTTTGTCAAAAGTGACCTAGTCAAAGGATTTCACTACCCTACTAAAAGTAGGTTTGGTTAAAGGACTTTGTACATTCACTTGGAATGCCACATTGTTAAAGGATTTACAAATGGTTGCTAGGCCAACCTAAGTCCATAGGATTTCCATATCTAATACAATTTATAGAGAGTATTAGAGAGTCTTTGACCTGATAGCTTTGCAATCTTCAATTGCTAATTTTAGATCCTTGTTCTGCTTTATCACTATGATCCTTGCCTAATCTGATATGTGACTCTTTGATATCCTGATACTTTGTTCTTCAACAACTAAATTCTGTAACGTTGCACTATTTTTCACTAAGTCTCTAACCCTTATGAATTTCACTATAGTTCACCCATACACTTCATTAATCCATGCATACAATGTGGTTTCATCCTCCTTTTAAAGATTTTGAAGACTTAGGGTTAGGTATGAATCTATGATCCATATTAAATCTTTATCTCTTTCTCATTTTTTGCATTTTTCTTATTGGTTGCATGCCTTTTCCATTTTTCTTATTGGCTAGATGTTGATTGCATAGTTAATGTGAAAGATTAATTCTTATCTTTAATATCCCTCAAAATTCATCTATGTTGGCTCAAAAAAATGGTTTAAATAGGTGTTTGTGCAATTACAGACAACCATGTCCAATTTGTGTTACTCGACACTTGTTACCTCTAATGCTCGTCTCATATAGAAAAATTGGCTCACTTAACTCCTATAGTAATTCTATTCCACTCAGCTTCTATAGTGACTTGACATCTATACTTTGCTTGACACTTGAACTTCACTCGGCACCTATTTTAGTTCTTTTTGGCTTAGCATACATTCTAGCTCCGCATCAATTGTTTACTTGGTATCTATACCTATTTTACTCAGAATGTGTTACTAGCTTGGCATGAACTTAGTAAACATCTTAAGTGTATTGACATGAGTGGTAAAAACACTTAGTAGTATATCAAAATCTAATCTCCTCGAGTAAAATATGCATACAATTTGGCATATATAAAAAACTTCAAAAACTTCTTAAAATTATATGGAAATATATATATATATATATACCTCAAAAAGTTTTGTAACTCCCCCTGAGTTGATGTGCCATTTCTATTCCTATAACCAAAAGTCTATGTTGAATGTGTCTCATGTTGAGTACCCTATTTATGCTTCTTGTACTATATCTTCCATTCTTATTTACATCTCCCAAAAAAAATTATGTCTCCCTCTTAATTATTTCTCCCCCTTTTTGATACTAATGTCAAAGGGTTCTAAGGGTTATGACCATATTTTGCCAAAAATGTTTTATTGACCTCCATAATCATCTTGAGAGATGTATCCCAATTTTTTAATGTAATTTCCAATGATTTATGCTAGATAGTTGTCTCTGCTGCAAGATGAACAAGTCCTTCCAAAGTAGAAAGATTAGGATCTTTCTTGAGAACATTCTCTACATAGGCTTGTTCTTTGTAGAGTACTTCCAAGTGTGGGGTTATGGAAGACTCTATCTGCATTAGTTTGGCCTTAATATTGGCCTCTCTAGCTATCAACATAGCTAATTATTTCTATGTGTGAATTCTTTAAGAAAAATGCTTCTCACTCTGAGCTAGATCTTTTGGGAGTTGAGTGCTAGAAATCTTTAGATTTTTCTCCAAGCTCATTATTCTTTGGCTTGTCTCCTATGTGAAATATGAGAAATCAAACAACTTTTTGTACAATGAGAATACATTCTCAAGTACCTTTTTCACTTTTTCGATCCTTTTCACCAATCAACCTATGAAAGTGACATTTCACTAGATATTTTCTCATTTACTTTTCCTTGAAATTTCTTCTCAGACCATTCCATGAGTTTCACATTGGTTTCCTGGTCTTCATTAGTCACCAATTCTACAATATCTGTCAGTTGTTCCAATATACGCTTGGTTTCATCAGGTGTCTACAAGATAAATGCATCAAGAAATATTTCTTTTATTTCTACCAATGCTTGCTTCTTTTTATACTCATTTCTAAGTATCTCTGATCTTTTCCTCTTTTCTAGTGCCTCTTACACTTCATATATCTATTGCAGGTTCATTGTCCTTGAGTCATAGCTTTGTATGACTATTTCTTCATCTAATGTAGGGTTTCCATAGTGAATTACCCTTGTAACCTTAGTAGTGCTTGAGTGTGGTGTAGAGATTTGCAATGGTATTACATCACTACTCAACTACTTCTGAGGAATCCCTAAGGTAGGTAAGTTTATCAATGTTTGTATTGCCTCTTGCTCCTTAGGGGTTTTCTCTACTTCTTTCTCCTCTCCTCTACTTCCTTGATCAATGATGACAATTTGAGGAGGTGCACCTATGGTTTGTGCTAGAGGAACATCTTGTCTTGTTGGTTCCTTTGTAGGCTCCTCAATAGTAGTTGTCACATTTGTTATAGAATCAACCTTAGCAATTTTGTCTTGTACCTCTTGCTCTTTAGGTTGATGTGCTATAGTTATGGGAGATTGTGAGGATTTTTCTTGTGTGGTTTCCTTCTCCCTTTTTATTTCTTCTACAACTTATTGTAGTTCATCAACACTCACCAATACTAGATCGGTGCATACTTGTGCTTGTAGTTTTGATTGGTGAAGGATCTTCTTGAGATCCTCTATAGTTAGAGGGTTGATGTTCTAAGTAGAAGTTTCAAGAAAATCCTTTACAATGACTATAGCTATAGGTTATGTATGTGGAGGACTAAAAGGTTGTGTATCTTGTACATTCTATTTAGTTTGCTGCTCCTCTTTAGTTGTTTCCATTTAATTTTCTTTTTTTTGTTTCCTCCTCTACTATTTCTTTTTCTAGCTCTTTTTCTCCTTCATCCTTTTCTTGTTCTTTCTTACTAGCCTTAGCCTTATTTGTATCTTTATCCTTTTCAGTGTTTTGTCCCTCAAAGGGATCTTCTTCTCCATCCTTGATAGTAGTCAAACCATATATCAACTTCCACATTCTTGTTGATTTAGTGACAACTTATTCAACCTTATTCTGATCTTCTCTACTTAATTTATTAAAGTCAATATTTTTCAATCCAAAAAAATCTACATTCTTCCTAAAATTATCACACATTTTATCAACATTTGAATTAGGAGCATGTCTTACCACTCTAAATTGGCAAATATCTTTAGATTATCATCATCATCTGGCTTTGGTTGTGCAACATATTTCCTCCTTGGTTTCTTCTACACAGGACTAGTATGCTCAGTAGCCTTCTTCTTTTCTTTGTCTTGTTCCTTGGCCTTTTGAGTTGAGGATCTTGTGTTGGCTCTTGTTACTAGTATAGTTGGCTTGGCTTGGGTTGTCTTTGTGACCTTGTTTGCTTTAGGCTAGGTTGCAGGCTGAGCTTTGGCCTTTCTCTTCTTGGGCTTGGCTTGAGCTGGTGCTTCCTTGGCTTTTTCTTCCTTGACACCTTCTTTCTTTTATTCATCCTCACCTAAGCCTTCTGTTAATGCAAAAGGTTGATGTTCCTCTTCATCATCATCATCTTCCTTCGCTTCAGCACCCTCTTCTTCTACTTCTTTTGTAGTGCCTTCTCTAAATTTTTCTTTTAGCTTCTTTACAAGCATGTCCTTCTTCTTTATAGTAGAGGCAGTCCTCAGTTCCATATCCACTTTGGATCTGATGACATCATATGTTCCAAAATGTGGTGCATCCTTGTCAATCTCTTCTATAAGCAATACTATGATTGCTACTAATGCTTCATCAATCTTAATCTCATACCCTAATGGTCTTACCCATCTAACCCTTGGAACTGCCACTTGAATATAAGTATAATCAATATCAACTAAGAAACAAATACCACTGATGTAATGTTCCACTAGTGAAACTGGTATCCTTAGTCTTTGCTTCATGGATTTCTTGAAATCCTCAAAGTAAGTAGTCATTAGAGAGTCAAAGTTGTATCACATTTTCTCCATGTACTCATTGATTTGACTAATAGCTGACTTATCTAATTTCTAGTTTACTTTGACAAAAGAGGGAAATTCTTCCAAAAAATAGAAAAATATATAGATCAGAATTGATCCAAACTTACACTAAGCACCCTTTGATCTTCTTATTGCTCCTAGATTCTCCATGATCTGCTATAATAACAATTCTTCTAGATCATATGTATGATCTTTCTTAACAATTTTGGAAGCCACATCCACAAAAATGCATGGAACGCTATTCAATCTACCTTATTAATAGAACTTGTGAGATATGATTCTTACTACAAAGTCTAGAAGGGGATTTGTGATTGTATCAATAGTCATGCCCCTTTTGTTCCATTTTTCCCTAGTGTTCTTTTCAATTACCTACTTAGAATCACTTTATTAGGTCTTGTACCAATCTAGGGTTGGAAAACATATAATCCTAGGCATGATTTTTTTTTTGTTATCTTGATAGGTCCTCCTTCTAACAATAAACAACCATTATGTATTCTTCTTGGGGCAATTCTTATCCATTCTATTTTGAAAACTATGGGGTAAACTAGGGCACGAGTTAAACCCTTTCTTTCAACTATTTGAAATTCTTCCTTTAGCACTCCATTTTTAGATAGTTTATCATATGCTTGATAAATATCCAAGTCTCCTATTGCTCCTACATTGCAATTGTAACATTTCCTAACATCTTGCACCATCACAACTTGGGGTGAAATAATGGATAGTGTGCTAGCACGGTCATTCTTATATGCAACTTCTAGAATTAGCCTAAAATTTGGTTGTTTAAGCTCATTGTTAACTAACTAAACCTCAAAAGCTTCCTTTTCCTTAGGTTTTTTAGAACTAGAAAATATATTGAAAATCTACAGGCTCAAAAGATATCAAACTTTATAACTACACAACTTGACACTTGAGGAATACCTTAGATCGATGAAAATGGTTCTTGATCTTTGTCAAAATCTATGCAAAAGCTTCAATTGTTGGTCGTCAATCACTTATGTGCTCTTTTGATTCTTGCTCTACATTCAAGTGACATGACATGATCATAAAATTTCCCTTATACTCTTCAAAACATAGCATTAAATTCTTAGTGCGTATATAGCTATACACTCAACTCCTTAAGGATTTTAGGATAACATAGCTTCCATTGACTTTCCATCACTTGGCTCCAAATAAATTTCCTCTTCACTTGGCTTCAATTGCCAACTCAACTACAACCAATCAATTGACTCTTACTATCAGCTTGGCATATGCTAATGTCTGCTCAACATCTAAGTAAGACTCAGTAATGCTGGTGAAAACTTTGAATTTAAACTTTGCATCTCTAATCATGTTGATCTCTTGTTTTTAATACTTTCCTTTCTAGGAAGTGATGCATGATGAAACTTTGTAAATCAATCCGTTATGGCTTCTCTCTACTTAGTTTGATGAAGTTTGGTCTCTTGACCTATTAGGTGAAGTGATCTCTTCATTTGATGAGCTAAAATCATCTTTTTTCTTCCATGTCTTGTTCATTTGTCCTCTTATGTGTTCAACATCTACCTTCTCTTTTCCTTTCTTAACTTCTGACTTGGGTGCCTTTGACTTTGTCGGGAAATTCCTTCTAATATGATTAGTCTTAAAACAACGAAAACATGTGGTTTGGATCAACCATCTATTGTAGTTCCCTCTTAAATGTGTCCTTATGCAATTTTTAGGAATGTGTCCATACTCCTGATAGTAGTGACAACTATACCTAGTGTTGTAATCCCAGTTGTAGTGATGTTCATGATTTGCTTCTTTTGCAGGCTGATTAGATGGGTTGTGATTTGCACTCAAAAGCTCTATGTCCATACTTCTTGCAATTTTAGCAATGACCTTCAAATTTTGGTGTCCTGATAGTTCTAGTCTTTCATTCATGTGCTTGATGTCCTTGCTTTTTGCACTTGTGACAATAACATGCATCTTAGGCTTATCATGGTAATGAGCATTCTTGGTCCTACATATATTAGAAGTATGTCCCATTTTACCACAAAAATGACAAGAAGCTTTAGTGTTCTTACCTTTGTTACTCCTTTCTTATCTAGTCTTGGAGGACTCTTCTTCTTCAGTGCTAGTGTAACCAAGTCCTGAAGTGTCATTTCTTGCCCTGGTTTATTTTTATAGTTGTTGAAAGCACTTGATGGCCTTATTAGGATTAAATCATAGATAATGGAAATTACATAAAAATATAACCAATAACAAAAAATAATATATCACATAGAAAAGAACACAAGGCACCAAGATTTAATGTGGTTTACCCAATCCCTAGGCTATTTCCACCAAATAGAAAATCTAATATTTCTATGATCCAATGATTAAAACTTGATTACAATCTGGAATCCCTTACAGCTCAATACCACCATAGAAACCAATTTTGCATCACACCTTATGAAATAATCCCTAACCCTAAGCCCTTTTATACAAGTATTTTAACTGCTTTAGGGTTATAATTAATAACTACATGTTGACCCAAAATCTTGATAAAATAGGGCCCAAATTTATTTTTTCCAAAGAATTTATGAAGTATGTGCAATATTTTCCTAATCAATCACCACAATCTAGCAATCTCCCACTTGGGGACTAATTAGGCTCCACACTAAATAAAAATCTCCCACTTGGAGACTGATCTTGTAGGAATACCACTACCACATGGGGCTCCGACTGGATCAAACCACCTTGGACTCTACTATTCTTTTATTCATATTCAGTCTAGAACATGAACTGAAGCTGAAGAGGAGTTTAGCTTCTCCCTTGTTACTACCTTTGTCAACATATTTTTTGAATTTTCATTGGTATGTATCTTCTCCATCTTTAACTATCCATCCTCCAAACTGATCGAATGAAATGGTACCACAATTCTATGTGTTTGGTCTTTGAATCCAGAGCTAAATTCTTTGCAAGATGAAGGGCACTCTGACTATCAGTGAACAAATAATTATCCTTTTAAGGATGTCCCAATTCTTGCAAGAAGAACTAAAGCCATATCATCTCCTTGGCTACCTTTGTAGCAGCTACATACTCTGCCTCTATAGTGGATAAAGCATTAACCTTTTGTAACCTAGAAACCTAGCTCACGGGTGCCCCACCAATAATAAAGTTGTAACCTATAGTCCTCCACCTGGTATCAACATCTCCTACCAAATTTGAGTCAACATAGCCCTTTAAATTAGTAGTAGAGACCCCAAAGTGTAAACACGTATTGGATGTTCCTCTCAAATATCTTAGGATCCATTTGACTACATTCCAATGCTCAATTCTTAGATGACTCATTTACCTACTAACAACTCCCACTGCATGTGCAATATCTGGCCTAGTACATACCACATCATACATCAAGCTTTCTATAGTTGAAGCACAGGATACCTTTGACATCTTATCCTCCTCTTCTTGTGTCTTGGGACACATATCCTTAGTCAACTTCAAATGACTAGGTAAAGGTGTGTTCATAGCTTTAGCATTCTCCATAGAGAAACATTGCAAGACCTTCTCAACATAATCAACCTAAGATAGCTTCAATGTTCTATTTTCCCTATCTCTACAAATACTCATACCAAGGACTTGTTTCACTACCCCCAAATCCTTCATAGCAAATGCATGTACTAATTGTCTTTTCAACCCCTTAATGTGATCCATGTTAGACCCAGCTACAAGCATATCATGAATATATAAACATAAAATAATGTAGCTATCATCATTCAACCTCTTAAAATAAACACAATGATCTAAATGACACCTACTATAACCATGCTCATGCATAAAACTATAAATTTTAGATACCATTGACGAGGTGCTTGATTTAAGCCACATAAACTTTTCTTCAATTTGTAGACTAATTTTTCCTTACCTTTGACCTCAAATCCCTATGGCTGAGCCATATATATCTTCATCCAAATTACCATGAAGGAAGGTTTTTTTAACATCTAGCTACTCTAAATACAAATTTTCAGTAGCCACTAGGCTTAAAACACTACAAATAGAAGTCATTTTAACAACAAGAGAAAATATCTCAATAAAATCAATTCCCTTTTTTTGTGCAAATACTTTTACAACTAACTTGACTTTAAATATTTTCTTATATCCATCCTCTTCTTTTAACTTGTATACCCACTTATTCTATAAATCATTTTTACCTACAAGCAACTTTCACAAATCTCATGTCTTATTCATCAATAAAGATTCTATTTCATCTTTCATTGTAGACTCCCATTGAATCTTAGTATCCACCTACATAGCTTCATCATAACTTTTAGGCTCACCAGCATTAGTAAGTAAAATAGAATGCAAAGAGAGAGAAAACCTTTGTGGAAGTCTAATTTGTCTTGTTGACCATCTAACATTCACTGGTGTGTGTGGTATTTTTTGTTGTAGTTGTTGCACATCATGAGGAATGGCTGAGACATCAGCTTTTGGAGTATCATCCAGCACTACATAATCATCTTCTTTCTTCTTGTGTTGCTACAACATATCTTTGTACAACACTTTCTCATTGAATATGACATCCCTACTTACAATTTTATGATTTTTAAAATCCCAAAGCCTATAACTAAACTCATTAATTTTATATCCATCAAATACACATTTTTTTGACTTAGCTTCTAGCTTGGTTCTATTTTCAGAATCTATGTGAGCAAATGCTTCACAACCGAAAGTTTTGAGAAAAGAATAAATCACCTTCTTACCAATCCATGCTTCCTCTAGAATACCACAACCCAAAGGAGTAGAGGGACCTCTATTAATCAAATAAATAGTAGTATTGATAACCTCCACCCACATGTGTAAGGGCAACCTAGCATGCAACCTCATGCTCCTTCCACATTCCATTATAATCCTATTCATGTGTTTAGCCACTCTATTTTCCTATGGAGTCCTTGGAATAGTTTTCTATCTATGAATACCATTAGAGGAGCAATAATCTTCAAATTCATGACTGCAATACTCACCACCATTATTAGATCTGAGACATTTTATTTTTTTACTAGTCTCATTTTCAACCAAGCATTTCCATTTCTTAAAAGTTTGAAATACATCATATTTCTATTTAAAGAAATAAACCTATACTTTTCTAGTTGCATCATCAATAAATGTAACATAGTAATGAGAGCCACCAAGGGAAGATACCTGAGCCGGTCCCCATACATTAGTATGCACAACCTCTAATTTCTCCCTTTTACTTTCCTTCCTAGTCTTTGCAAAACTCACTCTCTTTTGTTTTCTATATACACAACTTTCATAGAAATTCATATTAACACATTTTAGACCCAGTAAAACTTTCTTTGAATGAATTACTTTCATACCTTTCTCACTCATATGCCCAAGTCTGTTGTACCACAACATTGTATCAGAATCTACAGCAACTATTTGTTATCCCTACTCAATTACAACAATTGTTTTCGAACATTAATTTTTCTCTAAAAAAATTAAAGTAGAAGGAATAATATGACCTATAAAAAGATATAAGGTGCCTACTTTCACACCTTTTTCTACTACAAGGGAACCTATTGAAACCTTCCAATTTTTATCATTAAAAGTAACTACACAACCCTCATAACCGAGTTGCTTTAGTGAAATTAAATTTCAACTCAACCTTGGAACATGTCTTACCTCATGTAGTAGCCAATGATTCCCATTCTGCAACTTAATCTTAATTTTTCCCTTTCCAACAATCTGATAGGTTTCATTATCCCCCAAATAAACAAGCCCAAAATCCCCTTGGACATAATCAATGAAATAACCTCTATGAGGTGTAGCATGAAATGAAGCACCAGAATCTAAAACCCATGAGTCATCAACACTTTCTAAAGATAGAAGCAAAGAATCCTCTTCGGATTTGTTACTTACCACATTTGCCTCCTTGTCTCCATCTAATTTATCTCCTTCACTTTTCTTTCAATTGCAGCAATCTTTCATTTTGTGCCTTGGTTTCCCCTAGTACCAACAACCATTTAGTCCTCTCAATTGAGACCTCATTCCCTTTGACTTTCCTCTTGATTTCCCACAATTTCCAGAATTAGTTCCTCTCTTAGTCATTTTTCCCTTTCTTTGTGCATTCAAAAAACTTCCTGATGTAGCTCCACCTAAGGTTTTCCTACAATTTTCCTCACTCAAAATAACACCGATCACATCATCATATTTTAGGGTACTCGATCTAGAAATAGAATTACTCACAACCATTACCAAGTCATTCTAGCTTTCAGGCAAAGAACACAAAATCAAGAGGGCCCTAATTTCTTCTTCAAAATTGATACCCACAGAAGATAACTAACTAGTAATAGTATTAAACTCATTTAAATGATCTGTAATAGATCCAACTTTTTCCATTTTCATATTAAATAAATGCTTCATGAGAAATACCTTGTTTGAAGTAGAGGGTGTTTCATACAATGTCAGTAGGGTTTTCATGAATTCTTTTATCATCTTTTCTTTTTTAATATTAAATGCCGCTGATGGTGTCAAGCATAATCGAATGCTTCCAAGTGCATTTTTGTCCAAGAGATCCCATTCATCATTTGGCATAGATCCTTGATTCTTGGCTTTGCCTTCCATTAGCTTCCATAAATCCTTCTGATATAGATAGTCTTCCATTTTCATCTTCCATAACTGGAAGTTATGCCCATTAAACTTATCAACCCTTAGCTTACCCTCATTTTCCATTGCTCCCACTCAACTGTTAGACTCCCACTCAATCATGAAACTTTCTTGCAGAGAATAACTAAAAAAAACTAGGCTCTGATACCACTTGTTAGGATTAAACTATTATAATTCTTTACAATAACTAAGTGGGGGGGGGGGAGTGAATTAGTTATTCAAGTTCCAATGCAACTTTATCTACAAATCATTAATGGAACATAACTAAAATTATCATGTATGCAATTGAACATTTAAATAGCTATGAAAAGTAAACATGCATCACACCATAATACTGAGAATTTGATAACCCAAAAAACCTCCAAGAATAAGAAGGTAAAACTAGAGTGGGGATGATACCCACAAAATAACTGCACAATTGATTTCAATCACTTCTGATGGTCTACCCTGTTAAAGGCTACAACACATTGTTAAATGTGACGTTGTTAAAGGATTTCACCATATTGTTAGGAATGGGCCTAGTTAAAGGACTTTGGAACATTCACTTAGAATGTCACCCTGTTAAAGGATTTACAACATGGCTATTAAACCAACCTAAGTCCATATGATTTATTTTAACTGTTACAATTGCTAGAGAGTAACAATAATGACTTTTGATCTGATAAAACTTACAACATATCTTGCAGATTACAGATCACACTTTAGTTCAATCCTTTGCTTGGTTTTAATCACTGTTGCTCTATAAGCTTGTCATCTCAAGCTTCGTCACCTTGAGTCTTCGTACTCATCATACCAATGCAATCATATCTATGGTCTCCTATTGAAGTAGAGTATCTATGCTCTCTTCCACCTTAGCACCTTCTTCAGTAGTTCATGCTTTCATGTTTGACCCCTTTTTTTGGCTTCTTGACCTTATGACTCCTTAAATATAAATCTAGAATATGTTTCTCGCCTGATTCTCTCTCTCCAACTTTAGGGTTTCAATAGATTAGGTAAGATACAATGTATCTATCCCATATCTTGCTCTTATGTAGAAACTTTTTCTAGAATCCAATTATATTCATCAAAAATGTTTTACATAGTGTTATGTGTCACCAGCTCATAATTCTTATCTTCTATCTGATTCACAGAATTTTAGATAACTACCATGTCGGCTCAGATCTGACAAATCTTCAATTTTCAAAATAATGCAACAGCTTGGCATTATTGATTTACTGATGCTCGACACCTAAAGAAATTCTATGAAAATTAGCTCTTGTAATTCACTTGGCACTTTAATAGCACTCGAAACTTATATCCTACTTGGCACTTTAAAACTTACTCGACACCTATTTTCTTTTCTGCTACTCGGCACCTGATCTTCACTTGGCACTTGAAGAATTCTTGGCACCTGAAGATCACTTGGCACACACTAAGTTGAACTTTGCTCTGCTTCAACTAAGAATCTATTCAGTATTAACTAGCTTGCTCGGCTCTTTCTAGTGAACTTAGTTAGGCTTTACAAATGACTTAGCTAGACATTACATCTTTGATGTGTTTTAGTGTGCCTATTCTTTGTGTCTAAAATTAATGCACTATTTCATCAATGGCTTAGTTGATCCTTATACTTCATTACAACATCATAATTTCAACCTTTCTCTAGGTACTCTAGTTGCATCTTATTGATTGCCACCTCCTTGTCAATCAACCATCTTATAGTATTTGGATCACTAAAGCAATTATCATTCCTGCAAGTAGCAAGTTTGACATTAATGATTAAAAAAAAATTGAAAACATTCTTTTCCAATTTCATTACTCTTCATTCATGAGCTTTTCAATCATTTCCAACAATCACCCTCTTTGGCATTGATGGCAAACCAAATTGATCACTTGATCAACTTAGTTACCACCAAAATTATATACATTTTCTGCTACATTCTGCTCCCTTCTTGACTATTGCATCCTTTATGATGGATCTCATATATCTCCATATCTTTACCTTTCAATTTCTCATAAATCTCCCTCTTTCATATATATCTCCCTCTTACTTTCTATTGATCAGTTTTCTGCATATATCTCCCTCTTTGACATATATTCCAAAGATGTAGCATCTTGAACATGGGAAATATAAGCTTTGCATCTCATATTTTCTCCCTTTGTCACCATGCTTATGACTGATTTGGAGTTCCTACTCCTTCTATCATCCTCAACATCATTCTTTTGATATTTCAATGATTTGTTCCTATTGATGCAGGGAAAATTTTTTTCTTTAAACTGCTTGAGTTAGGGGCATTACCCCCAAATTTCCTCTAAGATATTCATAAATATCCTTGGGCAATCATTTCATGAAGATATCTGCAATTTTTTCCTTTGTGTGAATGTACTCCATCTTCACTTGTTTGTCCTCTACCAATTCTCTGACATAGTGATACTTGATTGCAATATGCTTGGTTTTTGTATGCAATATTGGATTCTTGGATATGTTTATAGCACTTGTATTATCACCATACAATATCACAGGTTTGGTTTCCTCTTCTTTCATTCCTTTCAATAGATGTGTGAGCCACACAATGTTTGTGCAATTGACTGCTGCTACCACATATTCTAATTCTGCAGTAGATTGAGATGTGCATGTTTGCTTCTTGCTAGTCCAAGTAACTAGTCTTTTACCTAAAAATAATGCTCCTCGACTTGTGCTTTTTCTGTCATCAATGTTGCCTCCCCAATCTACATCTGTTTATGCATTGATCTCAAATTTTTTATTCTTTTTATAATATAGACCAAAATCATTAGTTCCTTTGAGATACCTCATTATTCTTTTTACGGCTATGAGATGATTTTCTTTAGGATTAGCAAAGAATCTAGCAACTATTCCAACTACTAGTGCTATGTTTGGTCTACTGTGTACAAAATATTACAATTTTTCAATGATGGATCTGTACATTTTTTGATTAACTTCAGCTGATACATCATTTTTGGTTAGTTTATGTCCTATTGTCATTGGTGTGTTGACTGGTTTGGAGTGTTCCAATCCAAATGTTTTAAGTATCTCTTTGATGTACTTTGATTGTGTCATTAATATACCATGTTTTAGTTGATGTACTTGCAATCCAACAAAAAATTTGATCTCTCCAAACATAGACATCTCAAACTCATGTTTTAGTTTGTCAGCAAAACTTTTGCAAAGCACTTCCTTTCCTCCAAACACTATGTCATCCACAAAGATTTTAGATACAATAATATCCTTACCTTCTTCTGATTTGATGTACATGTTGTTGTTATCATTAGTTCTTTCAAATCCTATTTTCACTAGATACTTGTGAAGTCTCTCATACCATGCTCTAGGTGCTTGTTTCAGACCATAGAGTGCTTTACGTAGTTTACAAACCATATCACTGTTGTTCTCATCAACATATCTCTCTGGTTGTTCAATATAGACTTCCTCTTCCAATATACCATTCAAAAAAGTAGACTTTACATCCATCTGATAGACTTTAAAACTTGTATATGTAGCATATGCAAGTAAAGTTCTTACTCCTTCCATTCTTGCAATAGGGGAAAATGTTTCTCCATAGTCTAATCCTTCTTCTTCAGCAGAACCCTTACATACTAGTCTAGCTTTATTTCTAGTAATCTCACCATTCTCATCTAGCTTATTTCTGAATATCCACTTGGTGCTAATCACATTCTTGTCAACTGGTCTAGGAACCAAACCCTAGGTTTTGTTCTTCTTTATTTGATCAATCTATTCTTCCATAGCTTTATACCAGTCACCATCTTGTAATGCATCATACACTATCTTAGGTTCAAATCTGCTTAACAGACATGATTCATTTTTTAGTTTATTCCTTGTCATTGGTCTTGCATCTTTGTCACCAATTATCTATTCAGCAGGGTGATGCCTCTTCACATATTTGGACAATCTTAGTTTTGCCCTTGTTTCTATGTTTGATCTTTCAGATTTAGGATCACTATGCACTTTGTTGTCAGGTAGTTTTACATCTCTATCATGTGTACTTACTTCAGAGTCAGAATGAGCATTTCTTTCATTCTACAACTCAGCTTCTAAATTCATCTCGGCATTCATTGGTTGTGACTCGACTGAGACTGAAACTTTCTATTGAATTCCAATTTCATTGCTAGAATGCTCATCAATAGGCATTCCTTCATAAGAATACACAAAGGTTCTATAGTCATTCATTCTCTTTAGTTTTTCAACTTGGACATCTGCATGCTCATCAAAGTTTACATTTGCACTTTTCACAATTTTGTTAGTGTTAGTATTTAAACACTTATACGCTTTACTTCTAGTAGAGTAACCAAGGAATATACCTTCATCAATTTTTGCATGAAATTTTCCATTTTTAGCATCTTTAACGATAAAGCATTTGCAAAAAAATACTTTGAAATGCTTTACATTGGGTGAGTGACCATACCATAATTCAAAAGGTGTTGCATTAGTACCTTTCTTGACTTGTACTTGGTTCAGTGTATGAACAGCCACACTTACAGCTTCTCTCCAATATTTTAGAGCAACAATCTTTTCCATCATTAATGTTTTGGCACAGTCAATCATAGATCTATTTCTTCTCTTAGCAATTCCATTTTGTGGGGGAGTTTTAGGAGTTGATTTTTGTCTCTTGATTCCTTTGTCTTTTCAGAATATCTCAAATTTATTTGATGTGAATTCACCACCTATATCTGATCTTAGGCATTTCAAACTCTTTCCTATTTCTTTTTCAACTCTAGCCACATACCACTTAAACATTTGAAAAGCATCAAATTTTTGCTTTAAGAACATAACAGTCATCATCTTGTAATAGTCATCTACAAACAACATTATATATTTATATCCTTTGTAGCTCTGTACTTCTATTGGACCACATAAGTTAGTATGGACTAACTCAAGTACTTCTTTAGATGTATAGTTTTTACTCTTGAAACTTGACTTGGTTATCTTTCCTAGCTGACATTGTTTGCACATGATATTGTTAGGCTTCTTTAGTTTAGGTAAACTTCTGACTTTCTTCATTTTACTGATATTGATCAGATTATCAAAGTTGACATGACATAGACTTCTATGCCATTACCATATGTCATCAAATTTTGCAAAAAGATAAGAAGTATTTTCCATATCAAGATAAAATAGATTACTTCTTGTTTGATCTCCTTTTCCTATCAATTTACCATCAGTATCATAAATTTTGCAATTTTATTTCCAAATTCTACTTTGCACCATACATTGCCTAACTATAAGACACTTAGCAAACTGTAGTTTAGTCCTTCAACATAGTATGAATTATCACATGAAATTTTCTCTGTAAGCTTAATGGAACCTTTTCCTTTGATATGACATGGAGCATCATTACCAAATCTAACACTATTTCCATCATACTGAGTAAAGTTAACAAACTTACTTTTTTCTCCGATTATGTGATGTGAGCATCCGCTGTCTATGATCCATCTATCATTCTTGTTCATACATGTTACCAGTGTTGTAGGCTCTTCTTCATCAAATTGGTCCTTCATAGCCACCTAAACAACTTCATCATCATTATCATCAGAATCTTCTTCAATAATATAGCACTTCTTTCCTTTGTCTTTGTAATCTCTCTTATCATCTTCTCTTACATGTTTGTACTTTTTTTCTTCCTTGCATTCCTTTTTTTGTATACACCTTGCAGCAATATGTCCTACTTCATTGCAATTGAAACAAATGATAGGCAACTTACCTTTGAATTTTTCTTTGCCTTTGTGAAATCTTCTAGCTAGTAATGCTTCTAATTGTTCCACGTCTTCCTCATTATTGCTACTATCACTAGATACATATTTCATCTTTCTTCCTTCTTTGATTTCACATGTTCAACATCTTTCAGTGATAGCTTGGCCTTGAAAGTAGATTCAAAATTCTCAGGTTTGTAGTTATCAAAGTTAGATAACTCAAATGCAGTGATTCTACCCACTATACCTTCAAAACTTAGATTGTTTCTTGGCACAAATCTTAGCTCTTGTATAGATGATACTCTAATAGCATAGATAGGGAGCAAGGTTCTTTAAAACTTAATATTAATAGTATCATCATCTAATTGACCACTCAAACATCTTATTTCACTTACCACTTCCTTTATTCTAGAGGCATACTGAGCAGCATTCTCACTTTTTTCCATTTTCATATCATCGAACTTTCCTCTGAGGCTTTCTCTTTTTTCTCTTTGGACATTCTGATCTCCTCCATAAAATTTTTATAGGGCTTTCCACATCTTGAATGTAGTGTCACATCCTTTGATATCATCAAATTTAGTATAGTTGAGTGTAGAAGAAATTTCCAGCATTGTCTGATTGTGTTCTTGTTTGTTATTCAAATCTTCTGCAGTAAGAGTACCAGTTGGATCAACATGTTCAGTAACAATTGAATTTTGGGCATAATCTCCTATGGATCCAAGATGTAGCTTCATCAAGCTTTTCCATGCAACAAAGTTGTCTTTGTTGAGCTTGGGAACTTCTCTCTTAGGCATTTTGATCTTTTCTGCTTCTAGTCCCTTTAAACTAAGTCAGCAACAACGCTATGATACCAATTGTTATAATTCTTTAGAATAACTTGGGGAGGGGGGGGGGTGGGGGGGGGTGAATCAGTTATTCAAGGTCCAATGCAATGTTTTCTACAAATCCTTAATGACACATAACTGAAATTATCATGTATACAATTGAACATTTAAACAACTATGAAAAGTAAACATGCATCACACCATAATACTAAGAATTTGATAGCCCAGAAACCCTCTAGGAATAAGAAGGTAAAACTGGAGTGGGGATGATACCCACAAAATAATTGCACAATTGATTTCAACAAACTTCTAATGGTCTGCCCTATTAAAGGCTACAACACCTTGTTAAATGTGACCTTGTTAGAGGATTTCACCATACTGTTAGGAATGGGCCTAGTTAAAGGACTTTGAAACATTCACTTGGAATGTCACCCTATTAAAAGATTTACAACATGGCTATTAAACTAACCTAAGTTCATAGGATTTATTTTAACTGTTACAATTGCTAAAGAGTAACAATAATGACTTTTGATCTGATACAACTTATGACATATCTTGTCGATTACAGATCATACTTTAGTTCAATCCTTTGCTTGGATTTAATCACTATAGCTCTATAACCACTTTAGGGTTATAATTAATAATTACATGTCAACCCAAAATCTTTGATAAAATAGGGCCAAATTTTATTTTTTTTGGCCGATGCCCCAAATCCCAAAAAATTTATGAAGTGTGTGTGGTATTTTCCTAATCAGTCACCACAATCTAATAGGCTTCATTGGGTTTGTTGAAGCTCTCTACAATCTCTTTTTCTCTTTTTAGGTCATTTTGCAATTGTTCATTTTGCATGTTTAGTGTAGAGATCTCAATGTCCTATTACAATTCTTTAGAATAACTGAGAGGGGGGGGGGGGGGGGTTGAATAAGTTATTCAAAGTACAAATGCCCTAATAATACTTTTTCACTACTTTTAATGAATCCATACACTTTTCATCCATCCAAACTTAATTCAACCATATTAGCAAGTTATAGTAAATCAATATGCAGTAATAAAACATGCAAGATTAACACATGATACAATGATTTACGTGGAAACTCAATTTGGAAAAAAACACTAGTAACATGCTACTTGATTCTCACTCTTCTAAAGTGATGCCTTGTTAAAAGCCTACCCTATTAAAGGCTTACAACACACTGTTAAATGTGACCTTGTTAGAGGATTTCACCAAACTATTAGGAATGGGCCTGATGAAAAGACTTTAGAACATTCACTTGGAATGTCACCCTATTAAAGGATTTATCTCATGGCTATTAAACCAACCTAAGTTCATAGGATTTAAACTAATTGTTACAATTGCTAGAGAGCAACAATAATGGACTGTTGATCTAATACAACTTACAATATACTTTGCAGATTTCAGATCACTCTTTAGTTCTATCCTTTTGCTTGGCTTTAATCACTTTAGCTCTGATAGCTTATCTTCCTCTCAAGCTTTGTCTCCTTCAGTCTTCTTACTCATCACGCCAATGCAATCATATCTAGGGTCTTCTTATTGAAATAGTAACTGTGTTCTATTTCTCCTTAGCACCTCCTTTAGCACTTCATGCATGCTTTTATGTTTGACCACCTTCTCCTCTTTTTTCTTCATGACCTTATGACTTCTTAAATAGAAATCTAGTTTTCCTTTGTCGCTCGATTCTCCCTTTCCAACTTTAGGGTTTCAAATAGATTATGTAGGATACAATGTATCTACCCTACATCTTGCTCTTATCTAGAAACTTCGTCTAGGCTCCAGTTGTAATCTCCAAAAATGTTCTACATGGTGTTCTATGCCACCAGCTCATCATTCTTATCTTCCATTTAATTCACAGATTTCTAGATAACAACCTTGTCGGCTTGGATCTGGTGAATCTTTTATTTTTAAAATAATGCATCAACTTGGCATTATTGATTTACTGATGCTCAACATCTCTGTGTTACTTGACACTATTGGTTTTTTGATGCTCGACATCTATCTCTGCTTGGCACTTGTATCTGGTCGACACTTGATTTTACTCAGCACCTAAAGTTCACTCGGCATCTAAAGTTCACTCGACATCTGAAGTTTTCTCAGCACTTGAAGTTCACTCGACATCTAAAGTTCACTTGGCATCTGAAGTTTACTCGCTCGACTTTAACTAGGAATTTGTTCGGCACCTACTAGCTTGCTCAGCTCCCTCTCTCTAATGAACTTTAGTTAGGATTTATAGATGTCTTAGCTAAAACCTTACATCTTTGATATGTTTTAGTTTGTCAATCCTCTATGTCATCAATACACTATTTCATCAATGACTTAGCTGATCCATGTACTTCATTACAACATCATAACTTAAACCTTTCTCTAGGTGTTCTAGTTACAACTTATTGATTGCCTCATCCTTGTTAATCAACCACTTGATAGTATTTGGAACACTAAAGCAATTGTCATTCCTGCAAGTAGCAAGTTTGACATCAATGTCAAAATAATGATTGAGAACATTCTTTACCAGTTCCATATGATCATTCCAACAATTTTCTTTTCAATCATTTCCAACATGTCCTACATATTCAACTCATGATGTGCATTCATCATTTGGCTTAAAGTATCTAGCTGCATGTTAGAATTTCTTTCAAACTCAATTTTATTTTCCTCCAGTCCATTGGTATGCTTTCTATTGTCATCTTCTATCATGGCCTTGTTTTCAATGTCTCTTTTCTTCTATTTAGTTACTTCACAAAGTATCATGGCTTGTGATTCTTGTTCAAGCTTGAGTATTCTAATTTCTTCTACTTAAGCTCTATTCCTCTCCATTAGATCTACTATTATTGCATCAAACTCTTTGGAATCTCCATTTGAAAGTAGATTTGAGGTGTTAATCTCTGTGTACTATGTGTTATTCTTAGCTATGGCAATCTCTCTTCTTCTTTTTAAGGATATTCTCAGTTCCTCTCTAGCTTTCTCTAGAGCATGTAAAGAAAGTTGTATATCAATTATATGATTCTCTATGATCTTCCAAAGTTTGTAGACTTCCATTTTCTAGATCTTTTCTCCAAGTTGTAAGGCTACTTCTTTGTGAGAATCAGGCTCTGATACCAATTTTTGGAATTAAAAAGTGGGAAGATTTACTTTTGAGGGGGGGTGGTGAATCAGAACTAACTAATCCTAACCTTTTCAAATTTCTTTAACTAAAACCATTCACATGCATTCAATCTATCTAATGAACTTGAAAGTAAAGACATGCATGAAAATAGATGACAAAAATTTGATAACCTAGAAACCATCCCAAAATGAGAAGGTAAAATTGGGGTGGGGATGACACACACAAAATATCACTACAACAATGTGTAACTGTTCAAGGTTACAATGTTTGACCACTTCTAATGGTTTTTCCTATGAAAGGCATGTCCTATTAAAGACTTTTATAGTCCTTCAAAAGTGACTTGGTTAAAGGATTTCACTACCCTACTAAAAGTAGGCCTAGTTAAAGGACTTTTGTACATTCACTTGAAATTCCACCCTATTAAAGGATTTACAAGTGGCTACTAGGCCAACCTAAATCCATAGGATTTCCATATCTAATACAATTGCTAGAGAGTATTAGAAAGTCTTTGACCTGATAGCTTTGCAATATTCAATTGTTGATTCTAGATCCTTGTTCTACTCTATCACTTTGATCCTTACCTAATTTAATATGTCACTCTTTGATATCTTGATACTTTGTTCTTCAACAACTAGTTTCTGCAATGTTGCACACTTCTTCACTAAGTTTTTAATCCTTATGAATTTTGCTATACTTCACTAATACATTTCATTCATCCATGCATAAAAGGGGTTTTCATCCTTCTTTTAAAGATTTTGAAGACATAGGGTTAGGTATGAATCTACAATCCGTATTAAATTTTTATTTCCCACTCATTCCTTACACTTTTCTTATTGGTTGTGTGCCTTCTCCATTTTTATCATTGGCTACATGCTGATTGCATAGGTAATGTAAAAGATATGTTCTTATCTTTAATATCCTTTGAAATTCATCTATTTTGGCTCAAAAAAATGGTTTACATAAGCGTTTGTGAAATTATAGAAAACTATTTCCAATCTATATTACTCAGCACTTGTTACCTTTGATGCTTGGCTCATATAGAAAAACTAGCTCACTTGACTTCTATATTGACTCGGCACCTATACTTTGCTTGACACTTCAACTTCACTCAACACATATTGTAGTTCTATCTAGCTCAAAATACATTGTAGCTCGGCATCAACTATTTACTTGACATCTATACATATTTTACTTGGCATGTGTTACTAGCTCGGCATGAACTTAGTAAACATCTTAAGTGTGTTGACATGAAATAGTCAAAACCTAGTCTTAGATTCAACATAATTAATGTTGAGTGCTTACACAAATGTAAGCTCAACATCAACTAATTTTTGGCTCACTCGACATCAACTAGAATTTCCATTCTATTGGTGCTCAAAATTGTAGGCCCGATTTTGAGTACCATTGAAAAAATAAGTTGTTAAATGCTTTTAATGCACGTGTACCAGGCTATCCTTTTGAAGCCTGTGAGGTGTTTAATGTTTCTAACACTTTCCATTCAGAATACCTATGTGTTCTATGAAGTTAAATTGACATTTTGAGCCATTTCATGAAGTCCCATTTTGAGCATTTGTCAAATCTGCATTTTTTCTTGTGTCAAATAGCAACAGGAGCCTATGTTTGCAATTGAATATCTTGCACCCAGTGATGTCTCATGACTTGTTACTTTGGGAGCATTTAGTGTCCATACCAAGAACCTATCTTTTAGATTTCAATTCATTTCGAGTTTGTTTCACTAGGTTTTTAATCCCTCAAAGTTGGTCATTTACTGATGTCATGTTGATGCAATTTACTATAAATTTTGGGAAGCCTTGTTTGATGTGTTATAACTTTGACCCAGTTGACTAAAATGCTAAAATTCATTTTTCATTGCATTGTATATTAGAAATTCTTTAGAATAATTGAGAAGGGGGGGGGGGGGGGGGGGGTGTGAATTAGTTATTGAAGGTCCAGATGTCCTATTCAAACTTTTCACAAAGTGTAGTGACCCCATTCAACCATTCAAGATTTAACTTATCTAATCAACAAGTTAGTGTAAATCAACATGCAAGTATAACAAATAAGAAATCAGCACATGACATAGTGATTTACGTGGAAACCCAATTTTGAAAAACCACTAGTAACATGCTACTCAATTCTTACCCTTCTGAAGTGATGCCCTATTAAAGGCTTACAACACACTACTAAATGTGACCTTGTTAGAGGATTTAACCACCCTATTAAAAGTGGGCTTGGTTAAAGAACTTTAGAGCATTCACTTGGAATGCCACTCTATTAAAGAATTTACATATGTCTATTAGGCTAACCTAAGTCCATACAATTCTCAGATCAAATATAATTGCTAGAGAGTATTAGAAAATTTTGACCTAACTACAACATATAACTTAACTGGCAGATCTCAGATCACTTCTTAGCTCATACCCTTGCCTAGCCTTCAATCTCCACAACTCTTACTAGCTTGCCCTCCTTTCAAGCTTTGTCACCTTGAGTCTCCATACTCAATGTACTAGTGCAATCATCTCTTCATGACCACTCATAGAAGCAGAGCCTTAGTGCTCTTCCTTCTCCTAGATGTCTCCTCCTTGACACCCTTCTAACCACTTTGCAGATTTGGCACTTCAGCAATAACAATATTAGTAACTCTTTGCTTCTTGGTCTATGACTTCTTAAAATGAAGTCTTGGAGTACCATTTCCCACTTGATTCTTCCATTTTTCAATTCAATTCACATGGATTACGTAGGATTCATTGCATCTAACCCATATTATATTTCCTCTACAAACTTCTTGAATAATCCCTTAGAACTAGCCCAAAAATGGCTTACATAGGATTCTGTGCCAACAACTCATCAATATTTTTCTCTAACTCATTCAAAAAATTTAATGTAACCACTATGTCATCTTAGATTTTGTGAATCTTCATCTTTTGAAATAATGTAGCAGCTCGATACTATTGAAATACTAGTGCTCGACACATAATGTGTTACTTGGCATCAACTATGTTTTTCCTAATGCTCAACATGTGAAGATCACTCAGCACCAACTATAAATTTTTTGATGCTTGGCACCTGATCTTTACTAGGCACATGAAGATCACTTGACACACACTAGAAATGTTTGTTACTTAGCTCCTACTAAAAAAATTCTTGTCCTCAACTAACTTGCTTGACACCCACTTGTGATCTTAGTTTAAGCTTTGCAATCAACCTTGTTACAACTTCTTCCTTTAATGTTTTTAAGTGTGACCAACCTCTATATCCTTGAGTATGTCATCAATACATTACTTAACCATTGTCTCAACTGATCCTTGCACTTCATTACAACATCATAACTCAACCTTTCCCTTAGGTGCTCTTGTTTTATCTTGTTGATCAAATCATCTTCATCAATCAACTAAGTGATAGTACTTGGATCTTATAAGAAAATATCATCTTTAAAAATACAAGGTTTGATATCAATGACAAAGCAATGATTGAAAAAATTCTTTTATAGTAATCTCCCTCTTTGATCTTAAACAACAATGAGCTTTTCAATCAAATTTTCAACAATCTCCCTCTTTGGCATTGATGGAAAACTAAACTAATCAACCATTAGACTAAACTATTCAACCACACACTTACTAGGTTAGAACAGTAAGTCAAATGCCAAAAAGTAAATGGTAACATCACATCTTATTCTACTATTTGGATTGCTTCATTTTAGCTTCCCTCTTAGTATTACTCATCTTTTGTTGTTCTAATCAACCTCTGAAATCTTCCTCTATCTTCTTTGATCAATTTTAAACATCTTTAATAGTTGTTGATCAGTTGTCTACTCCTCCCTCTTTGAAAACAATGCCAAAGACATATTAGCATCTTAATATGTAGATGTAGCTCTTATAGGTACATTCAATTTCTCCCTCTGTCACCTTGCTTGTGACTAATTTGGAATTTCAACACTTTTACTACTTTAGGCATGGATTCCAAAGTAAACATCATCTGCATCAATATAAAATCTTCAACATTCTTCTCCTTTGATGCAGGGCATACTTGCATTTTGGTTCAAGTAGCCTTAGCTAGGGGTATCACCCCTAACTTACCCCTATGATACTCAAAAGCATCTTTTGGTAGTGCTTTTGTGAAGATATTAGCAATCTATTCCTTTGAGCTAACATATTCCATCTTCACTTATTTTTCTTCCATGAGCTCTCTTACATAGTGATACTTGATTGCAATATGCTTGGTTTTAGCATGCATTACTCTATTCTTTGATATGTTAATAGCACTTGTATTATCATAATAAAGTGTCACAGGCTTAATTACTTCTTCCTTCATACCTTGCAAAAAATGTTTGATCCATACAATATTGGTGTAATTTATAGTAGTTTCCACATGTTCAACTTTAGTAGTAGACTGTGAGGTGCAACTTTGCTTTTTGCTGGTCCATGTAGTCAACCTTTTTCCTAAGAAAAGTGCTTCTCCACTGGTGCTTTTTCTATCATCAATGTTGCCTCCCTAATCTACATTAGTGTAATCTTTTAGTTCAAACTTCTCATTCTTTTTGTAGTACAAAGAAAAATCATCAGTTCCTTTCAAGTAACTCAATATTCTCTTCATTTCCATTAATTGATTTTCTCTAGGATTTGTAGAAAATACTAGAACTATTCCAATAGCTAATGCAATGTCTAGTCTACTATGTACAACATATTGCAGCTTGCCAATCATTGACCTATACAATGTCTAAATTACTTTAGCAGACTCATCATTCTTGGATAGTGTATGGCCTATTTCCATTGGTGTGCTAATTGGTTTTGAGTCTTCTAGCCCAAATGTTTTGAGTACTTCCTTGATGTATTTGGATTGGGTCAAAAATCTAACATGCTTCAATTAATGTACTTGTAATCCAACAAAGAATTTGATTTCTCCAAACATTGACATCTCAAATTCATGCTTCATTTGATTAGAAAAATCTTTGCATAAAACATCTTTTCCTCCAAATACTATATCATCAATAAAGATTTATGATATCAAAATGTCTTTACCTTCCTTAGCTTTGATGTACAAGTTGATGTTGTCATCTATTCTTTCAAATCCTATCTTCACAAGATATTTGTGCAACCTCTCATACCATGTTCTTGGTTCTTGCTTCAATCCATAAAGTGCTTTGTGTAGCTTGCAAACCATGTCCTTGTTCTTCTCATCAACAAATCACTCTGGTTGTTCTATGTAGACTTCTTCTTCTAGTCTACCATTCAGAAAAGCAGACTTCACATCCACTTGGTAGACTTTGAAACCTTTGTATGCAGCATATGCAAGAAATGTTTTTACTCCTTCCATTCTTGCAATAGGGGAAAATGTCTCTCCATAATCCAGTCCTTCTTCTTGTGCATAGCCTTTGCAAACTAGTTTGGCTTTATTTCTTGTTATCTCACCATTCTCATTGAGTTTGTTTCTAAACACCCATTTTGTAGCAATCACATTCTTAGCAATTGGTCTAGGAACTAGAGACCATGTTTTTTTATTCTCAATTTGATCTACCTCTTCTTTCATGGCTTTATACTAGTCATCATCTTGCAATGCATCTTTTACTATTTTGGGTTCAACCTTGCTTAGCAGAAATGATTCATTCCTGAGCCTATTCCTTGTCATTAGCCTTGTGTTCTTGTCACCAATGATTTGATTTGCATGGTGATGTCTTCTTACATACTTGGCCAAGCTGGGTTCAGTCCTTCTTAACATGTTTGATCTTTTAGCATTAGAGTCATTTCATTCTTCTTCATCTGGTATTTAATTACTCCTTTCTTGCATACTATTTTCAGAATCAGAATGTGCATTTTCTACATTCTACAACTCAACTTCTAAATCTAGCTTGGCATTCACTGCTTGAGACTTGGTAGAAACTAAAGTCTGTTGCTGATTCCTAACATGATTTGCAACATTGTCTTCAACTATCATTCCTTCATAGAAGTATACAAAGGATCTATAAATTTTTTTTTTCTTTGATTCATCAGCCTGAACTTCTATATGCTCATCAAAATTTACATTTGGACTCTCCACAATTTTTTTAGTGTTAGTATTCAAACACTCATATGCCTTACTTCTAGTGGAGTATCCAAAGAATGTGCTTTCATCACTTTTTGCATCAAACTTTCCATTTCTAGTATCTTTTAGAATATAGCATTTACAACTAAATACTTTGAAATGTTTAATATTAGGTGAATGACCATACCATAATTTAAAAAGTGTTGAATGTGTACCTTTCTTGACTTGAACTATATTTAGTGTGTAGATTGTAGTACTTAAAGCTTCTCTCCAAAAATTTTGTGCAACATTTTTCTCCATCATTAAGCTTCTAGCATAGTCAATCACTAACCTATTCCTCCTTTCAGCAATACCATGTGTGGTGGAGTTCTTGGTGCTAATGTTTTCCTTTTGATACTTTTGTCATTGTAGAATATTTCAAACTCTCTTAATGTAAACTCACCTCCTCTGTCTAACTTTAGGCATTTCAAGTTCTTTCCTATTTCCTTCTCAACTCTAGTCAAATACCACTTAAACATTTTGAATGCATCATATTTTTCCTTTAAGAACATAATAGTCATCATCCCAAAATAGTCATCTACAAATAGCATTACGTATTTGTCTCCTAGGTAGCTTTGCACTTATATTGGGCCACATAAGTTTGTATGGAGTAGATCTAATACTTCATTGGAAGTGTATGTTTTTCTTTTGAAACTAGACTTAGTCATCTTTCCTAGTTGACATTGTTTGCACATTGTATTTTCAAGTTTCTTCAATTTGGGAAACCCTCTGACTTTCTTTTTCTTGTTGGTACTAATAAGATTATCAAAGTTAACATGACATAGCCTTTTATGCAAAAACCATACATCATAAAATCTAACAAAAAGACATGTTGCATCTTCCATATCTAGGTAAAATAGATTACTCCTAGTTTGTTCACCTTTTCCTATTAGATTTCCATCAGTGTCATAGATCTTGGTAGTTTTGTTTCTAAATTCAACTTTGCAACATACACTACTTAATTGTGATACACTCAACAAGTTGTAGTTCAATCCTTCAACATAGTATGCATTATCACATGAAATTTTCTCTGCAAGTTTGATAGAACTTTTTCCTTTGATTTGACATGGGGCATCTTACCAAATCTAACACTATTTTCATCATATTGAGTAAAGGTAATGAGCTTACTTTTATCTCCTGTCATGTGATGTGAGCATCCACTATCTATGATCCACTTGTCACTCTTGTTCACACAAGTAACCAATGTTGCTTCATCTTCATCTTTGTCTAATTCATCCTTCATGGCTACATAGACTAGTTCAACATAATTCTCATCAGAGTTTTCTTCACCAACATAGCATCTCTTGCATTTCTCTTTGCTATCATATTCTCTTTTGTTCCTAAACTTGTTTCCTTCTTTGTAATTCTTCTTTTTGGACATCTTGTAGCTATATGACCTACTTCATTGTAATTGAAACATATGATAGGGAGCTTACCTTTGAATTTTCTTTTACCTCTATGGAATCTCTTGGCCATTAGTGCTTCTAACTATACCACATCTTCCTCATCTATGCTGCTATCACTAGATGCATGTTTTCCTTTTCTTCTTCTTTTACTTGATGTGTCTTCCTCAATATCTTTTATTGTCATCTTGGCCTTGAAATTATATTCAAGGTTCTCAAGTCTATAGTTATCAAAATTGGATAGCTCAAATGTAGTAATTCTTCCAACTATTCCTTCAAACGTTAGTGTGTTTCCTTGTACATGCCTCAACTCCTAGATGGCTAAAACTCTTATAGCATAGATAGGGAGAAAAGTTTTTAAGTAGTTATTGATTTCTATTTCTTCTTCCAATTGTCCACCTAGATTTCTTATTGCACTCACCACTTCTTTCATTCTTTCTATTGGAAATGATTGAAAAGATCATGAAGAAAGTTGTTGGAATGATATATGGAAATGGTAAAGAATGTTCTCAATAATTGTTTTGTCATTGATGTCAAACTTGCTACTTGCAGGAATGACAATTGCTTTAGTGATCCAAATACTATCAATTAATTGATTAACAGGGAGGAGGCAATCAATAAGATGTAACTAACACACCAAGAGAAAGGTTGAAGTTATGATGTTGTAATGAAGTACAAGGATTAGCTAAGCCATTGATGAAAAAGTGTGTTGATGACATACTATAAGACACAGAGAATGGGCACATTGAAACATATCAAAGATGTAAGGTTTTTAGCTAAGACATCTATAAAGTCTAACTAAAGTTCATTAGAGAGAGGGAGCCAAGCAAGCTAGTTGAAGCTAAATAGATTCCTAGTTGAAGCTGAGCAAGATGAACATCAAGTGCCTAGTAAACTTTAGATGCTGAGTCGTATCAAGTGTCAAGTAAAATTCAAGTGCCGAGTGATATCAAGTGCCGAGTAAACTTCAAGTGCTGAGTGATACAAGTGCCGAGTAGATATAGGTGCCGAGTAACATAGAGATGTCGAGCACCAGTAAAACCAATAGTGTCGAGTAACATAAAGATGTCGAGCATGACTAAAAACAATAATGCTGAGTTGCTGCATTATTTTGAAAATTGAAGATTCACCAAATCTAAGCCAATAAGGTTGTTATTTAGAAGTTTGTGAATTAAATGGAAGATAAGAATGATGAGCTGGTGGCACAGAACACCATGTAAAACATTTTTAAGGATACAACTGATGAAGTTTCTAGATGAAAACAAGATATGAGGTAGATACACTGTATCCTACCTAATCCATTTTGAAACCCTAAAATTGGAGAAGGAGAATTGAGCGGCAAAGGCAAAATCAGATTTCTATTTAAAGAGACATAAGTTCATGAAAGAGAGAGAGAGAGAGGTGGTCAAGCATGAAAGCCTGAAATGCTAAAGGAGGAGCTAAGGAGGAAAGAGAGCATAGTTATTTTGTTTCAATAAGAAGACTGCAGATATGGATGCATTGGCATGATGAGTAAGAAGACTAAAGGAGATGAAGCTTGATAAGAAAACAAGCAATCAGAGCTAAAGTGATTGAAACCAAGCATAGACTGAACTGAAAGTGTGATCTAAAATATGCAAAGTATGTTGTAAGTTATATCAGATCAAAAGGCCATTATCGTTACTTTCTAGAAATTGTAACAATTAGTTTAAATCCTATGGACTTAGGTTGGTTTGATAGCCATGAGATAAATCTTTTAACAGGGTGACATTCCAAGTGAATGTTCTAAAGTCCTTAAACCAAGCCCATTCCTAACAGTTTGGTGAAATCCTCTAACAAGGTCACATTTAATAGTGTGTTGTAAGCCTTTAACAGGGCATCACTTTAGAAGAGTGAGAATCAAGTAGCATCTTATTGGTGGTTTTTTCCAAATTGGGTTTCCACGTAAATCATTGTGTCATGTGTTGATCTTGCATGTTTTATCTCCGCATGTTGATTTACTGTAACTTACTAATATGGTTGATTTAAGTTTGGATGGATGAAAAGTGTATGGATTTATTAGAAGTGCAGAAAAAGTATTATTAGGGCATTTGGACCTTGAATAGCTGATTCAACCCCCCCTTTTAGTTATTCTAAAGAATTCTAACAATTGGTATCAGAGCTGAACTGTTGATTCAGTTTAAAGGAACTATAAGAAAAAAATATCAAAATGCCTAAGAGAGAAGTTCCCAAGCTCAACAAAGACAACTTTGTTGCATGGAAAAGTTTGATGAAGCTACATCTTGGATCCATAGGAGATTATGCCCAAAATTCAATTGTCACTGAACATGTAGATTCAACTGGTACTCTTAGTACAGAAGACATGAAAAACAAGTAGGAACACAATCAGACAATGTTGGACATTGCCTCTGCACTCAACTATGATGAATTTGATGATATCAAAGGATTTGAGACTGCATTCAAAATGTGGAAAGCCCTATTAGACATCTATGGAGGAGATCAAAATTTACAAAGAGCAAAAAGAGAAAGTCTCAAAGGAAAGTTTGATGATATGAAAATGGAAGAAAATGAGAATGTTGCTCAGTATGGTGCAAGAATAAAAGAAGTGGTAAGTGCAATAAGATGCTTAAGTGGTCAACTGGATGAAGATACTATTAATAGTAAGTTCTTAATAACCTTGCTCCTTATCTATGCTATTAGAGTATCAACAATACAAGAACTAAGATGTATACTAGGAAACAATCTAAGTTTTGAAGGTATCATAGGTAGACTCACTACATTTGAGTTATCTAATTTTGACAACTACAAACCAGAGAATGTTGAATCTTCCTTTAAGGCCAAGTTATCACTAAAAGATGCTGAATAGGTGAAATCAAAGAAAGGAAGAAAAATGAAGTGTGTATCCAGTGATAGTAGCACTAATGAGAAAGATGTGGAACAATTGGAAGCATTGATTGCTAGAAGATTTCATAGAGGTAAACAAAAATTCAAAGGTAAGATGCCTATCATTTGTTTCAATTGCAATGAAGTAGGTCATATTTTTGTTAGGTGTACACCGAAAAAAGATTACAAGGAAGGCAACAAAAACAAATTCAGAAGAGATGATGACAAGATAGATTACAAAGAAAAAGGTAAGAACTGTTATATTGTTGAAGAAAATTCTGATGACAATGATCATGAAGTTGTTTATGTAGCCATGAAGGATCAATCTAATGAAGAAGAGCCCATAGTACTAGTAACATGTATGAACAATAATGACAGGTGGATCATAGATAGTGGATGCTCACATCACATGATAGAAGACAAAAGTAGGTTTGTTAACTTTACTCAGTATGATGGAAATAGTGTTAGATTTGGTAATGATGCTCCATGTCAAATCAAAAGAAAAGGTTCCATTAAGCTCATAGAACAAATTTCATGCGATAATGCATACTATGTTGAAGGATTAAACTAGAATTTGATGAGTGTCTCATAGTTAGGTAATATAGGATGCAGAGTAGAATTTGAAAACAAAACTACAAAAATCTATGATACTGATGGTAAACTGATAGGAAAAGGACATCAAACATGGAGTAATCTGTTTTACCTTGATATGGATGATGTTTCTTGTTTTACTACAAAATTTGATGATGAATGGTTGTGGCATAGAAGATTATGTCATGTCAACTTTGACAATCTGGTTAAGATCAGTAAAATGAAGAAAGTCAGAGGTTTACCGAAATTGAAGAAGCCTGATAATATCATGTGCAAACAATGTCAGCTAGGAAAGATGATAATGTCAAGTTTTAAAAGCAAAAACTATACATCCAAAGAAGTACTTGAACTAGTTCATATTGACTTATGTGGTCTATAGAGGAAATAAATACATAGTGTTGTTTGTTGATGACTATTTCAGGATGATGACTGTTATGTTCTTAAAACAAAAATTTGATGCTTTTCAAATGTTTAAGTGGTATGCAGCTAGAGTTGAAAAGGAAATAGGAAGAAGCTTGAAATGCCTAAGATCAAACAGAGGTGGTGAATTCACATCAAATGAATTTGAGATATTTTGTAATGATAAAGGAATCAAAAGATAAACATCAGCTCCTAGAACTCCCCCACAGAATGGAATTGCTAAAAGAAGAAATAGATCTATGATTGACTGTGCCAGAACATTAATGATGGAAAAAACTGTTGCTCTAAAATACTAGAGAGAAGCTGTAAGTGTAGTTGTTCATACACTGAACCGAGTACAAGTCAAGAAAGTTACAAATACAACACCTTTTGAATTATGGTATGGTCACTCACCCAATGTAAAACATTTCAAAGTATTTGGTTGCAAATGTTTTATCCTTAAAGATGCTAAAAATGGAAAATTTGATGCAAAAAGTGATGAAAGAATATTCCTTGGTTATTCCACTAGAAGTAAGGCATACAAGTGTTTGAATACTAACACTAATAAAATTGTGGAAACTGCAAATGTAAACTTTGATGAACATACAAAAGTCCAAGCTAAAGAACCAAAAAGGATGGATGAATACAAAACCTTTGTGTATTCTTATGAAGGAATGACTGATGAGGATGATGTCAATCAAATTGAAACTCAACAACAAGTTTTAGTTTCAGCCCACTCACAACCAGTGAATGTCGAGCTGCATTCAGAAGCCGAGTTGCAGAATGAAGAAAATGCACAATCTGATTTTGAAGTCAGTACATATAAAAGAGATGTAGAATAACCTAAAAACTTAGTACATAGTGACCCGGAATCAGAAATATCAAACATAGAAACAAGGATAGAACCAAGATTATCCAAATATGTAAAAAGACATCACCCTGCTAAACAGATAATTGGTGACAAAGATGCAAGACCAATGACAAGGAACAAACTAAGACATGAAACATGTCTAATCAACAAATTTGAACCTAAGATAGTATATGGTGTATTACAAGATGATGACTGGTACAAAGCTATGGGAGAAGAGATTGATCAAATAAAGAAGAACAAAACCTGGAGTTTGGTTCCTAGACTAGTTGACAAGAATGTGATTAGCACCAAGTGGGTATTCAAAAACAAGCTAGATGAGAATGGTGAGATTACCAAAAACAAAGCTAGACTAGTATGCAAGGGTTATGCTCAAGAAGAAGGAATAGACTATGGAGAAACATTTTCCCCTATTGCTAGAATGGAAGGAGTAAGAACTTTACTTGAATATGCTGCATATAAAAATTTTAAAGTCTATCAAATGGATGTAAAATTTGCTTTTTAAAATGGCATACTAGAAGAATAAGTCTACATTAAACAACTAGAAGGATTTGTTGATGAAAACAATAGGGATATGGTTTGTAAGCTACATAAAGCACTCTATGGTTTGAAATAAGCACCTAGAGCATGGTATGAGAGACTTCACAAGTATCTAATACAAATAGGATTTAAAAGAACTGATGATAACAACAACATGTACATCAAAGCGGAAGAATGTAAAGACATTATTGTATCTGAAATCTTTGTGGATGACATAGTGTTTGGTGGAAAGCAAGTGCTTTGCAAAGGCTTTGCTGACAAAATGAAACATGAATTTGAGATGTCTATGTTTGAAGAAATCAAATTCTTTGTTAGATTGCAAGTACATCAACTCAAACATGGTATATTTGTGACACAATCAAAGTACATCAAAGAGATTCTTAAAAAATTTGGATTAGAGGAGTCCAAACCAGTCAGCACACCAATGGCAACAGGAAATAAGCTATCCAAAACTGACGAATCAGCTGAAGTCAATCAAACAATGTACAAATCCATGTTTGAAAAACTACAATATGTTGTACATAGTAGACCAGACATAGCATTAGTAGTTGGAATAGTGGCTAGATTCTTTGCTAATCCTAAAGAAAATCATCTCATAGTAGTAAAAAGAATAATGAGATATCTTAAAGGAACTGATAACTTTGGTCTATACTACAAAAAGAATGAAAATTTTGAGCTCAATGCATATATAGATGTAGATTGGGGAGGCAACATTGATGATAGAAAAATCACAAGTGGAGGTGCATTATTTCTAGGAAAAAGGCTAGTTACCTAGACTAGCAAGAAACAAGCATGCACATCTCAGTCCACTACAAAGTCAGAATATGTGGCAGCAGCAGTCAATTGCACAAACATTGTGTGGCTCACACATCTATTGGAAGGAATGAAAGAAGAGGTAACAAAACCTCTGATATTGTATTGTGATAACACAAGTGCTATAAACATATCCAAAAATCCAGTAATGATGCAAAAACCAAGCACATCACAATCAAGTATTATTATGTTAGAGAACTGGTAGAAGACAAACAAGTGAAGTTGGAATACATTCACACAAAGGAACAAACTAGAGATATCTTCACCAAACCATTGCCAAAGGATTCTTATGAATATCTTAGAGGAAAGTTGGGGGTAATACCCCTAACTCAAGCAGTTTAAAGCAATAAGGAAGCTTCCCTGCATCACCAGCAATGAATCATTGAAATATCAGAAGAATGATGCAGAGGATAATAGCAGGAGTCGAAACTCCAAATCAGTCACAAGCATGGTGACAGAGGGAGAAAACAACAAGAAGCCAAAGCTCATATTTTGCATAATAAAGATGGTACATCTTTGGCATTTATGTCAAAGAGGGAGAAATGGGAAACCTAATCAATACAAAGCAAGAGGGAAATATATATGAAAGAGGGAGATATATGAGATCAGCTAGTAAAGATGAAGCCAACAAAGAAAAGTAGCAGATAACGTATACAATCTTGGTGGTAACTAAGTTGATCAATTGATCAGTTTGGTTTGCCATCAATGCCAAAGAGGGGCATTGTTGGAAATTATTGAAAAGATCATGAGGAAAGTTATTGGAATGATATATGGAAATGGTAAATAATGTTCTCAATCATTGTTTTGTCATTGATGTCAAACTTGCTACTTGCAGGAATGACAATTGCTTTAGTGATCCAAATACTATCAATTAGTTGATTGAAAAGGAGGAGGCAATCAATAAGATGTAACTAATACACCAAGAGAAAGGTTGAAGTTATGATGTTGTAATGAAGTATAAGGATCAGCTAAGCCATTGATGAAAAAGTGTGTTGATGACATACTATAAGACACAGAGAATGGGCAGACTGAAACATATCAAAGATGTAAGGTTTTTAGCTAAGACATCTGTAAAGCCTAACTAAAGTTCATTAGAGAGAGGGAGTCAAGCAAGCTAGTTGAAGTTGAACATATTCCTAGTTGAAGCCGAGCAAGATGAACATCAAGTGCCGAGTAAACTTCAGATGCCAAGTGATATCAAGTGCCGAGTAAACTTCAAGTGTTGAGTGATATCAAGTGCTGAGTAAACTTCAAGTGTCGAGTGATACAAGTGCCGAGAAGATATAGGTGTCAAGTAACACAGAGATGCCAAGCACTAGTAAAACCAATAGTGCCAAGTAACATAGAGATGTCGAGTAGCAGTAAAAACAATAATGCCGAGTTGCTGCATTATTTTTAAAATCAAAGATTCGCCAGATCTAAGTCGACAAGGTTGTTATCTAGAAGTTTGTGAATTAAATAGAAGATAAGAATGATGAGCTGGTGGCACAGAACACCATGTAAAACATTTTTAAGGATACAACTGATGAAGTTTCTAGATGAGAACGAGATATGAGGTAGGTACATTGTATCCTACATAATCTATTTTGAAACCCTAAAATTGGAGAAGGAGAATTGAGCGACAAATGCAAAATCATATTTCTATTTAAAGAGACATAAGTTGATGAGAGAGAGAGAGAGAGAGAGAGAGAGAGAGAGAGAGAGAGAGAGAGAGGCAGTCAAGCATGAAAGCATAAAATGCTGAAGGAGGTGCTAAGGAGGAAAGAGAGCATAGTTATTTTTTTTCAATAAGGAGACCCCAGATATGGATGCATTGGCATGATGAGTAAGAAGACTGAAGGAGATGAAGCTTGATAAGAAAACAAGCAATCAGAGCTAAAGTGATTGAAGCTGAGCATAAGGATTGAACTGAAAGTGTGATCTGAAATTTGCAAAGTATGTTGTAAGTTAATCAGATCAAAAGACCATTATTGTCACTTTCTAGCAATTGTAACAGTTAGTTTAAATCCTATGGACTTAGGTTGGTTTGATAGCCATGAGATAAATCCTTTAACAGGGTGACATTCCAAGTGAATGTTCTAAAGTCCTTTAACCATGCCCATTCCTAACAGTTTGGTGAAATCCTCTAACAAGGTCACATTTAATAGTGTATTGTAAGCCTTTAATAGGGTAGGCTTTCGATAGGGCATCACTTTAGAAGAGTGAGAATCAAGTAGCATGTTACTGGTGGTTTTGTCTTAATTGGATTTCCACATAAATCATTGTGTCATGTGTTGATCTTGCATGTTTTATCTCTGCATGTTGATTTACTATAACTTACTAATATGGTTGATTTAAGTTTGGATGGATGAAAAGTGTATGGATTTATTAAAAGTGCAGAAAAAGAATTATTAGGGCATTTGGACCTTGAATAACTAATTCACCCCCACCTCTTAGTTATTATAAAGAATTCTAACACTTGTAGCATACTAAGAAACATTTTCACCTTCCTCTATCTTCATGTCATCAAACTTTCCTATTAGTCTTTCTCTCTTTTCTCTCTAGACATTCTGATCTCCTCCATAGTTTTTTGATAAAAAATTTCACATTTTGAATGTAGTGTCACAATATTTGATGTCACCATATTCGACATAGTTAAGTGTATAGGAAATCTACATAGTTGCATGTTTTTTTCTGATTGAGGTCTGTGCATAGTCACCTATTGATCCAAGGTGCAATTTCATCAAACTCTACCATGTAGAAAAATTATCTTTGTTGAGCCTAGGAACTTCTCTCTTAGACATCTTGATTTTCCTACATGTAGTACCTTGAAACTAAATCCGTAGATGGCTCTAATACCAATTATTAGAAATGCTTTAGAATAACTAAGAGGAAGGGGGGGTTTGAGTTAGTTATTCAAGGTCCAGATGTCCTAGTCAAACTTTTCACTAAGTTTAGTGAACCCATTCAACCATTCAAGCTTTAAGTTATCTAATTAAAAATTTATTGTAAATCAACAAGCAAGTATAACACATAAGAAATCAACACATGACACAGTGATTTACATGGAAACCTAATTTGGGAAAGCCCACCAATAACATGCTACTCAATTCTCACCCTTTTAAAGTGATGCCATGTGAAAGGCCTACCCTATTAAATGCTTAAAATGCATTGTTAAATGTGACCTTGTTAGATGATTTAACCACCCTATTAGAAGTGGGCATGGTAAAAGGACTTTAGAACATTCACTTGGAATGTCACCCTATTAATGGATTTAAAAATGGTTGGTAGGCCAACTTGAGTCCATAGGATTTTCAGATATAATACAATTGCTAGAGAGTATTAGAAAATCTTGACCTGACTACAACATACAACTTATCGTGTAGATCTTAGATCACTTCTCAGCTTATAACCTTTACTGGCCTTCAATCTCTTCAACTCTTACTATCTTGCCCTCATTTCAAGCTTTGTCTCCTTGAGTCTCCATACTCAATGTACTAGTGCAATCATCTCTTCATGACCACTCATAGAAGTAGAGCCTCTATGCTCTTCCTTCTCCTAGATTTCTCCTCCTTGACACCCTTCTAAACACTTTGCAGATTTGGCACTTTAGTAGCATATCAGAAACTCTTTGCTTCTTGGTCTATGACTTCTTAAATAGAAGTCTTGGAGTACTTTTATGCCACAACCATACATGATCAAATCTAACAACAATACATGTTTCATCTTCCATATCTAGGTAAAATAGATTACTCCTAGTTTGTTCACCTTTTCCTATTAGATTACCATTAGTGTCATGGATCTTGGTAGTTTTGCTTCCAAATTCAACTTTGCAACATACATTGCCTAATTGTGATACAATCAACAAGTTGTAGTTCAATCTTTCAACATAGTATGCATTATCACATAAAATTTTCTCTGTAAGTTTGATATATCCTTTTCCTTTGATTTGACATGGGGCATTGTTACCAAATCTAACACTATTTCCATCATATTGAGTAAAGGTAATGAACTTACTTTTATCTCTTGTTATGTGATGTGAGCATCCACTATCTATGATCCACTTGTCATTATTGTTCACACAAGTAACCAATGTTGATTCATCTTCATTTTTTTCTAATTCATCCTTCATGGCTACATAGACTACTTCATCATCATTCTCATCAAAGTCTTCTTCAACAATATAGCATCTCTTGCATATCTCTTTGCTATCATCTTCTCTTTTGTTCCTAAACTTGTTTCCTTCTTTGTAGTTCTTCTTTTGTGGACATCTTGTTGCTATATGACCTACTTCATTATAATCAAAACATATGATAGGGAGCTTACCATTTAATTTTCCTTTACCTCTATGGAATCTCTTGGCTAGTAGTGCTTCTAACTGCTTCACATCTTCCTCATCTGTGTCGCTATCACTAGATGCATGTTTTCTTTTTATTCTTCTTTTGATTGATGTATTTTCTTTAGTATCTTTTATTGTCATCTTGGCCTTGAAAGTAGATTCAAGGTTCTCAAGTCTATAGTTGTCAAAATTGGATAGCTCAAGTGCAGTAAGTCTTCCAACTATTCCTTCAAAGGTTAATGTGTTCCCTTGTACACACCTCGGCTCCTAGAGAGCTAAAACTCTTATAGGATAGATAAGGAGTAGAGTTCTTAAGTATTTGTTGATTTTTGTTTCTTCTTCCAATTGTCCACCTAGATTTCTTATTGCAATCACCACTTCTTTCATTCTTGCAATATACTGAGCCACATTTTCACCTTCCTCCATCTTCATGTCATCAAACTTTCCTCTTAAGATTTCTCTCTTTGCTCACTGGACATTCTAATCTCCTCCATAGATTTTTGATAAAGTTTTCTACATTTTGAATGTAGTGTCATAGTCTTTGATGTCATCATATTCTACATAGTTAAGTGTAGAGGCAATCTACATAGTTATATGTTATGTTCCGATTGAAGTTTTTGCATAGTCACTTATTGATCCAAGGTGCAATTTCATCAAACTCCACCATGTAGAGAAATTTTCTTTGTTGAGCCTAGGTACTTCTCTCTTAGACATCTTGATCTTCTTGCTTATAGTACCTTGAAACTAAATCAATAGATGGCTCTAATATTAATTGTTAGAAATGCTTTAGAATAATTGAGAGGTAGTGGGGGGTGGGGTGGGGGGGGGCGTTGAATTAGTTATTCAAGGTCGAGATGTCCTAGTCAAACTTTTCACTAAGTTTAGTGAACCCATTCAACCATTAAAGCTTTAACTTATCTAATTAGCAAGTTATTGTAAATCAATAAGCAAGTATAAAACATAAGAAATCAACACATGACACAGTGATTTACATGAAAACTCAATTTGGGAAAAACCACTAGTAACATGCTACTCACATCTCACCCTTTTGTAGCGATGCTCTATGAAAGGCTAACCCTATTAAACACTTACAACACACTGTTATATGTGACTTTGTTGGAGGATTTAACCACCCTATTAGAAGTGGGCCTAGTAAAAGGACTTTAGAACATTCACCTGGAATGCCACCCTATTAAAGGATTTACAAATGGTTGGTAGGCCAACCTAAGTCCATAGGATTTTTAGATCTAATACAATTACTAGAGAGTATTAGAAAATATTGATCTAACTACAACATACAACTTATCTTGTAGATCTCAAATCACTTCTAACCTCATACCCTTTACTGGCCTTCAATCTCTACAACTCTTACTAGCTTGCCCTTATGTCAAGTTTTTTCACCTTGAGTCTCCATACTCAATGCACTAGTGCAATCATCTCTTCATAACCACTCATAGAAGTAGAGCCTCTATGCTCTTCCTTCTCCTAGATGTCTCCTCCTTGACATCCTTCTAACCACTTTGCAGATTTGGCACTTCAGTAGCAACAATATTAGAAGCTCCTTGCTTCTTGGTCTATGACTTCTTAAATAGAAGTCTTGCAGTACCATTTCCCACTCAATTCTTCCATTTTTAAATTTCAATTCACATTTATTAGGTAGGATTCATTGCATCTAATCCATATTCTATTTTCTCTAAAAACTTCTTGAATAATCCCTTAGCATTTGCCCAAAAGTAGCTTACATAGGATTCTATGGCAACAACTCATCATCCTTATCCTCTAACTCATTAACAAAATTTAATGTAACCACTATGTCAACTTAGAATTTGGGAATCTTCATCCTTTGAAATAATGCAGCAACTTGACATGATTGAAATACTGGTGCTCGACATAGACTGTGTTACTTGACATCAACTATGTTTTTCCTGATGCTCGACACCTAAAGATCACTTGGCACCAACTATAAATTTTCTAATGCTAGACACCCAATCTTTACTTGGCACATGAAGATCACTCGGCATACACTAGAAATTTCTATTACTCAACTCCTACTAAAAATTTGCTTGGCCTCAACTAACTTGCTTGGCACCCACTTATGATCTTAGTTTAAGCTTTGCAGTCAACCTTGTTACAACTTCTTCCTTCAATGTTTTTAAGTGTGACCAACCTCTGTATCCTTGAGTATGTCATCAATATATTACTTAACCATTGTCTTAACTGATCCTTGCACTTCATTACAACATCATAACTACACCTTTCCCTTAGGTGCTCGTGTTACATCTTGTTGATCAAATCCTCTTCATCAATCAACTAAGTGATATTGCTTGCATCTTATAAGCAAATATCATCCCTACAAACAAAAGGTTTGACACCAATGACAAAAAAATGATTGAAAACATTCTTTTACAATAATCTCCCTCTTTGATCTTCAAAAACAATGAGCTTTTCAATTAGATTTTCAACATTGTAGAGGTCAGAGAATTGTTATGTTTCAAGTTTGAGCTTATGATGAATATGTTTGATCAATTTTTGAATGTGATTCCAAATGTAACTTGTAACTTTTTACTGGTGTCAATAAATGTAGATTGATTAGTGCACTTGTTCATGATGTTATACCTCAAAATTTTTGATAGGTGAGATCAAATGGATTCTACCATTGTGTTGTACTTTGGAAATACTTCTAGTGTGCCAATTTTAAAAAGTTGATGAATCCATCTACACTTTTTCCTAGGTCAATTCCATTTGCAAAAAATCTTTTTTTGGGATTACTTCTAGTCTACAAACTTGAGTAGCCCACTTTGACCTCTCACCATTTATGCCCAATTATTTTTCATGAGCCCAAATTGTAGATCCATATTCTCCTTGTGAAAGTGAACCAATATCCTAGTTTTTGTTCTCCCAATTGTTAATTTTCCCTATTTTCAAAGCCAAATTCGAATGTAATTTGTGTTTTCTAACATGTTTTCTTGTAGGGAGTTCTGAGAGCAAAGCTTCAACAATTAATATCTTTTGATCCTGATTTTTTTATGAGACAAGATTTGACAGGGTGCAAGTGTGTAGAACAAAGAATCAATAAGTTAGATTTTAGAGCCTGATTAGGTGATTTGATCAGTTTTTTAAGGCTTGTCAAAGGACAATCTACCACTAAAATGATAGTGGGCAGGAAAAGGTAAAAATGAGTTTTAATGATCAATTAGCACTCAAAATTTTGAATCCAGTCAATATCAGATGACTAATGAACCAATTTGAAGATTTAGTTGTTTGGAAATGAATTTTTTTACCTAGACCCACTTTGGTGCCTAACTAATCTTGTTATAGTGATAGGGCATTGTGGAATTCCCAAAGGGACTATATCCACATTTAGCACAAAGTTCAATTCACCATTGACAAGTCAATCATACACAAGACAAGCACATATACAGACTTTTGGATTGGGCTATGGATCTATGCATGCTTATGCATCAACCATACGATCTGCTATGGATGTTTTTGGCTATGAATATTAAAGTGTTGATTGCATCCACATAGGAGGCAAAGGTATATACAAGTAATCCAACACCATTTTATCAAATTACTCCTTGCTTGATTCCACTTTCCTACTCTCCCCCAACATGAAACAAAAGAATGTTCAAGTGCTTATTCAAGCAACTAGTTGTCACAGTGGGGCCCCTTTATCACAATAGAATTCATTTCCTCAAGTCTTGGTTAGAAAGAATACGAATATAGATACCTGGTTCATAATCTTAGTGTCAAGTTAGTTAAAATTAAAATCATCTTATGCCCAAATATAACTTTAATACTTAAAAATAGTATATGCAAAAGAAAAAAAGAAAATGGGTGTTGATTATATGTGCATGGAAAAAATCTTTGACCAAGGCTACTGATAGAAAATAAGAAGTGAATAAGGAAGATAAGGTGGCATTTGCAAACAATGGTGCAAATGAAAAGGCCAATAACTTCATGTATTTTAAGGTTAGGTAAGGAGCAACCAGTGAATGGAAAGAGAAAAATTTGAAAAGGAGACTCCCACATTAGAGAGAAGTCAACACTAGCTAAAGACTATATGTAGGGAAGCTAGAAATAGTGGTAGGGGCAAGGAAGCCCATGAATTTGAAGAAGAGCCAAGCGATAGGTAGTCAATGCTAGAGGAATCCACATGCCCGGGGAAGTCAAGAGGACATTATGGAGATATAGATGCATGTGATTTACACCCTAATCCTTGTGACTTCCTACTCATTCTAGTAGATAAGCAAACATGTTAACCAAAGAAAAAAGAAACCCCATGGCATAAAATAAAGGTGAAAAGGACATGTTAGGCAGAGTAGATGCCGATTGAAGAGCATATTAACAAGCTCACAGGTAGCATGTGAAAATACTATGCAAGCCAATGCAAAGGAGCCCCATGTCAAGAAAGAGGAGTCATGGTGTTGAAGATAGGGGGAGGCATTTTTAAAGAAAAAGAGACCACCAAAGTAGGAAACCATGCAAGCAAGGAAGCCGCTAATCAAAAGAGCAAGCCACAATCAATGTAAAGGAGAATATAGTTTGGAGAAGCCATAGGCAAAGAAAGTTGTGGCAGAGATCAATAAAGCAAAAAAGGATAGAATTGCCAAGAAAAAGGAGTCCATGCATTACAAGCCCCATTCTCTTTGAGAGTGCTACTAGTTTGATTGAAAATTGTAGTCCATTACCATGCAGGGGAGTCAGTGACATAGAATGGAGGCACCATTCAAGAAGCTCATAGCTTGCCCATGGGAGGAGACACCATGAATGCAAGGAGAATAGGGAAAAAAGGTTAGGAAGAGAACAATAAAGCTAGAATATGTATAAATTTTTCAATTAGAGCTATTAAAGATAGTCATTCATGCATGAATAGGGGAGCAATCTGATATTTCAAATATCCCACATTGAGTAGGCAAGGAGCTTTTTTAATGTTTCTATACTTTTCCACTCCAAAGCTAAGTGTCTTAAGATGGTGGGCTTTTAGAAAGAAATCTGACATGTGGGTACAACCTAGAGAGCTAAAGGAAAATAAGGTATACTTTTGAACACCCAAACCTGTACAGAAAACTAGCGATGTTAGAATGGAATCTTGCAGGAAAGTTGAAGAATCTAGCAAGTCATCATGTCACTTGCTAGAAAATCCAAGGTTTTCTAGTAGTGACATAGAAAACTATTGAAAAACCTTAAAATTTAGTGAGATAGTCATGGGCCTATGCGGCGATGTTGTGGTAGTGTCATAGAATAATCAACAGACAACTAGTAGCCTGAGAACAGAACAAAGGAGGACACTCAGCAAAAGGATGATGATGTGGAGATCCAAACCAATCACAAGATGCCACATGGTGTGGATATCAAGGTAGGCTATGACATGGTAAGAAAATCTCAATGATGCACCAGATCATGCCACATGGAAAATCTGACAGTTGTCACTATGTTGCTAAGGCAAAGTTGCTCGACAAATAACATAGTGACATAGTGACACAATAAATAGATGACACATTGCAGTGACATGGTAGCAAGGTGGACAAGTCTGATGATGACATGTGGCACCCAGTTGGAGGTGTCTAACAATACTGCATGGAAGGAGAAAATCAAAATTTGACATGTGTTGTAGTGCCTCTCCCATTTGACTTTTGTAAGTCATCCTGATGGATGCAACCTTGCTGATCTTTTATTGTGATGGATCATGATTGTGACCCTGAATGGTCTACACCATTGAGGTGTTTAGATTTATGTTTCTTTATTAGTTGCGTTGATTATGCTTTTGACTGATCTTTGAGATTATGATGTGATTTTTGGTTCACTGAGGTTTGTGCCAGTGGTTACCAGGATTGATGTGGTATCATGAGGTTGTTCCATGATTACCCTGAGATGTGTGCAAAGATTGCACTGTGTACTTTTTACCATGCTACACTGGACTAGGTTCCTGTAGTAGTGGTTAGCCATGTTTATGACTGTGTTTGCTTATGTGTTTTTAGTGCCTTTTTAATGTAGAGTAATCAATCATTATTAAATACTTAAGTAATTAGAATGGATTGTTCTTGTTGGATTATTTGGTTATGTGTTGCGGACATTTACCTTGTTTTATTTTGATCTGAGAGATATCTGTTCTTATGTGATGTTTTACATTTGAGATGACCTAAGGGTCAATTGTTACTCTTTGATTCTAGTATCATAAGATTTTAGACTACTATGTTGTTCAGTTAATCATATTGCATGTTGATGCCATTTTGAGATGACAGTGTGTTTTATGATGATATCTGGTTATTTGGTATTTGGACATACCTCTAATTTTGTTATGTGATGGATTTAATGCTATGGTTAATTACTTCATTCTTGCGTTGTTATGCTTTATGTGAACGTGAGTGATGTAAATAGATTATTTTAATATAATTAAATAAATGGTTAAATTAGGTGATTTAATGCATTTATTTCTTCGGCTATGTTATCATATGCAATTGCACTTGATCGAGTTGTTTAGTGTGCATGATTATATCCCTAGTAGTGGCACATGGAGTTAGTGATTTAGCCTTTCATATTCTACCAATGTCGTCCTTGTATGGTCGACGTATCCTTTATTAAAATGTTTAAATTAAACATTTTGGTGATTATTAAATCCGAACACATTTTCATTATGTGATTAGACCAGTAAGCGTGTCTGTGCATTTAGAGGTTCACATTGTCACGAAAGTTGTTTAAGGAGATTTATGTGTTTTTGGGTTTTTGGGCTTTTTAATTGATTTATTTTAATTTCTGGCAGCTTTGCCATAGATGAATTCCTATTTATAGGAATAGCCTATTTTCGTTTGGGTCGATTCGGGGTTTAACTAGATTGGCTGGTTAAATGGCCTAATTGATTATTCACCCGAAAAGTAAATAAGTATCCAAAGAAGAATTTAATTCCTCACTTCTCACTTTCAAATTGGAAAGTTGGAGAGTAAAACCCAAAATCCTCTTCATGAGGATTTACTATTTTGTTTGTTGTGGGAGCTACGGGCATGGGATCATCACGAGGTTGAGCTCGTTGGATCCAGCTCGGAGAAACCTTGGATTGTCACAATTTTTTAGGCCACTTCTGTGGATGTTTTATTTTATGGTTTAGATTTCTGTTTTGCCCTTTTCGCTATGAGGTAGGGCTTTCCTATTTTATTGTTTCTGCTCTATTTCTACTTCTATTTTTGGTAGTCATTTGTTTGGAGGCTGAGAACTAGTGTTCCCCTCCATTTTTGTATGCTAGTTCTACCCGGTTGGGCGGGTATGAACATTTCCCTATTTTTTGGGGTGAGGGTTTGAAATTTTATGTCGTTATGCTGGCCATTTTTGCATACGATGTCCGATTCCATTTATTTTTGGATTTTTGGGGTTTTTGAACCCAAAGGCCAAATGGGTTTTAATTTTGAATTTTTCCAAACTTTTGGGATTTTTACCTCATTTTGTGTGCCGCCCTATTTTCTCGAGTTTTCTTGGTACAATTTGGGTCATGGACCTTGATGATCCATTTGGATATCAGTCAGACCACTTTTGCACTTTTATGTTTCATTAGGATGTGTGTTACATCCATACTTCCAACGTTGAGTTCGGTTGAGTGATTTTATACTTGTTTTGGTTTTTGTTAGACCTTTGCTTTTGTTTTGTGAATGCTAAGATTCATGTAGAATCCATACTCTTAGATTGAGGCTGATTGAGTGAGTTCACAATGTTTGGTCTTGTTACATAATTGGGATTCGTGTAGAATGCATACTCTCGGATTGAGGCCGATTGAGTGATTTAATGATGTATGGTTTTATTGGCTTTGGGATTCATGTAGAATTCATCCTTCCCATGTTGCTTTTAGTTGGGTGTTTTCTGTGCATTGTGTTCTCATTCCTATCCTTGTGTTATGATCTTCGTGATGGTGGTGCGCCACACACGAGTACGTGTGCGTACATTTATTGGGTGACTTGTGAGGCCCAATCTTCTGTGGATTTGTCGAAAGTTATGATCATTGGGGTTGGGATGGGAGTATGCATGCCCACAGGCACTTGTTGTAGGATGAGCATGGGTAGGGTAGGGTAGCATCTAGAGGGGGCTTCTATCTCATAGCTCAGTGTTCATGGTGCCGGAGGTTGATAGAGGATAAGAATTTTTAAGCAAGTGATAACTAAATAAAATGTGTGATTGTTAATAAAACTTAAGATAAGTAAAATGTGTGAGCACCCGATTAAGTTCGAGGACACAATGTGTGAGCACCCATTTAAGTTTGAGGACACATGATCCGAGCTTGGGCTTTTTGATGCCAAGTGACTCTCTGGGATGTCAGCCCCTACATAGTAGCCTATTGAGTGTCTGACCAGGACCTTTACTCCTTGCATTGTCTTAGGTTCTTGGTTCAGCCATTATACTGTCTAGCATGAGTGTTAGCCTTGGATGTTGTGCTTTATGTGTGTTTATGGTTGGATCATTGTCTCCATCAGCACGGTGGGTGTGGACCTATGGGTTCCACGTGGTTGGGAGGCATAGCTACCTTCACCACTGCTAGGGACCGATGTATAAAGAGGATCTTTGTCCTAGTGCGACCGTTGCTGGATGCTTTCACTTGGTACTTCAAGTTTTGAAGTATGCTTTCTTGTGATTTATGCTTTCATTGGGATGCTTGTATATCATGTTTAGATGATGTTATTTTATTTGATGCATTCCCTTATTATGATGTTTAGCATATGATTAGATGATGTTATTTGATTTAGTAGTATATCTGTTGCTTACTGTCGTTTAGCATGTGATAGGTGATGTTATCTACTGTAGGATTATCTTATGCTTTACTACTAGCATGTTAGATTTCCTTGTGCTTATATTGTTGCATGTTTTTAGTAGTGACGTCCCTATTACAACAGTACCAACGATCTGCTCGGTGGCTTGGGATGTTACACGCGGGGGATGGCTAGGACCCACGATGGTCTTATGATGCTATTGATGGTTGGGAGGAACTACATACTTAGTTTGGTTGTTTTTTTCCTGAGATGTATTTATGTTCATTGCGATGTTTCTTTTGTTCTCTGCGATGTTTATATTCAGTGTGTTCTTTGTTGCTGTAGTTTAGATGGTTTGATGTTCTTCTTTCTATGTTGTTCTTGCACTCGAGTGTTCATTCCTCGAGCCTTTGTGGATCTAGTACTCCCTGGTTTGGAGGTTTTTTGCTCTAATTTTGGTCCTTTTTTCTTTTGGGAGTGTTTTCGTGTTTCTATGGGTGACATTTGTTCAGCATGGTGTGACACTTTAAAAAGTATCGCACGCCCATGCAAACTATGTCGTACGACACTGTAAAGTATCGCATGCCTTCTTGAGAAATATCATATGACACTGGAAGAGTGTCGCACGCCTTCTTGATAAATGTCATATGATGCTAAAAAGTGTTGCATGCCTTCTTGAGAAATATCGTACAACATGGGAAGAGTGTCGCACGCCTTAAGGAGAAGTATTGCCATGCCTTAGTAAAAAGTGTCGCATGATTTTTGTGAGAAACTTGCGTGTCCCATCAGCGGGCACTTTTCTTCGTGATCTGATCTTTTTGAGAGTGGCTTTGGATACCCTTTTGGGAGTTCTTTGACCCTATGCTGTTGCATTTTGAATTTTGTTAGTTTCTCTTGAAATCAAGTTTTCATGTTTCTATTTTAGTCTCTTGGGATTTAAAATATATTGTTTAAGTATAAGTTGATGTATATTTAATTTTTTACACTTATGATATATTTTAATATATGCAACAAATCATTTGAGATAGGTTTTAGACCTCTCAGAGATAAGTTACGGATTCTAGAAAATTTCAGGGCTTCAGAAATCCAGACTTAGCCAATTTTCAGGGCTTTAGGATTTCAGGCTTAGCCAAATTTCAGGATTCTGGATTTTACCCCAGCTTGGTGTTTTGTTGATGAGTGGTCTTTTCTAGTGCCCTCATCTTGTTGTGGTGGTTGTTGGCTTTTGTTTGGGTGTGTCAGTTGGGTAGTGGCGTTCGGAGATTCATTGGTTGCCGGGATTGTGTTGAAGTCTTTCATTGCGATCTTTATGATCCTTGTATGATGTTTTCTTGTGCATTCATACTTGTAATATATATATATATATATATATATATATATATATATATCTTGGCTTGATTTGAATCCTTGTTTCCAAGGATCTCTGGGCAGAGCATTACATGTGTCATAGGGATGATCAAACTAGCTTTGACCCAAATTGAAAAGTAAAGGGAAATTTCAAAAGCAAAATAGGTTTATTATTATTTTAGGTTTTCCCTAAATATCCAGTCATTAGATTTTTAAATAAAGTCTAAAACTTTCTATAGTATTAAACTTTATAAATGGATAAATTTTTGAAATTTTCAAATGCTATGGAAGTCATGAACAAAAGCCCAATTTTCAAATGGGCATAATAGGGGCAATTTTTGCTCAATATAGGCACTCCAATATACCGTTGGAACTAGAATGATCTAAATTTTCCAAATTTGAGATCAATTTTTGTAGAGGTGCTAACCAGTTCATGCTATAAGCCAATTTGTGATTCCTAGGGCATTCTCAATATAATGGGTAAAATTTGTCATGGAGCATCCAAATGGGTTAGAAGGCAAATATGAAGACTTATTGGGGCCTAAATATGGAAAAATAAATTTGGAAAAGATTATATTTGCTTCTTGAGGTCATATTAAACTAATTTTTCACTATTACCTTGAGTGCATTTGGCATCAAAATCAATTATGATGTTCAATCAAGCATCTCAGATACTTTTGGCTTGTAGATGCCAAATAATGGGTATTTGATATGTAGTCACAAAGAGAAGGTAGAGAGAGACTTCTTAACTTCTTGGGAAAGAATTCTAAGTTGACACATGTTAGTTACATAACCAATCCAAGAATTGATTTATTTATTTATTCTTTCTTCTTCTCTTTGGTAAGGATTGGAAAATATTGAAAAGTTTCTCTGGAATGAAGACTTTTAGTAGAATTGGCCCTAGATTTAATGAAGTTTGAATGGAAGATCTGGGATGTGTTGATTCTAGACCATGAAGCTTTTGCTTTGGCTATGAAACTCCCTCCCATCCCATCAATTTCTCATTCTTGCTATTTTCTCTCTTGTATGACAACATTCGTTCATTGTATAGTTTGGTTTATTAGGTTCTTTATGAGTTAATTTCATTCATTTTTATGTATTTTTTCAAGGAAATCAATACAAGGAACAATAAATGTTGAGTTTCAATTTAAATTGTGTCTCCTTTTGTTAGTGATCTATGATGTTTTATGATCTTTGAAAAAAGTGCCTAGATCATAGTTACAGTTCCTTAAGGTTGTATGTTGCTTTATTGTTGCTTGTAATTGAAGGAATTATGTAAATGCTTCAAGGAAATCAATAGGGTTGTAGGTTTATTGAGGAGGATACCAGGTAAGAATGAGATTTAGATCAAACATTGATATCCAATTTACAAGGTAAATGGATAGATCTAGAGTCTTGGCATAAGATATGTGTTCTAGATATCAAAAATGCATGAGAGAGATTCGTGAATTGCCTAATGGATGAGTCACTAATCTATTATAGGATCATAAGTTTTTTGTTCATACCTAGTCTTCATCCACTTTCTCCACCCACATAAAATCAAATAAAACTAAAATCATCTTTACTTTTTACGTTGAAGAGCTAGAATAGTTTAACCCTCACTTAGCTTGTGCATTTCATAAAATTGTAATTTTCTACTGCACTTCTTTGTTACTGCATAGGTCGTTAGGAGAAATAAGGGTTTTTATCTACTTTGTTAGATTCAAGGATATGTTTTGCACTGGTACCATATTAATTGGATCTAAGGTTCACGTGCCTAGGTTTTGTAAAGCCTAAAGTAGAAAAAGGGTCTAGCCTTATAGTTGGCCCAATTTTTGAAATGACATGTTGAGAATGGGAGTTAGTTGCCCCTAGATGTGTCTTGTTTTTAGCAGGGTAATTCAAAACCTATAACTTTTTAAAACACTAAAAAAATGGTAACTCTGCTGGAGACTGTATTGAATTTGAATAATAGATAAACCTTGACAATTTGAAAGAAGGAGATTCACTACAATGGGAGAATTGCATGGAAAAGGTTGCAACAGTAAGTTCTTTGATGTGTTTTTATAGTTTTCTTACTTAAATGTCATGCACCCTAGTGATGCTTTATTCAAGACAATAGTATATTTGAAGGATTGAGTGCAAATTGAGTTGCTACCTAGTTTTATTTTCAATCAATTTAGTCGGTTTGGTTTCCAAAATACTGTTGTAAATTCAGAGTTAGAATTTTTTTAAAGAAGTTTCTCTCTTCAAAGTGTTTAAAGATTTGCACATACCATAAGTTGAAAGTTCAATTTAGATTTTTCATGTATGAATCATGTTTTAAATCGTTCTCGCAATTGTGAGTGGCAACTCTCTAAAATATCTCTATGCCAGTGCAAATCGGTTCTATATAAATGTTTTTAAAGAATTTTCAGCTTGGTAATGTAGATCTAAAAGTTATGTTGAGTTTTAGACAAGAAGAGAGAGTCCATGAATTCTTAATTGATGAGTTTTAAAGTGTTGATTAGTTTTTTGTTACAAGAAATTTTAAATGTTAAAGTGAATCATAGTAATGATTTCATTTGGTTCTCCTCAAGGAGATGGTGAGTCTATAAGAATTCAATCAATGGTGTGAAAAATTGAAATCAACATCTATGCCAATAAGTAGATCAAAGGTTTTAGCATCAACACATGAGGAATATTCCACTTTCATGAGATTTCATTTCCATGAAAGTAAGCTGCAAAAAAATTTCTCTGTCAAGTGGATTTTCCAACACTAAATAGGAGATTAGTTTGGTACATTTCAACATACTTTGTGAGAGGTAGATTCAGCAAAAGTGTTCTTATATTTTGAAGTATGTTTGAAGTTAAAATTGGTAGAAGGTATTTTCAAATATATTGTAAGTTGTGAATCTAAGTATTAATAGTGAATGAGTTTTAAGTTTGAATAATGTCAAATTTCCCTTCATCAATTATGTAGCTGATTAGTGAGAATTATAGATCTATGACTATCAAAGGAGCCATTTTGTTATGATTTCATACATGGTTTACCAAATGAGATCTTTGATGGAATCAGAGGATATTTGCCAATGTTTAATAGGAACTAGTCCTAGTCGGCAAAGAGGCATGTCCAAGATTTTTCAAACTTGATGTATGACTTTGATGTGTGCCATGAAGATCTATGGATGAGGTTGTTTGTGCAGACTATGAAAGGAGATGAAAGAGATTGGTTCTCATGCTTGCCTACAGCTTCAATTTCTACATGGGATGAGTTAAGTTTATCCTTCATTGAACAATTTGATGGGTGGGTAGATGTAAAATTAATGTTGGATAGATTGATGTAAATTCAGATTGAACAAGATGAGTTGATCCCAAGATTTAATAGTAGCTTTTCTAAAACATTAATGGATATCCAAGAAAATTATAGGCCCCATGATCAAATTTGTTTAGTCATTTATTTGGGTGCATTGGGCTAGAAAATGGGTTTCTTACTGAGGCATAAACAGCCACAAAGTCTATATTAGGCTTTTGAAATTGCAATGGATGTTGAATGCAATCTAAAGTATGGAGTTATAAGAAGGCATACCCTTTCTATTGTAAAAAATCTTGCTGAAATTTCAGAATTAAAGACATGTACAGATGGAAACCCTCTACTGCAAACAGGAGCTGACTCTTTTATTGTTGAAAATAGTGCATATGTTTATAATACAACAATAGTAGGACAAAAAGTTAGTCCACTTGATCAGTTATGCATGCAAGATATATGTTAAATCATTCATTCTTCTATTAATGATTTGCATTATGTTAAAAACATAACCATTCATGAAGAGGAAAGGTATTCATCTAAGTATGAGGATGAAGACGCTGGAAGTGATGTGTCAAGTGATGAAGGTGAATTTGCTGATCCGATGTATTGTGAAGAAGCATCATGTGAAGACAATGGTGAGGGTTTTTGCTCAAATCAAGAAGAGGACAGTGCTAGAAAAATTTTGTCTTCATGTGAATCATATGCAAATTGGGAAGAAGAGAGTAATGATGAGAGTGTAGTTTCTCATAAAGATGAAGCTATAATTTCTTGTTATAAGTCTGAAAATGATAATGTGTCTCAATTTTTATGTTATACAAATCAATTTGGATATGAAGAGCTTGAGAGGGATTTGTCCTCAAATTTTGAAGATAAAGGAATGGTTGATCAAATTGATGTTAATGGGTTCGAACATGAAGTTTTGAATGAAAGATTATTACAAGTTTTTATGTTAGCCAATGAGGTTATAGCATATGGTAAGTGTTTTAGTGATGAGTCATGCTCTATCCATAGAGGTCATCTTAAACACAATAATGAAGGTGATGTAATCATTGATACTATATGTGTGGCAGATGAAGAAGAAAGAAAGTCTTCATATAATTCTTATTTTTCATCATATGTTCCAAGTGTTTGTGACAATACATTGGGTAATGACTTTAAGGTGTTTGATAACATTTTATATGATGAAGATCTTGATGATGATCAGCCCATTTTTTGTCAAGATGTTCAAAGAGGATCTCTACATGGAATTATTAACCCTCTTTTTGAAGAGCACAAGGATGGTTCAAATTTTGTTGAGGATGAGTTTAATGATGATACCTTGTCTTACTACTATAAGAGATCATATTTTATTGATCAATGTGTTATTGAAAATCAGCATGCATCTTATAATGAATTTTATGATGAATATTCTAATGTGACAACTGGTCCATTTGCTGATTATGAAGAATCATTGGAGGGTTTTGGATTAGTTTCAGACTATGACATTGATGATATATGTGAGTACAAATCTGATTGCTCCTATGAATACTCTCTGGTTACACACAAGAATACACAATTTCAAGGTATGTGTGATGCTATTCCCCAAGTTGAGTATGAAGCCTTCATATTCGATACTGATAGCATGCATGATTCATTTAATAAAGAAGATTTTCAGTTTTGGTGTGATATGTTTGAGCATTTTGATTAGAAATTTCATAATGAGTACTTTGTAGAAAATCAAGCTAGTTGTTATATGCATAATGAAAGTGATGTTGTAGATTCAATTTTGCTAAGTGGTGAGCTTCAAGTTGCTGATCTAATTGGTGAGACTAAAATGAATGATATTTCTAGTTTACCTCATACACATTAAGATGAGAATTAGGTTTTTGATAGAGTTAAAGGTTTTTATTGAAGTTTGGTGGCTCGGGTCCATCAATTGTACGTAAGTAGGTGGTAGTTTCTTTGCTTTCAATAAGTTGTTCAAGAGGGAAATTTTTGTTTTTGTGAGTGGTCTACTTGTACTAGAGATCTAAATCCTTTCCATTCCCACAAGGTATATGCATCCCCAAATAGAGCCACTATTGGCACTCAAAATTGTGGGCTCGATTTTTATTACCATTGAAAAATTCAAGTCCTTAAATGCTTTTAATGCACGTGTACTTGGCTATCCTTTTGAGGCCCATGAGGTGTTTAATGTTTCTAACACCTTCCATTCAGAATGCCTATGTGTTCCATGAAGTTAAATTGACATTTAGAGCCATTTTGTGAAGTCCCATTTTGAGCATTTGTCAAATTTGCATTTTACTATGTCTGAAATAGCGACAAGTGCCTATGTTTGCAATTGAATATATCACATCAAGTAATGTTTCAAGACTCACCACTTTGGAAGTATTTATTGTCCATACCAGAGAACCTATGTATGAGATTTCAAGTCATTTTAAGCCTATTTTACTAGGTTTTGAATCCCTCAAAGTTGGCTGTTTACTGATGTCATGTTGATGCAATTTACTCTAAATTCTAGGAAGCCCTGTTTGATGTTCATAACTTTGACCCAGTTGACCAAAATGCTAAAATTCCTTTTTTTTTTGAATTGTAGAGGTTAGAGACTTGTTATTTTTCAAGTTTGAGCTTATCACAAATCCATTTGATAAATTTTTGAATGTGATTCCAGATGCAACTTGTAACTTTTAACTAGTGTCAATAAATGCAGATTGATCAATGCCCTTGTTTGTGATGTTATACCTCAAAATTTGTGATAGGTGAGATCAAATGGATTATACCAAAATGTTTTACTTTGAAAATACTTTGAGTATGCCAATTTTCGAACATTGTGGAATCTGTCTGCACTTTTTTCCAAGTCAATTCCATTTGCAAAAAAATGTTTTTCTGCTACTACTTCCAATCTACAAATTTGAATAGCCCACTTTGACTGCTCACCATTTACACCCAGTTATTCATCATGAGAGCAAATGAAAATCCATATTCTTTTTTTGATAGTGAACAATGTCCCATTTTTTGTGATCCCAAGTGTTAATTTTCCCAATTTTTAGAGCGAAATCCAAATGTGATTTGGGTTTTCTGACATGTTTTCTTGCAGGCAATTCTAAGAGGGAAACTTCAGCAGTTAATATTTTTTGATCCTAAATTCAATATGAGATGAGATTTGACTGGGTGCAAATGTGTGGAACAAAGAATCAATGTGTTATATTCCAAAGCCTAATTAGGTGATTTGATCAGTTTTTAAGGCTAGTCAAAGGACCATCTACGACTAAAATGACAGTTGGTAGTAAAAGGTAAAAATGAGTTTTAATGATCAATTAGCACTAAAAATTTTGTATCCAATCAGTATCAGATGACTAATGGACCAATTTTAGGATGTAGTTGTTTGGAAATGAAATTTGGGATCAGGCTATGCATCTATGCATGTTTATGTGTCAACCATAGGATCTACTATGGATGTTTCTGGCTATGAATATGAAAGTGTTGATTGCATCCACATATGAGGCTGAGGTATATACAAGTAATTGAACACCATTTTATCAAATTACTCCTTCCTCGATTCCACTTTCCTATTCTCCCCCAACATGAAACAAAAGAATGTTCAAGTTCTAATTCAAGCAACTAGTTGTCATGGTGGGCCCCTTTATCACAATAGAATTCATTTCCTTAGGTCTTGGTTAGAAAGAATATGAGTATAGATACCTGGTTCATAATCTCAATGTCAAGTTAAAATTAAAATCATCTTGTGTCCAAATATAACTTTAATACTAAAAAATAGTCTATGCAAAATAAAAAAAGCAAATGGGTGTTGATTATATGTGCATGGTAGAAGTCTTTGACTAAGGCTACTGATAGAAAATAAGAACTAAATAAGGAAGCTAAGGTGACATCTGCAAACAATGGCACAAAAGAAAAGGCAATAGCTTCATAGATTTTAGGGTTAGGTAAGGAGAAACTAGTGAATGGAAAGAGAAACATTTGAAAAGGAGACTCTCACATTAGAGAGAAGTCAATACTAGCCAAAGACTGTATGCAAGGAAGCTAGAAGAAATGATAGAAGCAAGGAAGCAAATGAATTTGAAGAAGAGCCAAGAAGTAGGTAATCAACACTGGAGGAATTCATATGCATGGGGAAGTCAAGAGGACATTATGGAGATATAGATGCATGCGATTTACACCCTGATCCTTGTGGCTTCATGCTCATTCTAGCATACAAGGGAACATGTTAACCAAAGAAAAAGTAAACCCCATGGCATAAAAGCAAGGTGAAAGGGAGCTATTAGGCAGAGTAGAAGCTAATTCAAGAGCATATTAACAAGCTCACAGGAAACATGTGAAAATATTATGCAAGCCAATGGAAAGGAGGCCCATGTTGGACAACAAGAGTCATGGCATTCAAGATAGGGGTAGGATTTTTTAAAGAAAAAGACACCAACAAAGTAGGAAACCATGTAGGCAAGGGAGCCACTAATCAAAAGACCAAGCCATAGTCAGTGTAATGGAGAATGAAGTCTAGAGAAGCCGTAGGCAAAGAAAGTCATGGTAGAGATCAATAAAGGCAAAAAGCATAGAGCCACCAAGAAAAAGGATTCCATGCATTATGAGCCCCATTCTCTTTAACAGTGCTACCAGTTTGATTGACCATTAAAGTCCATTACCGTGCAAGGGAGTTAGTGGCATAGAATGGAGGCACCATTCAAGAAGCTCATGGCTTCTGCATGGTAGGAGATTCCATGAATGCAAGGATAACAAGGCAAAAACATTAGGAAGAGAAGAATAAAGCTAGAATATGTATAGATTTCTTAGTTAGAGCTACTGAAGATAGTCATTCATGCATGAATAAGGGAGCAATCTATAATTCAAATATCCCACATTGAGTAGGTGCGGAGCATTGTTAATGTTTATATATTTTTCCACTCCAAAGCTAAGTGTCTTAAGATGATGAGCTTTTAGAAGGAAAGCTCGCATGTGGGTCCAACTCAGATATCTGGAGAAAAATAAGGTATACTTTTGAATGCCCAAATGTGTGCAGAAAACTACTGACATCAGCATAGAATCTTGCCAAAAAGTGGAAGAATCTGGCAAGTTACCATGTTACTTGCCAAAAAATCCAAGATTTCTTTGTAGCAACATAGTGACCTACTAGAAAACCTTAAAATTTGGTGAGATAGTCACGGGTCCATCTGTCGATGATGTGGTAGCATCAGTGAATAATCAATGGACAAGTGGTAACTTAAGAACAGAATAGAGGACAATAAGAATGAGATGATGATGTGGAGATCTAGACCAACCAAAAGATGCCATGTGGCATGGATTTCAAGGCAGGTTATGATGTGGCATGAAAATCTCAATGACACACCAAACCATGCCATGTGGCAGATATGATAGTTGTCGCTATATCGCTAAGGTTTCTCGATAGATAACATAGCAAAATAGCGAGACAATAAAAAGATGACATGTTGCAGTGACATGGCAGGAAGGTGGACTAGTGTGATGATGACACGTGGCACCCAATTGGAGGTGTTTGATAGCAGTGCATGGAAGGAGAAAATTAGAACTTGACATGTGTCATAGGGATGGTCAAACTAGCTTTGATCCAGATTGAAAAGTAAATTTAAATTTAAAAAGAAAAAAAGGTTTATTATTATTTTATGTTTTACCTAAACATGCAGTCATCAGAATTTTAAATAAAATTTGAAACCTTTTATAGTTTGAAACTTTATAAATGGATAAATTTTTGAAATCTTCAAATGCTATGGAATTCATGAACATAAGCCTGATTTTCAAATGGGCATAACAGGGGCAATTTTTTCTCAAAATAGGTGCACCAATATACCATTGGAACTGAAATGATCTGAGTTTTCAAAATTTGAGGTTGGTTCTTGCACAAGTGCTCACAAGTTCTGATGCAGGAGCATCCAGAGGTATAAGGGCAAGCTTGTGTTATCCAAAAAAATGTACTTAGACTTAGTTTCTATTTCATGTGTTTTCATTTCTGGATACCCATTTGGGTCAAATAAAGGTTCCAACCCTCACAGTTCCACTATCAGTGTTCTAGGTTAGAGTATTTGAACACCTTGGGATACATGTAAATGCCAAAAAAATAGGAGTATGTAATTGAGCCATAATTTTGGTAAATTAGAGGGTGAAAATTGGCTGGATGAATGTAATTGTAATTTAGAGCATTCTAGAAAAAGAATCAGGTCAAAAGGCACCATGGTTTGAAAGTTATCACAGTTTATTGATTTTTGGAGACCTCATAAGAATGCTTCAAAGTTAGGTTAGGGGCATTAAATGACCTCGAATAGGGCCAAAAAAAGGGAGATGAGCAGAGCTTGTCCATAGGGCTATAGAGAACTTTTAACAGTTCATCAATCAAAACTATGGTTTAAAATTTATGCCTCCCAAAAGTTTGATTACCGTTTCTGGATTCTTCTAATTTTGTGCCAACTTCTAATGTGACTTCTAGAGCCTTCTATTTGGTTGGTGGATTCCAACTAGCACTTTCTAGAATGTATTCCTAATCCTTAACCCTTTGGGGTCTATTTAAGAACATTTCTAGCATTGTAAAAGGTAGTTCGGAGTGGAGTTTGAGAGAAGGTACTGGGAGAAGAATTTATCTCTAGATTTATGCTATTGTAAGCCCATAGGGCATGTTTTGGAGTCTATTTCTCTACACTAAGTGTACTAGCATATTTTCACAGTTAATAAAATTTTCCCCTTTCCTATTGTTTCCCCATCAAGTTTACACTATAAGCCAATTTTTGATTCCCAAGGCATTCTCAGCTGAATGGGTAAAATTCATCTTGGAGCATCCAAATGGGTTAAAAGGTAGATATGAAGACTTATTGGGGCCTAAATGTGGAAAAAAAATTTGGAAAAGATTATATTGGCTTCTTGAGGTCATATTAAACTAATTTTTCACTTTTACCTTGAGTGCATTTCAGCATCAAAATCAGTTATGATGTTCAATCAAGTATCTCAAATATTTTTTCCTTGTAAGGGCCAAATAATGGGGATTTGATATGCAATTACAAAGAGAAGGTAGAGAGAGGCTTCTTAACTTCTTGGGAAAGAATTCTAAGTGGACACATGTCAATTGCATAACTGAACCAAGAATTATTTTTATTTATTTATTCTTTCTTCCTCTCATTGGTAAGGGTTGGAAAATATTGGAAAGTTTCTCTGGAATGAAGACATTTAGTAGACTTGGCCTTGGGATTGATGAAGTCTGAATGGAAGATCTAGGATGTGCTTTTTCTAGACCATGAATGTTTTTCTTTGGTGATAACACCCCCTTCCCATCCCATTAGTTTCTCATTCCTACCATTTTCTCTCTTGTATGATAGCATTTGTTCATTATATAGTCTAGTTTATTAGGTTCTTTATGAGTTAATTTCATGCATTTTTATGTATTTTTTCAAGGAAATCAATAAAAGGAACAACAAATGTTGAGTTTTAGTTTAAATCTTGTCTCCTTTCTCAGTGAGTTGTGATATGTTATGATCTTTGAACAAAGAGCCTAGATCATAGCTACAATCCCTTAAGTTTGTATGTTGCTTCATTGTTTCTTATAATCCAAGGAATTATGTACATGCTTTAGGGAAATCAATAGGCTATAGGTTTATTAAGGAGGATATCAGGTAAGAATAATAATTAGATCGAATATTGATATCCAATTTATAAGGTAAATGGATAGATCTGGAGTCTTGGCATAAGATATGTGTTCTAGATATCCAAAATGCATGAGGGAGATTCATGAATTTCCCAATGGATGAGGCAATAATCTGTTATAGGATCATAAATTTTTTGTTCATACCTATTCTTCATCCACTTTCCCCACCCACATAAAATCAAATCAAATTCAAATCATCTTTATAGTTTATGTTGAAGAGCTAGAACAATCTAACCCTCAATCAGCTTGTGCATTTCATAGAGTTGTAATTTTCTATTGCACATGTTTGTTACTACATAGGTTATTAGGAGAAATAAGGGTTCTCATCAGCTTTTTTAGATTCAAGGATATGTTTTGCACTGGTACCATATTTATTGGATCTAAGGTTCACCTGCCTAGCTGGTTTTATAGAGCCTAAAGTGGAAGAAGAGTCTAGCCTTATAGTTGGCCTGGTGTCTAAAATGACATGTTGAGAATGGGAGTTAGCTACCTATAGATGTGTCTTGTTCTCATTAGGGTAATTTAAAACTTATAACATTTTAAAACACCAACACATTTATTCACCAATGATTATGAGCTCGATATCCCTAGCATTTCACTTAGCAGTCATAGGAAATTTTCCATGCTTAGTAGTAACATGAAAAAATTAAATATTTTTCTTTGATTTCTAATAAAACCTTGCATCTTTATTCGTGCTGATGTAATATTTTTAGAATTAAATTCTTTGAAGCTAATGTACAATATACTTTTTGAAGATCTATCCCGTGAACCTCTTGATTGCTTAATTTGATGAGGTGTGATCTCCTAACCCATTGGGTGAAGTGATCCCTTCTCTACTTGATGTGCTATAATCCTCCTTTATCTTCTATGTCTTGCTCAGTTCATTTATGATATTTTCAACATCTCCCTTGCATTTTCCTTATTGAACTCAAAACTTGGTGCCTTTGACATTATTGGACAATATTGACTGATGTGACCAATCTTCAAACAACTAAAACATGTGGTTTGACTCAACCACATTTTGTAGTCACTTCTAAATTGTGTTCTAATTAAATTTTGAGGAACATGTCCATACGCTTAACAATAGTGACAACTATTCTTTGTATTATAATCCTAGTTATAAGAGTTGCCATTGTTCTTTATCCTTGTTTGCCTATTTAATGAGCACAGAAGTTTGGATCTACACTCAAAAGCTCTATGTCCATAGTTCTGATATTTATAACAATATCCTTCAAATATTTGACTGTGCATGGTCTTAGTTTTGCATTCATGTGCTTGATGACCTTGTTTATTAAACTTATAAAAGTGATCCATCACCTTTGTCTTCACATATTGATTTATAGTCTTGCTTCTACATTGATTTGTAGTACATCCTTTCTTACCACAATTATGCCAATTAGGTTTGAAATTCTTACATTTGTTACTCTTATCTTCAGCACTTTTGGATGACTCTCCTTCTTCAATACTTGTGTATCCTAGTCCACATGTTTCATTGTTGGATCCAAGGGATCTCAATAATTTATCAAAGTATTTGATGGTTTCACTAGGTTTATTAAAAATTTTAGGAAATTGCTTTTCCCTTTTTAGGTCATTTTTCAATTGCTCATTCTGCAACTTCAATGCTGTTATTTCAATGACCTTAAAATTCAATTCATAACTGGCATTCATCATTGTACTCAGTATCCAATTACATGTTAGCAATCCTGGTTAGCTCTGATGATTCCTCTTCTAATCTATTGGTCAAAACTCTTTTGTCATCTTCAATCATGGCCTTTTCTTCCATGGCTTTCTTTTTCCGTTCAATCACCTCACATAGTAGCAAGGCTTGTGATTCTTGCTCTATTCTTTTTCATTAGATATGCTATACTACTTGAAATTCATTGGAGTCTCCATTTACAAATAGCTTAGTAGTGTCCATCTCTCTATATTGTGTATCATTCTCATTAATAGTAGTTTACTTCCTTCTCTTTAAAGATTTCTCTAAGTCTTCTCTTGCTTCATTTAGTATATGTAGAATGAATTTTATTTTAATTTCTTGGTTCTCAAGAATCTTTCCCAACTTGTAGACTTCCATTTCCAAGACCTTTCCTCAAAGCTACAAAGCTTCTCTTCTACAGAAAAAAGCTCTGATACCAATTGTTGGAATTACAATATGAAAGGTAAATTTTTGATGTCATGGGGGGGTGAATTAGTGCTTTAAACATTGACCCATAAAATAGTCACAACACATCCATCTCATACATTCAAGAAGTAAAATGACATACCATGTAAAAAATGTACATCTAAATCATGTAATCAAGTAAGCATTCACAAATATATGACACTACAAATGATTAGCTAGAAAACTTCCAATGAGAAGGTAAAATTGGGGTGGGGACGACACCCACAAATCTGCACTACTATAGTAATAAAATGTATCCAATGAAGGTTACAATGTATGATCATGAACCATGATCTACCCTATGAAATCTGTTGGTGTAAATAAGTATTTACTTATTACACTTAAGTTTTACTTAGGTTAATGCATTATTTAATTATTATTTTAGATGAGACACTTAGGAGTTTGTGAACTCTCATTGAGTTACGCAACTCTAATTATGCACATGGTGTCTACAACATAGGAGTATGCATCATTCACTGAGTTGTCATGATGAAAACACAATTATCCGCACTCCTCATTTAGCACATGTTGTCTACACCACTGATTTGTGTGCTACACCATTGTAGGTTTATCCTCACATTATCGCACTTAATCCCATGCTTAATGGAGGATAATCCATATTTGGTGGACATGTGCCTAGTTGTATGACATATCATGATGCTAACTTCTATGCATTCTAGAAGCTCGCCTGAGGCCTTTATATTCAGGCACTCCTAGTGTACTCTCAAGCAGTTTTTGAATGAATATTGTCATTCTAATCATACTCTATCTATTTTAGTCTACTGTTGTTGAGTGCTTTAGTTCTTGGGTGAATTCTGGCCTAAGCTAAATTCTTACATGGTATCAAAGCTAAGGAGGATTCTCATCATGTAGCTATTCAAGATCGTTCATGCTTTAGCACCTTGACATGGATCCGAAGGATCCACAAAAATTGTGAGCATCTAGAGCTAGATCTAACCTCACCATTGCATCCGAAGGATCCACAAAAATTGTGAGCATCTAGAGCTAGATCTAACCTCACCATTGCATCCAAAGCATCAATTCGGTGAAGATTGACTATAAATTTTCCCATGTTTGGTGAAAGTTTATTGTGAGGCAAAATTTTTTGCAAAATGGAACCCAGAGGCCTTGATTTGCATTTTGGGTATGGTCATTTTATTTGATATGATTTATTATTGTTTAGATCTGCATTTAATTTGTTCTCTGCAATTATCTGTATTTTTAGAATTATTTTTTCAAAATTATTTTCCCTATTAGGTGTACAAGCAGAGAAGTTATCTGTATTTTTGAAATTTTTTTCAGAAATTATTTGCCTTATCAGATGTACAGGCAGAAAAAAAAATTACCGAACCGGGGAGTGACACCCCAGCTCGGCTCTGTATTTGGAAGAATTTTTTTGAATTAATTTATTGTAGGTATATTTATTTGATCTGTAGGCATTTAAAATCAACTCGTTAGTGATACCTACAACTTTATCTGACAATGGCAAAGAAGTCAGGCCAAACCCTCAATATTTTTTGACTTTATAAAAATACGACACTGTATCACCAACTATCGGTGACCATAGAAAGGGTTGCACTTTACAAATCCTGCAGCCCTCTCTTTCATATTTAACATCCTCTTCTGCTATCTTATAAATAGCATACATAATGCTGCTCCCACCCATGTGGGACTAATACTTTCAACCTTCGGTGAGTTTTTGTTTTAGATTCTGACAGTGTAGATTAGCCCGACAATTGCAATCGAGATTTCGGCGACATGAGTACATTTTGTGGCAAACAGAAAGCATTTTCTGACATGATAGATAGTCATACATTCCACATTCAAAGAACTAACAACAACTGACATCATCGACCCTGTTGGCCATCACCAAACCTACTTGACATACATTTCGCACTCAAAGAACGCATGGGCACATTGTCAATGCCACTATGCATCCAAATCAACATTGATATGTGCCCTATCAATCTAGTCAGCATTGACTGTATTGCAAGCTATCATCCCAGTCAGCATTAAGGTTGAGTCATTGCCATGTCATCGAGCACGCAGGTTTTCTCCGTACCATTCCTTACTATCCGTACATGTACAAAAACATGTCATCTGCCACGTCAACAGTTGACCAATTTTTGTGCTGATGTCATCATTTTCATAGCCTAAATTTGATGCCCATTTGGATTTCATTCTAGGGTGAATTATAATTGCTACGATGGCCATATGACTGTCAAATTTAACCCTTTGATTCGCTGTTGCAACCCCTCACCAAATTGATTTTCAATTTTGCAGTCCGACTTCAAGAGGCCATAACTCACACATTCAAACTCCAAATCGAGTGCAATTTTTTTTGAAATTGTGTAAAATTTTCTAAATTTTTCAATGGTGCAACTATTTTTTGGTTTTAGTGCATGGATTGTTCAAAATTTGCATGTTCTGGTACTATACCCTTATAATCTTGCATTTTGCAACTTCAAATGCTTCGTATGGGCACATTTGGAGTCGAAAATAGGTTCTATTTTTTTTGAAAGTGCATTATTTTTAGTCTAATTTCTAGTTCTTGCATCAAATTATAGTATTGTGTGGACAAAATTGTCACTTTCAGAAATAGGGTCGTTCTTTGCTTTATAATGCTTCAGAATTATAGCACTTTGTAGAGTTTCAAATTTGTACTCCATTAAGAGGTTGTAACAAGAAAAATTAGAAGTCCACAAAGGCCAAATTGGCAAGTGACCCATTGTAATCGCAATACTGATAAATTTCCCAAAGCATCTATTTTTGGGGGTTTCTTGATTTAGTGAAAAGGGGGGGTGTTCTTCATGTTGTGTTCTCTCTTTTCTGCACTTTTCTTTCATTTTCTGCATTATGGACAACTTTAAGTTTCTTAAATTAACTCCTCCTAACTATGCTTTGTGGTCAATCAAAATGTTGTATCACTTAAAGCATAATAGAGTTTCACAATATGTAGATGGTACTCTTCCTAAACCAGCAGGTGATAATGTACCAATAAGTGAAATTTCTAATTGGGTAGCCATAGATAGGAAAGCCCTAAGTGATATATGTTTGGGGGTAGATGATAAAATCATGTATCAAATCAAGAAATTTACTGCATCCAAGGAAGCTTGGGATACCCTCAAAAGCCTTTATAGGAAAGTGTCTAAAGAGGATGTTTTCAAAATTGAAGATGAGCTTGTTTCCTTAGATCCTAAGTCATATGACTCAATATAGGACTTCATCATTAAGGTGAATGAATTAAGGAAAAAGCTTACTGATTGTGGGAGTTTTATCAAAGATGATAGACTGATCTATCTCATCCATAACAAGCTGCCATTAGAGTATTCCACACTTTTATCTTCTTTTAACACCTCAAAGACTACCTTAGGGTCTACCTACAAGAAAATCACTTTTGATGAATATGTTAAACTGTAGGATGATGAAGAAAAGATGTTGAAATTAATGGGGATTCTCAAATCACCTTAGTCCAAAGTATTGGTGGCCAATGAGGGTTCTCAACATTCAGTTGGACAGTCTTCAAATAAAGGAAAGGGTAAAAAAAAATGGAAGAGTAAATCTAAGGATGCAGAAAAGACAACACCACAATCCAATCAACAAGGCGAGTTCTTGAATTCCAACAAGAAAGGGGACAACAATAAGGATAAGAAGAAGTGCACTTATTGCAAGAAATTGGGTCATGAAGAGCATGAGTGCTATCTCAAGAAGATTGATGAGTTAACCAATATCATGAAGAAACATAATCTTCCATTGCCTAATTCTTACAAGGAGAAGGGATCTTCTTCAAATTCAAAGGGCAAAGGGCAAGCACTCATGGAAAATTCAAACTCTTCAAAAGAATGGATATTTGACTCAGGTGCCTCATATCATATGGGTTCTTCAAAGGAGGATTTTTCTTCATTGAATCACTTAAAGGTACCACACATCTTCATGGGTAATGATAGCAAAATGGAAGTTGAAGGAAAATGAAATGTGGAAATGGAAAATGTAGAGTTTCAAGAGGTTCTCTATGTTCCAAACCTAAGTTCAAATCTCCTATCAATCTACCAAGTCACTCACTTTGGAGATAGACATAGAGTTGAGTTCCTTCTAGACTTAGTTTAGGTGCACAGTCTTAAAGATAATTCCTTGGTTGTAGTGGGGAAAGTGAATGATCACAAGAGGTTGTACTCTTTCTCTCACTTTGTACCCAAGTCTTCTTCAAAATCCTTGTTAACTCAATCAAATTCAAACATGCAGCTATGGCATGAGTGGTATCGTCATCTTGACTACCGCTACCTTTAGCAACTTTGCACATACCACATGGTCAAAGGTCTACCTCAAATCAACTTTTCTGAGGGTGAGTGTTCAACAAATTTAGTGGATATGCATCCAGAGGGGAAGTTACAAAGAGGGAAGTCTTCAAGAGCAATGAGTGTTCTATAGATGGTTCACATGGTATTAGCAGGTCTTTTTGCATTCAGCCAGGGTCGCTAGATACTTACCTTAGTTGATGACTTTTCAAGGTTCACTTGGGTCTACTTTCTGCATAACAAGAATGAAGTGTTGGACAAGTTTCTAGCCTTCAAGGCTCATGTTGAACAGAAATCCAAGAAAGCCATTACAGTACATCGAATGGACAATGGAAACATGGATGTGAACAAAAGACTTAAGAACTTTTGCAGACATGAGGGAATTAATCTTTAGAATCCTTCAGTGTTCAGTTTGCATAAGACAAATGTTGTAGCTTTGAGGATTCACACTCTTAAGACTATGGCAAGTTTCATGATTCATGCCAAGTCTCTCGATCCATCATTAGAAGTTGAAGCAATCTAAAGTGACACTCACATTCTTAATCATTCTCCTTATCCAGCCTTAGATGGAAAAACTCTTTTTGAGGCATGGTGCGACAGAAAACCTATTGTGACACACTTCAAAGTCTTCAGTTGTCCTGCATGGGCAAAGAGATCTTCTAGGGGATGCAAGGCATAGTCATCTCAGCCTTGTACTTTCATTGGTTATGAAGATAGTGTGAAGGCATATAGACTTCTAGATCTTGAGACATATCAGATAGTTGTGGAAAATGATGTATACTTTGAGGAAAGTTCACCAATCTTGTCCTCTACTTCTCTTCGCAAATCATATAGTGTGGAAACTAATAGTGACACCATCGATAGTGCTTCAACAGATTTGGATATGTGGAGTTTTTTCGATAGATACAGTGAGAGGTCACTTCATCAGTTCAGTCCACATGCATACATAGCCACAGTGATAGGTCCAAAATAACAGGGTACATCTAGTCTTCTAGATACAAGTTTAGTGATAGATTTGGGGGATAGTATTCATGATCTGCCTCTTCTTCTTGATGAAAAATTACCTGCTTTAGGTGTCACGAGGGTTCCATCAGACTCTCTTGTTCATTCTCTATATGATAAATCATTTCAAGTTGAAGTGATTGTGGATACTTATGATCAACAGTTGCAGCAAGATTCTTCATCAGTTGCAAGATAGACATTTCTTTGGGATAGGTTCTTCATCTAGTTGAGCAGGTTTCAAAAACATCACTTATCCATGGGATTCTTTCCACACACATCAAAATTGTCTCATTTGTACCTTGGGCATTATTTCTTCCTAAGGGGAGGAACATTGTTTTGCAGTCTTAGATCAGCTTCTTCATCAGAGCAGTCACTGTTCGAGATTCTTCTTTGGGGGGGGGGGGGAGCCCATTCTATCTCTCTTCCTCTTCTCATCATTCTCTTATGTATATATTGGATGTATGTCATAATGGGGGGGTCTTGATTACTCCATCCATCCATGCATCCTTCTTTATCTCTCTTTTTGGTGGAGGGTTTTTCCCATGAGGTTTTCCCTCTTTCCCCATTTTATGAGAGATTGCATATCATTATGTACATGGGTACCTAATATGGCCTAGTAGCCAGGACCCATATTGCATTTCATCTTAGATTTCATAATCTTAAGGGCATTCCCCGAAGTTGCACTTAAGGGGGGGTGTTAGTGTAAATAAGTATTTATTGATTACACTTACTTAAGTTTTACTTAGGTTAATGCATTATTTAATTATTTTGCATTATTTTATTATTATTTTAGGTGAGACACTTAGGAGTTTGTAAACTCTCATTGAGTTATGCAACTCTAATTATGCACATGGTGTCTACAACACAGGAGTATACATCATTCACTAAGTTGTCATGATCACAACATAGTTATCCACACTCCTCATTTAGCACATGTTGTCTACACCACTGATTTGTGTGCTACACTATTGTAGGCTTATCCTCACATCATCACACTTAATCTCGTGCTTAATGGAGGATAATCCATATCTAGTGGACATGAGCCTAGTTGTATGACATATCATGATGCTAACTTCTATGCATTCTAGAAGCTCTCCTGAGGCCTTTATATTTAGGCACTCCTAGTGTACTCTCAAGTAGTTATTGAATGAATATCATCATTCTGATCATACTCTGTCTATTTTGGTCTACTCTATGCTTGTGTTGAGTTCTTTAGTTCTTAGGTGAATTCTGACCTAAGCCAAATTCTTACAAAATGTTTACCCTATTAAAGGCCTGCTTTGTTAAGAGATATAACTAATTCAGCTATTAGATGTCTCAGCATTGATCCTATAGTTAGCACTTTGTTTCTTGATAATAGATCACCTCTAAACTAATATATTCTTGATCCTTCTTGATTAGATGTCCCTTTGTTGTTCACTATTTCCTTCCTCTATTCTACTTTAAATGATTCTACAATATAGTTTCAAATCTTAATACCTTGATCACCATGAATGTCCTAGTTTGCACATGCAAAACTTTCCTTAATCATTCATTCATTCCCTTTCACGCTCATAAGAAGTTTAGGGTTTGTTCTCCTTAAGAAGACCTAGGTCACTTAGGGTTAGGTAGGAACCAACATCTATGATTCATCCATTTTATCACTTAAACCTTCTCTTTACCTTATTGGATATATGTAATTCATAGGGATTTCAACTTAAGATTCGGGTAAGTGCACCAAGTTGTGGTGCCAAAAGGGGGGTATAAGTGGACACCTTTTTTTGAAATCAACAAATTCTGGACTTCAACAAGAATTTGAAGATAGTTACGCTCAAAATTTTAAGATATGACAAAAACAAAAATCGTAGTCCTTTGAATCTAGTTTCTAAACTACTAATTTTTTTTCAAAATGGTTTAGTTTTAGGTCCTCAAAAAATGGGGCCACAGAAAGTGGCATTGTTTATTCAAAAAAAACATAACATAGTACAAAGTGTGGCCCCCCTAAAATTTTAACTTTTTTTTTGAAATTCTTTAATCGCTCTAGTCAAAAGTTACCTAACACTATGTAGTTTATCCCAGATTTTTCGGGTAATTTTATAATGTGTATTTTTTTTTAATGAATTTTTAAATTAGACCCATCCCAAAAATGTGAAATATCTGTGTGTTCCCCCTAGAAATGATTGAAAACTAATCTAAAATCAAAACTTCTTTTTTTTAAAGTGTGTAGAATGGAGTCTAGTTTCTAAAAAACTAAGTTGTTACAAAATTCGATGAATGAGCTAAAATCTATAGCCCAATTAGTACATGGTGGTTTTTGACAAAAAATGAACATACATTCAAAAGAAATTATAGATGAAAGACTTAAAATAGTTCAAATTAAAAATAAATTATATGGTTAGATAGCTAACATAGAGACCTATAATGTTATGTAACCTAATTTTATCGATACCCAACCATGAGGAATCTTGAAGGGGAGCACACAAGAAAAATCAATCATTTTTTATATGTTTTTTAGAAAACACATCTCAGACCTGTTTATAAACTCCAAACCTTTGGGTTGGATCTCTAAGGCAAAACCAAGCCTTAGGCTTGGTTTTAATGCAAAGCTTTGAATAGCACGTGCGCCCTATAGCGTGTGTGCCCTATAGCGCACACGCACTATTAAAATGCTATTGAATTCGAGGTAGTGCACACACACTATAGTGCACACACACTATTGAGACCTAAATTGAAAACCAAAACCAAGAGAGAGCTAGGGGGTGGGGCGAGGGAATGACTATTTGTGTGTGAGAGAGAGATAGAGAGAACATAGGAGATGGGAGAGGGGAGAGAGGAAGTGAGAAAGAGTAGGGGTGGCAAAGAGAGTATAGGATAGGAGATAGAGGAAATGTGAGAGAGTAGGGGTGGCAAAGAGAGTACAAGATGCAAGAGAGAGGAAGTGTGAGAGAGAGAGTAGAGGTGGCAAAGAGAGAGTATAGGATGGTGGAGAGAGATTGAAAGTAGGGGATGGGAGAGAGAGGAAGTGTGAGAGAGAGTACAAGTTGGGAGAGAGAGATTGAGAGTAGGGTATGGGGGAGAGAGAGAGTAGGTGGTGGGAGATGGAGTGGGAGAGGAAGAGTGAGAGAGAAGAGGATGGGAGTGCATGTGTGTGAAAGAGAGAGAGTAGGGAATGGGAGAGGGGGAAGATAGAGTAGCTTGAGAGAGAGTAGGGGATGGAAGAGAGAGTAGGGGATGGAAGAGAGAGTAGGCGATGGGAGAGGGAGTGGGAGAAGGAGAGAGAGAGGGGGGATGGAAATGTGTGTAAGAGAGAAAGAGAGAGAGTGTGAAAATGTGAGAGAGGGTAGGGGGTAGCAGAGAGAGAGTAGAGAGAGAGAGAGAGAGAGAGAGAGAGAGTGAGAGAGAGTGAGAGTAGGCAATGGGAGAGGGAGAGCGAGTGAGAGAAAAAGTAGAGGATGGGAGAGGAGAGAGGGGGGATGGGTGTGTGTGAAAGAGAGAGGGGAGAGAGAGAGATAGAGAGAGTAGGGGATGGGATAGAAAGAGAGTAGGCAATGGCAGAGGGAGTGGGAGAGGGAGAGAGAGGGTGGATGGAAGAGAAAGAGATTAGGCAATGGTAAAGGGAGTGGGAGAGGGAGAGAGAGGGGGGATGGAAGTGTGTGTAAGAGAGAAAGTAGGGGATGGGAGAGAGTGTGAGAGTGTGAGAGAGAGTAGGGGTGGCAAAGAGAGAGAGTGAGAGTAGGGGATGGGAGAGAGAGATAGTAGGCGATGGGAGAGGGAGTGGGAGGGAGAGAGAGAGGGGGAATGGAAGTGTGTAAGAGAGATAGAGTTGGGGATGGGAGAGAGTAGGCAATGGGAGAGGGAGTGAGAGAGAGAGAGGGGGGGAATGGGAATGTGTATAAGAGAGATAGAGTAGGGGATGGGAGAGAGTGTGAGAGTTTGAGAGAGAGTAGGGGGTGGTAGAGAGAGAGTAGGGGATGGGAGAGAGTGTGAGAGAGAGTAGGGGATGGAAGAGAGAGAGTGAGAGTAGGGGATGGGAGAGAGAAAGTAAAGAGGGAAAGAGAGTACTTGAGAGAGAGAGATAGTAGGTGGTGCAAGTGGTGCAAGAGGGAGTGGGAGAGGGAGAGAGAGGGGGGATGGGAGTGTGTGTGACAAATCTAAAGAGTAGGGGATGGGAGAGGAGAGAGAGAGGGGGGGATGGGAGTGTATGTCTATGAAAGAGAGAGATTAGGGGATGGGAGAGGGGAGAGAGAGAGTAGGGGATGGGGGAGAGAAAGTAGGTAGTGGGAGAGGGAGTGGGAGAGGGAGAGAGAGAGAGGGGGGGAATGGGAATGTGTGTAAGAGAGATAGAGTAGGGGATGGGAGAGAGTGTGAGAGTGTGAGAGAGAGTAGGTGGTGGCAGAGAGAGCTCATACAGGATGGGAGAGAGAGCGTGAGATTAGGGGATGGGAGTGTGAGAGAGAGTAGGGGATGGGAGAGAGAGAGTGAGAGTAAGGGATGGGATGGGAGAGAGAGAGAGAGTAGAGAGGGAGAGAGAGAACTTGAGAGAGAGAGAGAGATCTAGTAAGCGATAGGAGAGGGAGAGGGAGAGAGATAGGGGGGATGGGAGTGTGCATGACAGATGTAGAGAGTAGGGGATGGGAGAGAGTGTGAGAGTGTGAGAGAGAGTAGTGGGTGGCAGAGAGAGAGTACAAGATGGGAGAGACAGAGTGAAAGGATGGGAGAGATAGAGTGAAAGGATGGGAGAGAGTGAGAGAGGGAGTAGGGGGCGACAGAGCAAGAGAGAGTACGGGATGGGAGAGACAGAGTGAAAGGATGGGAGAGAGTGTGAGAGAGAGTAGGGGATGGGAGAGAGTGTGAGAGAGAGTTGGGAATGGGAGAGAGAGAGAGAGTAAGAGTAGGGGATGGGAGAGAGAGAGTAGAGAGGGAGAGAGAGAACTTGAGAGAGATAAATAGTAGGTGACCTAGGAGAGGGAGTGGGAGAGGAGGAGAGAGAGGGATGGGAGTGTGTGTGACAAATCTAGAGAGTAGGGGATGGGAGAGAAGAGAGAGGGGGGATGGGAGTGTGAGTGTGTGTGTGTGTGTGTGTGTGTGTGTTTGTGAAAGAGAGAGAGTAGGGGATAGGAGAGAGTGTGAGAGTGTGAGAGAGAGTAGGGGGTGGCAAAGAGAGAGTATGATATGGGAGAGATAGAGTGAAAGGATGGGAAAGAGTGTGAGAGAGAGTAGGAGGTGACAAAGAGAGAGAGAGTGCGAGATGAGAGAGACAGAGCGAAAGGATGAGAGGGAGTGTTAGAGAGAGTAGGGGATGGGAGAGAGTGTGAGAGAGAGTTGGGGATTGGAGAGAGAGAGAGAGAGTAAGAGTAGGGGATGGGAGAGAGAGAGAGAGAGTAGAGAGGGAGAGAGAGAACTTGAGAGAGAGAGAGATAGTAGGTGGTGGGAGAGGGAGTGGGAGAGGAGGAGAGAGAGGGATGGGAGTGCATGTGAGTGATCTAGAGAGTAAGGGATGGGAGAGGGGAGAGAGAGAGGGGGATGGGAGTGTGTATCTACAAAAGGGAGAGTTTAGGGGATGGGAGAGGGGAGAGAGAGAGTAGCCCAAGAGAGAGAGAGAGAGTAGCAGATGGGAGTGTGTGTAAGAGAGAGTAGGGGATGGGAGAGAGTGTGAGAGAGAGTAGGAGGTGGCAGAGAGAGAGAGAGAGTAAGAAGTGGGAGAGGGAGGATGGGAGTGTGTGTGAGAGATCTAAAGAGTAGGGGATGGGAGAGGAGAGAGGGTGAGAGAGATAGAGAGAGTAGGCAGTGGGAGAGGGAGAGCGAGAGAGAGTAAAGGATGGGATAGGGGAGAGAGAGAGAGTGTAGGGGATGGGAGAGGGGAGAGAGAGTAGGAAGAGAGAGAGAGAGTAGGGAGAGAGAGAGAGAGAGTAGGGAGGGTGGAGAGTGATGTGTTCTCATATAGTGTGTATACACTATAGTGCGTACGCGCTATAGCGTGTACGCACTATGTGAAATCACCTAAAAATGGTCAAAAAGCAACTTTGGGGCCCATTTCATTCATTCTTTGCTTTTGTTCTATTCTGCACTTTGTTATCTCGATAGGAATTGCGAGTTTCAACACAACAAACACTCTTTCAAGGTGGCAAACACTATTTCAAGCTAACAAACACTATTTCAAGGTGGCAAACACTTTTGGAAGCTAGCAAACACCAAATTCAATCATTGGATACACAATTTGAAGACTTTTTGAACATTCCTTGTCTAGAAAAGGTTAGTGCAATCTATTTTAAATATTGTTTGTTGATATATAGATACAAATTTGATTATAATTTGACATGTTGTTTGATATATAGTGAATTCATTGAAATTTGTATGTTTCAATGAAATTTTATTTTGAAATGGTTAGAAATTTGACAAGTTGTTTTATATATATATTGTGTATTCATTCAAATAATTATAATTTTTATATGTATTTGAATAATTTTTAATTTACACATTTTAAGTAATTCAAATGTTTGAATAATTTGACATGTAGAAATCATCATCATGCCAAGGAAGAAACCAAAAAATCAAACAAATGAAGATAGGGAGAGAGATTTGGCAATTAAAAGAGATAAAATGAAATTACTATGTGAGAAAAGAAAATTGCAAAGCAATAATGAAGAATTGACTTTCGAAGAGGATCAAGAACCACCTGTAGCAAGAAACAAAGAGGAAGAATTGGAAAGACAAAGAGAATGAATGAGACTGTTATGCTCAAGAAGACAATTGAATTGTGAAGCTACACCATCTTCTAATGTTGGAGTCATATCATCCACTACACCATCTTCCAATGTTGAAGTCATCTCATCCTCTCATGTTGAAGAGACACCGATTTGTAGATCCGACGATATACACACTCCATCATGTCATGTTGAAGGCACAACATCAACACATCAAGTAGGTGATATTCCATCTTTTGCATCTTATTGCCAAGGCACATCATCTTCAGCTCAAGGTACACAATACACTCAACCTTATGTTGATGTTCAAAATGTTGAGAGAATTGAAGAGATTATAACACCTTCTAGAATTCATTTTAGAAGACCAAAATATTTGATTGATATTGATAGTAACATTTTGAAATCAATGCCTGACAAGATTAGCAAGCGTACTTGTTAAAGAAAATTTAATCGTATGTGGAGATTATTTTTTGATGAATTAATTATTACAGGTCAATGCCAATTATTTGTTGAAATGATGAGGAATTTAAAATTTAGGCCTATCATGAAGATTCTTGGGCTAAGAACAATGGATGATTGAAATAAAAAATATTGTAAAGAATCTAATGAATGCTTATGACAAAGTGGGTTCTAAATCATGCACCAAAGATAGTAATATCACAAGATGAGTACTTACATTGACAATAGTAAGTAGCCAAATGAAGAAAGCTTGACTCATGAGAAAGAAAAGAAAAACATTAAAAATTGGTAGAGGTACTCTAAGGAGAGCCATGCTAAGGCGTGAGAGATTGGAGATCCAACAAAAAATGAGTTATGGACATTTAGCGGTAGACTACTGCGAAAGGATAAAGAAATTAGTGAAGCCTTGAAATCATTGATCGAAAATTTTTGGAAAAATAACACATGTGTTTCCCCTAATCAAAGAGATGTTGTAAGAAGGAGGATTGGTAGCCAAAATCGCGAGCCACATGCAAAACATTTTTTGGACACAACTCAGACACAATTTTTTGCAAAATTTATTGGTATGTATCCTCAAATTCGAATAATTCAAAGATTTTTTGAGATGGGTAAACCTTTTTATGTGAAGATAAATGACACACACACAACTTGTTGTTGTAGGATACATATTGAATTGTCTAACCATTTTGATGTTTTTAGGCATATATGCGTAATTTTGCATTCTTAGTTTGTTTTGCAGGATTGTGACATAAATGAGCCACCAAGATCTTCAAGGGAATTTATATCCAACATTTTATGTAAAATAAGGGATGGCCAACAATTTTACAAGACATCATGCTTGGATGGTACATGCTTATTTTGTGGTTCTTTGCAACTTTTATCAACTTGTCAGCATATGGATAATACACATGCAATTGGAAATGAAATAGTAGATTATGGAAAATTTAAGACAGTGACATATGCTCTAAAAGATGGGAAACATGGTAAAAGATGTGATTTAGTCATTGAAAAGATTCTAGTGTATGAGTTTACGAAGATTTTTTGTGAAAATATTATTTACAAGTATGCAAGGCATACCCATAGAGCTCGATGGCTGGATTTGCAATTCAAGTTGTGCAAGGATACGTTTCCACTGGATACCATTGTTTTGGTTGTAGATTTCACAAAGAACTACACACTACAACCACAAAATGAGGTGCAAACAAAGTATTATACTTCTCAACAGGTTTCCATATTTTTTCACATAACATTCATGCATTCACCTACAAGTACAGAGGATGACAGGAAGATTTTGAGGGAGTACCATTTTTACATCAGCGATGATTGATCACATTCTATGAAGTTCGTACATGGTTGTTTTCAACTATTTTATGGAGATTTGGCTAACAAGGGCATCACATATCATCAGCACATTATTTGGTCAGACAATTGTGCATCTTAATTCAAGAATGCACGGATGTTCTATTGGTTGAGCAGGATGCACAAGTTGTGTAGAATTCAATACATGTGGAATTTCACAGAGGCTGGTCATGGAAAGGGAGAGCACGATGGTGTAGGCGCATGCATCAAAAGAGCCTTAGCTCGTGAAGAACTAAAGTACAAAGATGGAGCAATATTGACAGATGCAAAATCCATCATCCAGTGGTGTAACGCTACAATGGGTCCAAGTAAGGAAGGTGAGTCTACGGTTCGTAGATTTTTTTGGTTGATAGATAATACTAACATTGCACCATATCAGGATTGTTGCACACTAATAGGATCTAGTGAGTTGCACTCTTTTAGAAGCTCTGATGCAGGTTCATGGAGTATCCACACACAAAAAATGGCATGCTATTGTCCATCATGTGCAGAGAAAAATTGGGATGACTGTGAGTCGACTGAATGGGTGGACAAATGGGATATACGAGTTTTGGACCCAACTGACACCTATTGTCCCCCACAAGCACTGGAAATGGTATAGATGGAATCATCTATTGACTTTGACTACTTTTTTGATCTAGTGCAACCTGGTAATATATATATTTATATATCTTTTTAATTTCAATATGTAACTTTATAACTTTTACGCAAGTATTTTTTGAATTAATGATCGCATTTTGTACATTTGTCACTGTAGGCCATTTTTTTGCTGTTATTGCACCTGAAGACAGTGAAGAAGGGATAGATTATTATTTGTGTTGTTGTGTTCAAGCCAAACAAAAATTGGATCACTTGGTTATAGATGGTGAAGGTTTAGAGTAACATGTCGGTGCGGTGGTTGTAACTGGCACATGGCTTAGATGATATTCTATGAAGAACCCTAACTTGTGGTTATTCGAGGATTGGAAAATAGAGAGGAAGATTCTTCATTATTCAAATCTTGTTGTCGCATCAAATGTCCACTTGATAAAATATGGTGGAAAACCACATAATAAGAATCTTTGGAGAGTTCGCGAGTCAGACCACAAGGCAATACTTGAGACATTAAAATGTCGAGCAGATCCAGTTGGCTCATTAGATTGAATACAGAGAGAGGGAGAGAGAGAAAGAGTGATCAACTGGATCCAAATACATTGTTGCAACCTCTTCCCCAAGACTGTCCACATGACTAAGGTGGACCGTATTGTTATGATGCGTAAGTGATGAGATTTAGTTTAAATCATAGATTTTATGTTTTGATTTGTTTAGAATCTAGATTTTATGTTTTGATGTCTCCAATTTTTTTAAAGCTAGAACAATATTTTTCATATTTTCTTATTGTGATGATATTTTTATTTCATTGCATGTTCTCTTGGATGACAGGAGGGAGAGAAGAAAAATAAGTAGATTTCCAAACAGCCAGCCACCCTTCTTCATGTAATTTATTCATTTAAGGTAAAAGTCCCATTTCCTTTGTTTGGCTTTGGTATTTGGTTATTTAAAGTCATTATTCTAGTTGGACCTTCGTATATTTGAATTTGGGATTTTTTAGTGTCTATTTGTTATGATTATACTGAATTATTAATTCTACGATGTTTCTATTATTTAATTATTTAAAATAAATTAAAACTTTTTGTATAAAATTATTATTTTTTATTTCTATCTATTTGTTATGATTATTTCTATTATTTAAAATAAATTAATTCTATAATATCTCTATGATGAACTATTTATATTTCTAAACTTTACATATTTTAAACCATGACCAACAATCAAACTATTATAACAATACAAATACATTTAAATAGTAATGTAAGAATGGTTTAGTTCACATAAAAAATAAGTCTATCTTAGATATTCTAAATACATCACAAAACTTTATCGCTTCAAAAAAATTGGAATTTATCCCATCTACTTGAGTTCCCATCAATTTTCCATAAAACTGGGAAAGGGAATAGGTGCTATGCTCCCAATCCCAACATCCTCCTGTCCACTACTAGGAGATGTGTGTAATGTAGGATTCAGCTCCATCAACTTAGTCATTTTTTTCACTAGTTGATTGGGACTCTCACCATTTGTTGCCATGGTGACAATGCTTGGGATTACACTTATTAAGTAAGAATATTTCCTAATCTAGGGATTAGAGCATTGAACATATCAGAATGTGATTTATGCTATGGGAGAAGAGGTATGTTGGGCATACTAATTGATTCTAGGGCTAGTGCAATTACATCTCCTTCCACTAGTGTTGTAAATATAATTTCTATAGTTTTTGAAGGTGCACCTCCAATATTTGGTCTATATCTCTTTCAAACATTTAGATTATCCTCTCTTTCTTTCCTCTTCTATTCCTTTAGTGCAACCTTCTCCGCAACTCATTTTCCCCTCTCTATAGCATCTAAGATCTCATTTCTTGCAATCTTTTCCTCTCTCCCATCTTTCCTATCCCTAATCTTCTCCTTCATGTAAAATGAATTAGCCTCAAATAACTTATTATTCTCTCTTGTTCCTTAGAATTTTGTATCCTTTTCTTTGGTAGCTATAGGAATCTACTGGGTAAACCACTATGTTGTTTTCTGTCTAGTGGCTTGTAACGTAGAAAATCAACATCTCCATCATAGTCATTTTGGGCCTGGGTATCAAAAAATTGTTAACTATTTATTTCATCATGGTTGCCACCATTTGTAAAGCATTAGATGACGTCCTTGGGGTCAAGATGTGGTGGGGATGGAATTAAAAGGGAAACATTTTCATCCCCACAAGTATTTGGTTACCCAAGGTTTGTGACAACCTCCTACAACCAATCTGGTTGTAAATCTTGCATTAGCAAGCTTAATCTAATATCAATGTTTATTGTATGCTCAAGGTTTTATCTCCTATAATAGTCCACTGGCTGGTTCAGGTTTTCTGGTTGGGTATTTTTAGGTGCAATTGTACCTAGTCCCTTCATATTTTGTCCATAACTCCTCAACAAAGTGTTAATTGGTTCATCTAATAAGCCATTGATTTTTAGGAAGGATTCAATAGTGATTTCCTCCCCCTCACTTTACAACTCATCAATATTTGCATCATCTATAGTAGTTTTTTCTTCTGATCCACTACTTGTGGGTTGTGGTTTAGATCCCTATTTTCCATCCTCATCAACAATGAAGCACTTTCTTGGGCCTATATCATTCACTAAAACCTCCCTATTCAAAGACCATATTCCTATCCTATCCCTATCATTATGGAAACCTTGGATCATATCAAAACATCTCATCTAACATGTTCCAACTCCTTGCACACTCTCAGCAACTCATCTCTTACACTTTCTCAATTTTGCCTCTTCTACGCTTGTTCCAACTAGCCCTTGCCAGTCACTAATTTGTTGTTTTCTCCAAAATTTTCCACAGAACTTCCTAAACTATTCGGTGATTAAAATACCCTTTTCCTCACTCTAAAATATACTCCAAAACCAACTACACTTGTTTTGTAAAATATCACTCAAAATTGGCTATTTCAGTCTGCCAACTAGGCCTAGTTTGAGGCCATTTACAAAGCAACTCACAATCCCTTGACTTTTGGAACTCCCATGACTGAAAAAAGTCTTAAGACATGACTCAAATGCAAGGATTCTTTTATTTTTTTGGTCTCATGATCAACTTTACAATGGTTTTTACAAAACCCTTCTTTCTAGCCCCTACCCTAGGGCTTTCTAGAACTCTTACTTTGCAACATCTTTAGAACCCCAAATTGGTTCAAACACCTTCACTTTGGTTATATTAGATGACTTCAAACATAAAATGCAACTCTTGTTTGGAGAAAACACTAAATCCACCTTGGGAGCAATCACATACCCCTTTTTATGCACTCAAATCTTAGGGAAAACTATGCAAATACTTCTTAAATGGTTTCAACACTCAACTTTTCAGATGGAAATGGTTATTATAGACTCAAAACAACAATAAAAATCCCAAACTTGAGGTTTCTCAACACTCAACAATCAAATTTCAAAACTATTACCAACACTTACTACTAGGACAATTTCTAGTTTTAATGGTCAAACTCCCAAACCATACAAAGGATCCCCCGCTATTTTTGTATTTTTAAACACTCTTTTTGGAGACCTAAAATAACCTCTCTCACTTTTTGGAGATCACACTCCATTTTCATTTTACGATGCCATCTTGGGTGTTGCTGAAACTTGCAATCTCGACTAGTACAAAGTTGCCAACTGCCAAAACTTTCTCAACTTTCCTCGTGGGATCAAAGTGTCTGCTCTGTTAGCTCCATGTGGTTGGGTAAACCCTATCCCCAACCTCGTCCTATCCCCTTTAGTTCTTGAACATTCTCAGGCACGCCAATCCAGAATGTTCCCAAGGGTCACTAAATGCCATAGGGTTGTGATCTTTGACGGGGCATATCTCAGAGCTCGTGTGAGGTATGGATGCAATTCTAGTTCCTCCAGGACCATGTATTGGAGACCTACAATAACCTCTCTCACTTTTTGGAGATCACACTCCATTTTTTTTTACAATGCCATCTCGGGTGATGCTGAAACTTGCAGTGTGGGCTAGTACAAAGTTGCCAACTGCCAAATCTCTCTCACCTTTCATCGTGGGATCGAACTGTCTGTTCTGTTAGCTCTGAGTGGTCGGGTAAACCGTATCCTCAACCTTGTCCTATCCCCTTTAGTGCTCAAACGTTCTCAGGCATACCAATCCAGAATGTCCCCAAGGGTCACTAAATGCCATAGGGATGTGATCTTTGATGGGGCATATCTTAGAGCTTGTGCAAGGTATGGATGTGATTCTAGTTCCTACAAGACCGTGTTGCGAAGACCTACAATAACCTCTCTCTCTTTTTGGAGATCACATTTTGTTTTCATTTTACAACGCCATCTCGGGTGATGCTGAAACTTGTAGTGTTGGCCAGTACAAAGTTTCCAACTGCCAAATCTCTCTCATCTTTTTTCGTGGCATCAAACTGTCTTCTCCATTAGCTCCGGGTGGCTGGGTAAACCCTATCCCCAACCTTTTCTTGTCCCCTTCAATGCTTTAACGTTCTTAGGAACGCCGAACCAAAATGTCCCTAAGGGTCACTAAATGCCACAGGGTTACAATCTTTGATGGGGCATATCTCAGAGCTAATGCAAGATATGGATGAGATTCCAATTCCTACAAGACTGTGTTGCAGAGACCTACAATAAACTCTCTCTCTTTTTGGAGATCACATTCTATTTTCATTCTACAATTCCATCTCAGGTGATGTTGAAACTTGTAGTGTTGGCTAGTACAAAGTTGCCAACTACCAAATCTCTCTCATCTTTTGTCGTGGGATCAAACTATCTTCTCCATTAGCTCTGGGTGGATAGGTAAACCCTATCCCCAACCTCTTCCTATCCCCTTTAGTGCTCAAACGTTCTCAGGCACACTGAACCAAAATGTCCCTAAGGGTCACTAAATGCCATAGGGCTGCGATATTTGATGGGGCATATCTTGAAGCTCGTGTGAGGTATGGATGTGATTCTAGTTCCTACAAGACCATGTTGCAGAGACCTACAATAACCTCTCTCACTTTTTGGAGATCACATTCCATTTTCATTTTACAACGCCATCTTGGGTGATGCCAAAACTTGTGGTGTTGGCTAGTACAAAGTTGCCAACTGCCAAATCTGTCTCATCTTTCATCGTGGGATCCAATTGTCTACTCCATTAGCTTCGGGTGGCCAGGTAAACCCTATCCCCAACCTCTTCCTGTCCCCTTCAGTGATCGAACATTCTTAGACATGCTGAACCAGAATGTCCCTAAGGGTCACTAAATGCCACAGGGCCGTGATCTTTGACAGAGCATATCTTGGAGCTCATGCGAGGTATGGATGCAATTCTAGTTCCTACAAGACCGTGTTGTCGAGACCTACAATAACCTCTCTCACTTTTTGGATATCACACTCCATTTTTGTTTTACAATGCCATCTCGGGTGATGCTGAAACTTGCAGTGTGGGTCAGTACAAAGTTGCCAACTGCCAAATCTCTCTCACCTTTCGTCGTCGGATCGAACTGTCTACTCCGTTAGCTCCAAGTGACCGGGTAAACCCTATCCCCAACCTCATCCTATCACCTTTAGTGCTCGAATGTTCTCAGGCACGCCAATCCGAAATGTCCCCAAGGGTAACTAAATGCCATAGGGTTGAGATCTTTGATAGGGCATATCTTGGAGCTCGTGCAAGGTATGAATACGATTCTAGTTCCTACAGGAACGTGTTGTGGAGTCCTACAATAACCTCTCTCACTTTTTGGAGATCACATTCTGTTTTCATTTTACAATGCCATGTCGGGTGATGCTGAAACTTGTAGTGTTGGCCAGTACAAAGTTGCCAACTGCCAAATCTCTCTCATCTTTCGTTGTGGGATCAAACTGTCTGCTCCATTAGCTCCGGGTGGCCAGGTAAACCCTATTCCCAACCTTGTCTTGTCCCCTTCAATGCTTGAACATTCTCAGGAACGTCGAACCAGAATGTCCCTAAGGGTCACTAAATACCATAAGGCTATGATCTTTGATGGTGTATATCTCAGAGCTCGTGTGAGATATGGATGAGATTCCAATTCCTACAAGATTGTGTTGTAGAGACCTACAATAACCTCTCTCTCTTTTTGGAGATCACATTCTGTTTTCATTCTACAATGCCATCTTGGGTGATGCTGAAACTTGTAGTGTTGGCCAGTACAAAGTTGCCAACTGCCAAATCTCTCTCATCTTTCGTCATGGGATCAAACTGTCTACTCCATTAGCTCCAAGTGGCCGGGTAAACCCTATCCCCAACCTCTTCCTATCCCCTTCAGTGCTCAAACATTCTGAGGCACACTGAACCAGAATGTCCCTAAAGGTCACTAAATGCCATAGGGTTGTGATCTTTGATGGGGCATATCTCAAAGCTCGTGCAAGGTATGGATGCAATTCTAGTTCCTACAGGACCATGTTGCAGAGACCTACAACAACCTCTCTCACTTTTTTGAGATCACATTCCATTTTCATTTTACAACGCCATCTTGGGTGATGCTGAAACTTGTAGTGTTGGCTAGTACAAAGTTGCCAACTGCCAAATCTCTCTCATCTTTCATCGTGGGATCAAACTATCTGCTCCATTAGCTTTGGGTGGCCAGGTAAACCCTATCCCCAACCTCTTCCTGTCTCCTTCAGTGCTCAAACATTCTTAGGCACGCTGAACCAGAATGTCGCTAAGCGTCACTAAATGCCATAGGGCTATGATCTTTGATGGGGCATATCTCAGAGCTCGTGCGAGGTATGGATGTGATTCTAGTTCCTACAGGACCATGTTGCAGAGACCTACAATAACCTCTCTCACTTTTTGGAGATCACACTCCATTTTAGTTTTACAACGCCATCTCGGGTGATGCTGAAACTTGCAGTGTGGGCTAGTACAAAGTTGCCAACTGCCAAATCTCTCTCACCTTTTGTCGTGGGATCAAACGGTCTACTCCATTAGCTCTGGGTGGCTAGGTAAACCTTATCCCCAACCTCATCCTATCCCCTTTAGTTCTCGAACGTTCTCAGGCACGCCAATCTGGAATGTCCCCAAGGGTCACTAAATGCCATAGGGCTGCAATCTTTGACGTGGTATATCTCGGAGCTCGTGCGAGGTATGCATTCAATTCTAGTTCCTACAAGACCATGTTGCGGAGACCTACAATAACCTCTCTCACTTTTTTGGAGATCACATTCTATTTTTATTTTACAATGCCATCTCGGGTGATGCTAAAAGTTGTAGTGTTGGCCAGTACAAAGTTGCCAACTGCCAAATATCTCTCATCTTTCATTGTGGGATCAAACTGTCTACTCCATTAGCTCCGAGTGGCCAGGTAAACCCTATCCCCAACCTTTTCTTGTCCCCTTCAATGCTTGAATGTTCTCAGGCACGCCAAACCAGAATGTCCCTAAGGGTCACTAAATGCCACAGGGCTGCAATCTTTGACGGGGCATATCTCAGAGCTCGTGCAAGATATGGATGAGATTCCAATTCCTATAGGACTGCGTTGTAGAGACCTACAATAACCTCTCTCACTTTTTGGATATCACATTCTGTTTTCATTCTACAATGCCATCTCAGGTGATGTTGAAACTTGTAGTGTTGGCCAGTACAAAGTTGCCAACTGCCAAATCTCTCTCATCTTTCGTCGTGGGATCAAATTGTCCACTCCATTAGCTCTGGGTGGCTGGGTAAACCCTATCCCCAACCTCTTCCTATCCCCTTTAGTGCTCAAACATTCTCATGCATGCTGAACCAGAATGTCCCTAAGGGTCATAAATGCCATAGGGCTGGGATCTTTGATGGGGCATATCTATGGGCTGTCAATACTTTGACTATACTTTAAGTCAACGATTATCAATATGTGAAAAAGTGGAACTTATTGTATTTTAAAGTACTAAGAAGATGGCCTTGCCCTTCCCCAGGAGTTTCAGAAATGGGAGACATTAGGTAAGAGAGTGAAAATGTTACTATCGCTTCAACGCACATGACACAATTGGAAATACAAATTTTGATGGTAATCATTTTGTGATCATTGTTACTATCTCTTTAGTAGTGGAATTTTATTTTCTCTTGAATTTGGTGGTGGGGGATCAATAGTAAGACTCCTTGGATATTCCTTCTTATGATGTTAGTGACAAGTGTTGCTCTTTGAAAACACTTCTACAATCTTTTTTAAATTATTAGATAAAAACAAAGAATTGTAAGTATTAAACATGATTAGCCTTTAGTTCCTAGAAGATCTTTATTTCCCCATCAATGCATTTAGAAAGTTAAGTTTAAAGAAGATCATAAATTAAAAAAATTAGAGAAGCGATTTAAACATTTATATTGATTGGAAACATGTGAGGCTTGAGTTTCCTCTACTTTTTAAAGAATGTTCCTTAGCTAGCAGACCTAATTCCACATTCCATAAGACTGTCATTGATCTAAAGATTTAGGAAACCAACTGCTCTAAGATAAAGCTTCCCGGTCAATAATAATCTAGCCTATTGAGGTACATAATACTTCTCAATTAAACTTGTGTTAATTCAGTATTAATTTTGTAATTAACTACAATTTCAATATCTATGTACAGGGGGTGACTGAGAAAACTATTTGAGGTCCAATTTGAAAATATATTTGTAAGGATCTCGACCAAGGTTCACAACTTCGATGATTAATACATTCATTCAGGCCAGAACCTCAGTACAAAAAAATAATATATAAAAAAGGTAGTGAATAACGTCATGTCTAGACCCAAATCAACCAATGAAAGTCAAATTAGCATAATGTGGAACAACAATATATGCATTGAGTGGGTTGTCATAAAAAAGCTTCATAATAAAATTCATGTCTAGAATTAAAAGACCTTAAAGAACATTTATGCTTGTAACACAAATGGCCATTCAAAATTGAATATGATTACAATATATGAAATAGCATTACAAGAACTTGTAATGCTCTTGTGAACATCTTGTTAATTCTTGTAAGAATCCCTAAGATGCTTGTTATACTCAAAATTTTGTTGAAATTGAATTAATTTTTATCCTGTTGGTTAATTGGCTTAGGGTGATATATGCTTCTTGGATGGAATAATGAGTTCGTGATTAACTCTGTATTAAGATTCATAGCATCTTCTAGTTATTTGCAAAGGAAATTTATAAATTACTTGCTAATGTCATATGGCTTGCTTGAGAAAGATGTTCATGTTCTTATTGATGGATACTAATGACTATCCACATTTAGTTCTTCAATATCCTATTTGACAAGCTTTCCATAGACATTTCTTTGCCATACTAAGTATTTTTGAAAACATATTTGAGTAGAAGGACTACAGTAGATACTACATGATGTTTTAACAAATAAAGTAATGGGTTAAAGACTATTATTTCCAAGGTATTATGTCATAGTATTTTAATTGTAATGATCTTAGACTAATGATATTCTTGAAGCTAACTTCGACATGCAGCAAGAAAGACAACCTACAACCAAGGCTATATTGTGCCTACAACCAAAGCCGTAAATGCTCATAGCCAAAGCCACTAGTGCACATAGCCAAAGCCATGGATGTTTATAGCCAAAGTTACAAGTGTTCGCAGCCAAAGCCAAGAGTACATGAAGTCCATGATCACAATTGTTTACAACTATTCACCAGAAACAACTTCTTTGCAGCTTTTGAGAAATACTAATAAAGCAAAAAAGAACATCTACTAGTTGGTAGACATAATGGAAACTCTCTAGCAATTGAATTTAATTTCATACATGCACATATCTAATTTAATGTCATACACGAACATATCTAATTTAACGTCATACATGAACAAACATAAAATATAAAATGATAACCAATAATGTCATATACATTAACAAACACATAATATATTATGATAACCAATAATGTCGTATATGAATAAACATATCATATATTAACCAATAATGTCATACATCAAATATAGAATGTCATATGTACATCAAATGTGTATTGAATATGTCTCTCAGATGCCTATATATATACATGGGGAAGGAAACAAGTCTCTATATATATGCATCAAATATCTCAACTACATCTTTTCCTTCCCACGAGGGGAAGGAAACAAGTCTCTCGACGTCCTCTACCGTCATGTGGAGGGAGATAGTGGAGATGATAGGGCCCTCCTGACATGCTCACTTGACCTCTTGTTGAGGCTCTTCTCTAGGTCCAACTGATACAAAGAAAGTAGATATGAATCAATATTTATTATACATTGAAATCAAATATATGTACTCACAAAATCAATTATTTTCTTACCGCCAACAAATAGTCACTCTGTAAGTCCACCTCAAATGCTCATGGATGATCAGGCATGACAAGACCCTACAAAAATTCAATAAATATAATCACTTATAAATAACATTAGAAATTTTGAGATTAACTATTATAAACAACAACTAAAACAAAGAAAATTCTTTCATACCTCCATCAGTGGCTATGAGCTAGCCACAGCTACGACCACTCCACTATCAATAGACTATCGCAGATGAGGAGGTGTGTCCGACATCATGAGTTGCAGGTCATACAATACACATTATATCTAACATGAAACATTGAATAAATATAATCAAATGAATTAAATTAACATGAAACAACTGTACCTATGTGAAGCTCGTATGATGTCTCTGCTCTGCGTTTGTGGTAAAGGTTGAGGGTCCTATGGAGAACTGATGCACATGCATATTTTTTTTGGTCAATCCTTAATATGATTACGTAATAAATATATGTATTAATTAAAATGATTAAATTGATACATACCTCAGGACTCGTCAAGGGACAAAAAATGGGCCTGGAGGATCACTGCTAGGCCCAGGAACACTTTAACCCTAAATTTTGAACAATGTCAATAAATTCTAATTAATTAATCATTCACTATATGTATGAAATGTGATCAAATTAGTAATTTACCTATGTGTCAATGCCAAATGTCTCATTCAGGAACTGATCGATGACAAGCCCATCATCTGCACCATCTCCGACATGAGTGCCAAATGTGCATAGGGATCCACATGAAGTGCACATGTGACCATGACATATAGAAGGCTCCCCATCAACTAATGGGCTCGTGGAATGGATGAGGGTCTGTGTCAAAGCATTAATGGTCCCTAGAGTGCTGGCCTCTACATGTTCCTTCACAACTGAAGGAATAATCACATGCTCACGCTGTGGATGGACCATAGGTGCCCTAACTACATTAGGGTCATGATGTGCTTCGAGCCTCTCAAATGATGACCCCCCACCTCTACCCTGGGAGTCTAACATATCAAAATAATTGGGGATCTCCCCAAGGACAAACTCACAATATAATTTCTTCAAAAAATACATGGGGACCTCGTGATTGTTGCAAGGAGGGGCATCAAAAACCATCCACCATCTATCCCAAAAATTATTTCTAATAGCATCATGTATGCACAATTGGATGGGGAATCATTTAGTACCCTCTATAACAGTATTTTGCTCATCGGGTTTTCTAAATAATGCACATATACTACCTTTTGGTATTTCCTTTTTTCTAACATCTTCATATGACAATTTATTTGCATAAAATATTTTTTGTTCATCCCTCTTAGCCCGCCAAATATCTAACTGACCAATAACTGAGGCTATCTGAGTGTTAATGGATTCGAGGGATGATGCCAATTGAGCCCTCATTGGATTGGTTTGTCCTAATTCTTTCAACCGAGCAATGATTCCTTCTAATTCAGTTTTGCCTCTCTCTATGTCATTTCTTAGATTTTCTTGTGTGCCTGGTGGAGGTCTTGCAATTGGTTCGGGTTGTGGAATTTGTTCTTCTTCTTGAGGAGGGTTTTGGTTTTGGGGTTCTTGAGGGTTTTGATGTTCTTGTGGATTTTTTGGTTGATTATGAACATTTCCTGATAAAAAATCAATTGAAATTCAAATAAATAAATAAATCTAAATGAAATTTGTAAAAACCCTACAAAAGAATATAAAAAACTTACAAAACAATATGAAAAATATATCAAACAATGCAGAGTTAGGTTTATATCACTTACGCCGCCGCCGTGCGTGCGCTTCTGGTCTTGGATTTTGTCGACGAGGAGGCATTTTGGCAAATGGTGGTGCAAATGTTGAGTCTTCAACTCGCGTACGCACTGCTCGCTATAGGAGTAGAAGAAAATGCTAATGAAAATGATGGGCTACGGGTTTGCAGCCCATCATATATACTTTTTATTTTATTTTAAATTGCGTACATGCTATAGTGCGTATGCACTATAGTGCGCACGTGCTATGACTTGGGTTGCCCAAGCCATAGCGTGTATGCGCTGTTTAAAATAGGAAAAAAAATTTTCCTTGTCACCTTTTTGGCACCAGAACTTGGTGCATATGCCCATTCATCATTATCACAAAAATATCATAATTTAATCTGTAAGTCAACTCAAAAATGGTTTACATAGTAGTTTGTGCCAATACAAACAACTATGAAAAAATTGTGCTACTTGGAAACTGAAGTCTTTGATGCTCAACATATACTAGTTCCAATACTATGACTCAAAATTTCAATGATTCGACATGCACTACTTGCTTGGCTCTTGAATCACTTGGCATATACTATCTACTCGACAGTTGAGTGACTTGGCACTCACTATTAACTCAACATGAACTATATTATACATGTTGTGCTTGGCATATACTACTTGCTTGACATGAACTAAGTAAATGACTTAAGTGTATAGACAATCACTAGTCAAAACCAATATGAGATTAACAGTTATGATTTTTAATTTAAACTAGCACTATGAAAAAATAGTGTTAAAAATTTGTTTGACAATGTAATTTTTGATCATATGACAATGAAAATAGAGTTAGGTATACAAAAATTACATGGAGCTTTGATACCCTTTTATCTAGGCTATGACAAGTTCAAATTGAAACAAAATTTGTACTAGCTTGAATCCAAACAACATGCTTATTAAGTTTGTTTCAAAAAAAAAGAGAATGTGCAATTGTTTTGGTGAATTGTGGCATTAAATCTGACATTATACTTGGAACGTCAGCTAACCTATCTAACCTATATTTACTATTAAAAATATTGACTTTATAAATCTACAAGATGAAGTTATATTTACTGTTCAAAACCAATATCTTGCACCCATGGATGTAGTCAATCTGATAAAGCACATAATCTAGGGTCATTTTTAATCTCTATGCTCTATTTTCTACTCTGTTTGTTATTTACAATCTACTCAAATATTCTTCATAGAGGCTAGATGCACTAATAAGGATATAATATATTCAATAATATAATGCATTATAATCATGCAATCAATTTACAATCATACAAGATCTTGTGAAATGTCAAAGATCTATTATTTCTAGATGCATTTGTGTTTAAGATTTGACTGCATTAGTATTTTTGCATTTGGCAAAAACTTCTAGTGAAATTGAGAAAAGCAATAAGAAATTTGTATTATGAATTGTGTAGATCTAAAAAATAATTTTTATTATAGATTATGGAAAATTTATAAGATGTTTAAATTTTTTGATAAAATTAAATATAGAAGCAAGTTTAGAAAAATAATAACAAATCTATACTGTCCATTACAAAAAATTGATATATTTCTAATTTTATTAAATGTTGCTTATTATCTATTATACAATTTGGGAAGCATATATTTATACGCATTGATTGATGATAGACTAACATACACAATTGTTTGGAGAAACCTTTAAATTTATTTATCTTTGAAAATGTTCATAGTTAAACTCTATGTTTACTATTTGAATTAAGAACAACTTATCTTAATTCAAAATGAGTTGTTGGTTGAAGAACTTTTTTTCTATAAATCTTTAAAACACACATATTTCCTTTATTGTGTGTTTACTAATGGCACAGTTCGTTTTAAAATTTATCTAAATATAATGGATTTTGAGAAGCTAAATGTACTTGATATTGATGAAAAGCAATATGGTGTTGTAGCTTCTATTTCCAGAATAAAGAAGATACTACAAAATAGCATGTTTCCTTTCACTTTAATGAAGTTAATAAAATTAATGAAATTGGCTACTAAAACACATGTTTTGGCTTGCCAAAATTCGTGCAATATATCCTTACGTTGCCTATGAGACCTAAGTAAGTTCATATTTGTAACCGAATGGTCTATCTTTTTTGTAAATTAGTCCACTTTTCATAGACACCTGTTTGTATGATATAGTATGATATCAAAAGATTATTTTTGGACACATATTTATGAGTAAGTTTTTGGACACATCATTATGAGTAAATTTTTGGTTTTGCATTGATACTTAGTTATTTTTTAGTAAGTGTTTCCATTAATATTAAAATGGGAGATTGTTGGAATGCGAATAGTTGTTTAGACTCAGAGACTTAGATATTGTCATTGGTGGCAACAAGGTCAATTAGTATGATTGCATGACCCAATAGTTAGGTTTGGTCATATTTTGCAAATGAAAGTGTCTAGGTATTATGCATGAAATTGGTGGAAAATTAGATTTTTTTTTAGTGATTAAGTTTAGTAGGGTAATCGGTAACAACCATTTTGGATAATGGCAGTAAGAGGTTTTCATATGCTTCATATATGTTCTTCTTTCATCAAATAGTATTTGGCGCATGTTTTAGATGGCATATGTGATGATTGCCACTGATCATAGTATTCATAATAGACTTTTAAGATCTAATAAACTAGCATAAGGAATTGAATTATTCAATTACTACCTTGGATAAGAATTCTTAATAATTACTTTTGGATATTGTGCTAGATATTTTTGTGAAGATAGTTTTGATGAACTAATTGGGAAATTAATTAAGAAAGGTATAAAGAAAAGTTAGATTTTGTATGTGAGCATGCTATTATGTGTGTACTAATGTTATATGATGATGTTATAATTCTATGTTGATGGTAAGATGTGAGTCTTGATGATTGATCAAATAGGATGTGAACTATACTATGGGTTGATTAGGCATTGTGGTGTCACAACACGCATTTGTTTGTAATGTCAATATCACCTTTTGTATTTCAACGCTTCAAGCCTCTTTGAGAAATGAGCTCTAATTGTAACATAAGTCCCACGAGGGTTGAGGCCTCTAACAACATTAAGTTTTCTAGCAAGGACCAACATACTAAATGTATGTAATGATTCTTAATAGGTTCAAACACTCATAACAAGGTATTTTCATACTAGTACAATGTTTTGGATACCATTTAGACCACTTTTGTTTTCCCTTTGATAGAATTTTAATTAAAAATAGATTAATGTGTTATGAGTTTCTTATTGCTTTGTGGTCTACTTTTCTTTAATATTATTTATGGATTTCTATGGTTAAATTTTGAGATCATAAATTGGTACAAAAGTGTTGTAATATTGATTTACACCCTCTTCATATTGCTTGATTCTAACATGTATAATCTAAAGAACTATGAATTTTTGAGATTGATTGCAAGTGCATGGAGTTTTTATTAACTATGCTTGATTTTGCATCAACTTTCGGGAGTCGTAATTTTTGACTTGGACCTGATTTTTCTCTAAAAAATTTATAGTGGTTTCATAAGTAGGAGTTTGATGGCCCGACAATTCTATCCCATTGTGTTTAGAAAAAAATATTTTTTAGGTATTAGAAAAATCATTTGGACCCCCAAAACTCAATTGTCATAATCTTTGTCTATTTTGTAGACTTTGTTTTTTGTAATAAATTTGAATGGACATTTCCAAATTCAAAGATTAGTTGGCAAGTCAAGTTGGTATAGCTTAAGGAAAGTCCATTTTTTTATCCAACTATTTAGGAGTTACTTTCGAAGGTTACATTAAAAATATTGAATATTTATTAAAATATGCTAAATAAGGTCTTTTTTTTTTTGAATTTAGAGAGTTTTTAGTTTTTTAAGAAGTTGCAAAACTTTTATTGTGGCTTTTAATTATACATCAACTTTTGGGAGTCATAATTTTTGACTTGGACCTAGGTTTTCTATCAAATTTTTGTAGTGGTTTCGTAACGGGGAGTTTGATGGCCTGACAATTTCTCCCCATTATGTGCAGAAAAAATTATTATTCATGTTCTACAAAATCTATTTAGACCCCTAAAACTTAGTTGTCGTAAGCTTTGTCTATTTTTTGGAGTCTATTTTTTGTAACAACTTCAAATGGACATTTCCAAATTCGAAGATTAGTTGGTAGGTCAAATTGTTATAGCTTAAGGAAAGTCTAGTTTTTTTCAACTTTTTAGGAATGGAAAAATAAAAGATTTGTTCAAATTTGCCAAAAAAGGTAATTTTCTATTTTTTCAAATTGAGAGAGTTTTTAATTATTTATGAAGCTGCAAAATGATGTAGAATGAGGTTGGTTAATGGAAGATTCACAAGTTTAAAAATATGTTTATTGCATCTTTATTTTTCTATATGTTTTCCTTTTGTAGAATGTGTTACTCTAAATAGGTACTTGGGTACTATATCATTTGGTATTAGAGTGAGAAGATTGATAGAAGAGGAAGAAAAAGAGGAAGAGGAAAAGGAGGTGTTACTCCAATGCAAAGATTGATGTTGGATATGTAGAGGTAGATTGAACAGTTGAATGAGAGAATGGATAATCAAGGAATGCTAGTAGTACAAGGAGAGAATGAATCAGATGAGGAGGGAAAATGAAGGGGTGCTAATCAAAATGAATAAAATGAAGAAGAACAGTAGGAAGCATTGAGCTATCAAGATAGAGTGCTTTAGAATTTAGAAGGTAAAAATGAAGAGATCAAGATCAAAGTTTGAGACTATGTTGGTAGTATTAAGCCAAAAGAATTGATAGACTGGCTAAATGAGATCGGTAACTTTTTTGAATGGAAGCCCATGGCAGAGGAAAAGAAGATAAAGTTTCTTTAATGGAGACTACACAACTAAGAAGATTCAAATGGGCTTCCTACTCTTCCAACCAACCAACTAACTGTCAATCACAAACCCTCTCACAAGGTTTCAACACACCATAATAATTCAATGGATCAAGGAAATGAAACTTCCAACTTCACCAAGAATCCAAGGACAAGGAATCAAGATTACCCACTTGATGGTTTTTGAACCAATTTCCCACAACTAGGTCAATACTAGGAAACCACCATAAATATTCTTCCCAAGGGTTCTAAGGCATGGAATTATCTTAGAGCACTAAATTAACATATATTAAACTAATGGTTTGATCCATCCACTTGCCCAGAGCCTCAAACCCCAATTTCACCTAGTAGCCCTATGAGCCCCTATTAGCCCTCTTAAAATGGATTTTTGGATCTAACTTCTCAAACTCCAAAACAAGACCAAAAAATAAATTAGGGATTTTGATAACCTTTTCAAATTTTCATCAAATCATAAAGCATCAAGTTCTAGTCCCACTCCAACACTCCCTTTCCTTCACTAGGCAACACAAACTTAATTGATCAAGTTAGGTTTGGTTTACAAAAAATCATAGAGGGAATGGGGTCATCGAAGAAAACCCAACACTGAAGAATGAACAAAAACACTAGAACAAATTATTTCCAAGCATTCAGCCCTCCAGTAGGTGTCTACCTCCTATTATTCACCAAATAGCACATCCAAAAGGTCAAATCCTTCAAGGCACTTGGCCTAGGGCTTGGTTGGAAAAATAACAATACTTCTCTCCCAGTCTTGGAACCATAGAATCTTTATAATAACCCTACTAACTACCATTTCCAAGGAGGCCATGGAGATTGAACTAGAGAGATTGTAGTTAGGGGCTCATTTGTAAGAAATGCTCAAAATTGTTGTCCTCTTAATGCCACCTCACCAAAAATTGAATAACTTGCACAAAAAAATACTTAGAAAGATTAAACCAAAAGAAAATGAAAGATACTTCCAATATCCTTCTCAATTTAGACAATCTATACAATACAACAAATGTACAAAAAAATAGAGAATTAGGCTCCAAAACTGAGTTTTCTTTATTGTAACTTCTTTCAATCCATACATAATGCCCTTCAAAACTCAAAAATGAGGTATTGTCCCTCCTAGGCCCATTCCAATGGTTAAAACAAATATTCTAATAGTTATAACACATTTTCCACCAGGTTGCACTTTAAGAAACTTTTCAACTTTGCAATTTTGCATAAAAAGTGCAACTTTTGCATTTTCCACTTGATTTCACTTCTATGACTTGGAAAAGGTTCCAACATACCTTAACAAAACTTAAAAAACTTAATCCTAGGCTACCTTGATCAAAAACACTAAAAGACCCAAATTTTACTAATGAGCAACTTTTGCTTATAAATTGCACAAAGTGGCTTAGGCATACAAAATGGTGTCTTGCTTTTACAACCATCAACTTTTCATCCAAGGTTTATTTTTTCTAGCCTAGTAAGCGAAAACCAAACATAAAATTCAAAAAAAATTCAAAATCTAAAAAAGTTTCTTAGTGCTCTACACCAGTTTGCTGCATACACAAAATTAAAAGGACATCCAATGATATGGTGGGATCACTTCCAAAAGGAACGAACTAGATAATAAAAAGGAAAAGATCTAAAGATGGAGCAAGTTATTATTGATGGGGGTAGTTGTGAGAATATGGTGTCTAGATAAATGGTAGAGAAATTGAATTTACAATGTGAAAGCATCCTTGTCCTTACCGTATTGCAAGGTTTAGGAAAGGAAATGATGTAATTGTTGATAAAACATGTTTAGTTAGATTTACCGTAGGTATGCCAAGTTATTTTTTATGGGGGTAGTTGTGAGAATATGGTGTCTAGAGAAATGGTAGATAAATTGAATTTAAAATGTGAAAAGCATCCCCATCCTTACCATATTGCATGGTTTAAGAAAGGAAATGATGTAACTATTGATAAAAGATGTTTAGTCAAAATTACCATAGGAAAATTTATCACCTAATGAAATAAGGTGTGGTGTCATCCCTAAGGATGCTTGCCATATATTGTTGGGAAGACCATGGCAATATGGTAGAAAGGTCATACACAATGGGGAGAAAAATACTTACATATTTTGGAAGGATGGCTCTAAAGTGGTTCTCTTGCCACTTCAAGATGAAAAGAAGAATGAGACCATGTTGTCTACAAAATAATTTGTCAAAGAAATGAAAGTAACAAGATGTTGTATGCACTATTACTAAAAAGAGGAGAAGAATAAGAAAACTTGATGCCACCCAAGGCAATGAAGGTGCTAGAGGATCTTTCTAATATTGTTGCTAATGGACTACCTAATGGTCTCCCACCAAAAAGAGATATTCAACATCATATTGATCTTATTCTTCGAGTGACTCAACCTAATCAAGCAATCTATTAGTTGAATCTAACACAACATGTAGAGTTGAATAAACAAGTGACAGAACTGATGCAAAAGGGTTTGGTCAAAGAAAGGATGAGTCCATGTGTAGTACCCACATTGTTGACTCCAAAGAAGGATGACACATGGAGGGTGTGTACTAATAGAAGAGAAATTAATAATATTACCATTAAGTACTAGTTTCCTATTCCTCAGATAGATGACATGATAGATGAATTAGTTGGGGCTAAGTACTTCAGCAAGATGATCTTTGAAGTGGCTACTACCAAATTTGCATTCGAGAGGGGGATGAATGGAAGACATCATTTAAGACAAGAAATGGTTTGTATGAATCGATGGTTATGCCTTTTGGGATTTCTAATCCACACAACACATTTATGTGGATGATGAATACTATGATGTTACCTTACATTGGTAATTTTGTTGTAGTTTATTTTGATGATATCTTGATCTATAGTAGATGCAAGGAAGACCCTTACAACACCTGAGGATCGTCTTAAGTGTACAGTCATGTAAGCTAGTTTGACCTTTCTAGGATTTTTCATTTCTCAAGCTGGTGTTGAGATGGATCCAGAAAAGGTAAAAGAAATCCTAGAGTGACCAAGTCCTACTAGTATAGCATGAGTAAGAAGTATTCATGGGTTGGCAACTTCCTACCAAAATTTTATCCAAAATTTTAGCAATATTGTAGCACCCATAATAGACTATGCCAAAGGAAATTAACTCATATGGACAATAGATGTTGAGGAGGGTTTTAAATTCTTGAAGAAAAAGGTAAGTGAAGCTCCTATATTGACATTTCCAAATTTTGAAAAAGTTTTTGAAGTGGAGTGTGATGCTTCACATGTTGGGATACGCATTGTTCTTGGCCAAGTAGGTGAGATTGTAGCCATCTTTAGTGACAAATTGAATGAAGTGAGAAAGAATTATTCTACCTATGATCTGGAGTTTTATGGAATTGTTCAAGCATTAAGAAATTGGAGGCACTATCTGGTCCCACATGAGTTTGTGTTATTTACTGATCATATTGCTCTGAAATATCTCAACACACAAAAGAAGTTGAATAGTCATCATGCCAAATAATTATCTTTCTTACATGGATACACCTTTTTTTATGAAACATAAGTTTGGAAAACAAAATCAAGTTGTTTATGCCTTGAGTAGGTGTTCTATACTATTAACCACAATGGAAACTAAAGTCACTGGTTTTGAAGTGATTAAGGCCTTGTATGAAACTAATGATAATTTCTGGGAAATTGTAGAAGAGCTAAAGGCTTCATTTTTTAGTAAGTTGAATAATGTGAAAGGTGACTATTTTATGTATGATGGTTACCTCTTTAAAGGTAAACAACTATGTATACTAGGTGGATCTATGCTAGAAAATATTATCAAGGAATTTCATAGTGGTGGACTAGTTGGATACTTTTGAAAGGAAAAAATAATAAATTTAGTTGAAGATAAGTATTATTGGTGCAAGATAAAGAGGGACATCACTAAATATGTGGCAAGGTGTAGAATCTATCAAGTGGTTAAAGGACATTCACATAATACATGATTATACATGTCTTTAACAATACCCACTGAACCATGGACTGACTTGAGCATGTAATAGTAAATAATTATTATTTACAATTTTACTTAAGTTTACTTAGGTTAATGCATTTATTTATTAGTTTTAGTTTAGGAGTTGTTGACAACATGAGAGTTTGTTCCTATCTCAGTCATACTTATCCTCTCACCTTGATCAAGGATATTCCACCTTTTGTGGATGTATGCTTAGTTGTCAACCTTATCTTCTAGCACTTTCTAGCTTGTTCTACAAGCTTCCTTGAGGCCTTTATATTTGATCTCTCTCATTGTAAATTTACATCATTCACATAGCAATTTAATTTTCTTATTGTGAAGCATCCTTCCTTGCTTTGTTGAATTGCTCCAAGCTCTTGTTCCTTCCTTTTTTTAGTTTATCTTCAGCAAGCTATTTGCATGCAAGTGATCTTAGCACACTGTAAAGTTGGTTTTCATCAACTTCTACATGGTATCACAGCCTCCCTATTGCTTCTTCGCTAAAGAATTTTTGAAGTCATGATTCAAAGACACAAACCCTAGTTTGTTTGTAATTTTTTTCTTCAATCTGGGGGAAGAGCATTTTTTCAAAGCACTTTGGACCTAAACAAACAATGCCATTGATGCCATTTTTTTAGGATTCATATAAAATTTTCCATTTTTGGGTTTCGTAGCATTTGCAAATTTTTTAGCCCTGTGGGAGGATTGTATAGATGAGCTTTTCAAAAGAAAACATTTTTAGTGTAGCACTACGACACTACTACCACACTACCAGTATGTAGCGTGTGTGCTCCCATAGCCAACAGAGCCACTGTGGTGACATTGCAACTTGGTCGCCACTGATGAGCTTCCCACCAACTACTATGGCTCATGACACTGCTAGCTTCTACCACCATGCGGCCACTGCCACCAATAGTGTTCTCCTATTCTCTTCCCACATGTGGCCTATCCACCACCACCAAGTGTGCAACACATGGTGCAATTTGAGTGTGCAATGTGGCACAAGTGCCATGTTGGCACCCAACACATGGTCATCTAGTCATCACCTTCCATGTCAGAAATTTGATAGTCATTCTACCATGTGGTAGTCCTTTTTTGCTAGGATAGTTGATAGGCTATCAATTTTCAACTAGTGGAATGTTGATGTCAACATGACACTAGCACCGCCTCATCAGGACCTTCCTGCTAGTACTCCAAGTCTCTTTTTGACCTACTTGTGTTCTTTTGGCCATAACTTGAGCATATAGAGATATTTTTTCAATCCAAAAGAAGTGCTAGAAAGTTGGTTTTGAGTTAGAGACATTGGTGTAGGTATTTTTAAGTTTTGATTTACTCTTTTTGCTCATTTTTGTAGTTGAAGTCTAAAGTTCTATTTTTCACTCTAGCAAGCATATATTTTGCATCCCATCTCCATTTTTTGAAAATGTTATATTTTTGGAAAGCTAGTTCTATCTACTTTTTAGAAATGCTATCATTTCCTTTAAATTCTACCCCATGCTCTTTCTATCATATTTTTGGCATTTTTTCTCTATGGTGGATATCTTGGGTGTTCTAGGTCTGAGGATTGTTTTCATGGCATGGGATCTTTCATTTTGGGTTGCACTATCTTTTGTATAAGTGTTTTTCCTTTTTTAATCATTGCAGCTATCATTTGTAATCATCTTTATGCAAATGCATTGAGATAAAGTGTCACTCGTGCATTTCAGGTTCATGAACATTTTTTTGAGATAGTTGTACTTGCACTATTTTATAAAGCACCATGGGGGGATAGTTATTTTCCACTTTTGTGCCCTCTTTCTCTTTTTGCCCCATGTAGAATTGGTGACCATGCCTTTATAGGTGTTTGTACCTCTTCAACTCTCTCATCATTCTTGGTTCTTTTTGTAGAGGATTTTGGCCCACCTTTTTACTTTCCTCTCATCTCACCCCATCTACATCAAGGCAAGGTTATTCAGTTTTTCTAATGCTTCCTTGGTTTTTTGGTTTAGTAGTGTGAATTATTTATTCAGTATTTGATCTTATATACTAGGCGATTGCAATAGCTAGCTATCTATGCATTTTGGTGAGATGGATCATCTACCATATAGATACACTTGGCTTGTGCCTTCTTCTTCCATGGAGGTTCTTCAGATTAGTAGTTTCTTTTTGATAGAGTTTGTAGCTTCTTCATGCTTCAGTGATGCTCTTCATGATCTTCTCTTATTCCTATTTTCTGGGACATTCCTCTAGTTGGAGGCTTCTTTAGTCTTTCACTAGGTTTTCTTACCTCTTTTTGGGAGGATTTTTTCCCATGTGGTTTTCTCTCTTTCCCCATTTTTAGAGGTTGCATTTCTTTGCATTGTACATGGGTACCTAACATGGCCTAGTTGTCAATACTCATTTTGCATTTCATCTTAGCTTTTGTGAGCTTAAATGCATTCCCCTAAGTTGCACCTAAGGGGGGTTGTTAGAGTAAATAATTATTATTTATGCTTTTACTTAAGTTTACTTAGGTTAATGCATTTATTTATTAGTTGTAGTTTTGGAGTTGTTGACAACATGAGAGTTTGTTCCTATCTAAGTCATACTTATCCTCTCATCTTGATTGAGGATATTCCACCTTTTATGGATGTATGCTTAGTTGTCAACCTTATCTTCTAGCACTTTCTAGCTCTTTCTACAAGCTTCATTGAGGCCTTTATACTCAATCTCTCTTGTTGTAAATTCACTTCATTCACATAGAAATTTTATTTTCTTATTGTGAAATATCCTTTCTTATTTTTTTGAATTGCTCCAAGCTCTTGTTCCTTCCTTCTTTGGTTTCTCTTTAGTAAGTTATTTGAATGCAAGTGATCTTGGCACACTATGAAGTTGGCTTGCATCAACTTCTACAAAGAATGGATTTTTTTTTAGGTCTCCCACACACTCAATGAGGTAATGACTCTATTTTTATGGTTGTTGATCAAATTTCAAAAATGGTCCACTTTATTGCTTGTAAAAAGATCAATGATGCAGCTAGAATAATAGAATTGTTTTTCTCAAAAGTTATCTATTTAGATGGTCTTCTAAAGACCATTACCTCTAAAAGAGATACTAAGTTGTTGAGTTATTTTTTGAGGAATCCCTAGAGGAAATTAGGAACAAAGTTACAATTTTGTAGTGTCTGTCATCCTTAAACTAATGGACAAATAGAGGTAGCCAATAAGAGTTTGGGAAATTTGTTATGCTTCATTGTGGGTGAGAAGCCTAAATAGTGAGAGTTGGCATTACCCCAAGAAATTTTTTCCTATAATAGTTTTGTTAAAAGATCAACTGGAAAATATTTGTTTCAAATTATCTATGGTCAAAACCCTCCAGGTGTTCTAGATCTTGTATCACCTCCATTGGGAGAAAAAATTACTGATGATGGAGATGCTTTTGTTGAACACCTTTGTCAGCTCCAACAAGATGTCAGACAAAAGTTACAATCTGTAATGTGAGTTACAAGATTACTACAAATGCTACTCAAAGACAACAAATATTTGTTATAGGTAACTTGATGATGGTTTACTTGAGGCATGAATGATTTCCTACAAGAACATGTCATAAATTGAAGTATAAAAAGATTGGGCCTTGCAAAATCATCAAAAAGAACAATGATAATGCTTATGAGCTTAGCTTACTAGGAAATCTTGACATCTCCCCTATTTTTAATGGTTATGATCTATACACATTCCATGGAGATGTTCCAAATATAGATTCATACAAGGAGTGAATTGGCAACATCACCTTCCCAACAAGAAGGAAAAGATTGCAAAAATTCTTGACAAGTAGACTACCTCCACAAGGCATGGCCAACAAAACAAATATCTAATATACTGGGATGGGTTACCTGAAATAAAGAGTACATTTTTATTGGAGCAAGCAATAATTTAGTTAGACTTGACAATATTGGAGCAATTCACAAATGACCATTTGCAAGAGTTGTGTTTCTTTTTAAGAAGGGAAGAATGATGCATCAACTATCGGGAGTCATAACTTTTGACTTGGACCTAGGTTTTCTCTCAAATTTTTACAGTGGTTTTGTAAGGAGGAGTTTGATGGCCCAATGATTCTACCCAATTGTGTCCATAAATATATTTTTTAGGTCCCCAAAAATCCATTTAGACCACCAAAACTCAATTGTTGTAATCATTGTCTATTTTTTAGAGTTTTTTTTTTTTTTTTTGTAATAACTTTGAATGAACATTTCTGAATTCAAAGATTAATTGGTAGGTCAAGTTTTTATAGCTTAAGAAACATCAAGTTTCTTTTTCATATTTTTTGGGTGTTATTTCGAAGTTTACCTAAAATAGAAAAATTGAATATTTGTTAAAATCTGCCAAAAAAGGTTTTTTTTTTTTTTGTTTTTTTTTGAAATTGGAAATGTTTTAATTATTTAAGAAGCTGCAAAATGATGTACAAGGAGGTTGGTTAATGAAAGATATGCACTTTTCAAAATATGTTTAATACATCTGTATTTTTCTATATGTTTTCCTTTTGTAGAATGCATTACTGTGAATAGGTAATTGGGTAATACATCACTTGATCTATGTATACATCATTGATGGAATTTCATTTATAGCTTTTTGAGTTTTTTTTTTTTTTTTTTTTCCTAGTAATAGTTCATTGTTTCACTTTTTTGATGCTTCTTTCCATATTCTCTTAGATACTTTTCCTCTATAATGTACATTGATGTTCTAAATTAACTCTATAATAATTTCTATATATTTTTATTATTCCTGGAATATTATATGTTTGAAGGGTTTCTATCTAGAAGAGCATCAATTCTTACTAATATTCTAGAATGAGATAAATATTCTACTAATTTTCAGGGGAAGTATTATAAGCTTTTACTAGTGGTATTATAAACCATTGACTAGAGTAAGTGGTAGATGTTCTTCATTTTCAACCTTATATTAGAGCACGAGAATAATTAAGGATGGTGTGATGGACAAGCATATTTAGATGGTTGTAATAGACATTGCATAGATTACCAATGTTAAAGATTGGAAGTGTGTAAAGCTTGAAATCATCATGCTAGCCTTGATATGAAAGATGAGAACCCCAAAATAATTTCCAAAATAAGATTAACTTGAGAAGATGATCACAAGCAAGGAGAGACATCATCTAAGAGGTTCTTTAAATTTGAAGAAAAAATTGATAGTTAGAATTGCATTTTCTATCTCAATCATTTATAATTGTGTACTCATATAATACATTTACAAGTTTAGAAAGAATTGAAGTCTTCTCTAACTTTGTTTATCCTATGCTTTCATTTAAGATCCAAAAATTAGATGACTAGCTCTATAGTCGAATCTTGCATAGTATAGAGTTATATTTACCAAAATTTGAGATAGGTAGAAAATAAGTGAATGTCGGACCATATAAAAGTGTAGTAAAACTGTATTTAATGCAATTGTGTTGGACTTAGACACAACTATAATATAAAATCTTTTTAAAAAAAATTTATCTATGCCCTCGCTATGAAAAAATCTAGTAAAAAGATTTGCAACTATCTTTCAATGGACTAAAACTAGCATAGAACATACTCATGGCAAAAAAATTGCATTCCACTATTCTTCTATATAAGAAAAATGGTAGATCAATTCATAACTTGATAAACAAATGACTAAAACTATTTATATTCCATATTGTACTTAAGACATTTGTTAAATCTACAAATCTACAATGATGAACTTGAATCATCATAATATTCTTCTATTTCCAATGGTACTCAACAATTTCATTATGATACATGACATGATCATCATTATAGAAGAGAGCACATCACTATAGATGTTAATTCATTACATGTATAAAATAAAAAAGTTGTAAAAGCAATAGACAGTGAATTTGAGATATCTAACATTCTTGCAAACACTTGGTAGAAATCACTTGGCATTTGTACTCACCCACAAATAGCATAATATGCAAACACATTCCAATCAAAAAGTGAAGAAGCTTTTAATTAATTTTCTATTATAAACTATACATTTTTTTTCATAATAATAAATAAATAATTATGCTATTGGCATTCCCAATATGAAGTGAATGGCCCATTTTTTGAAATCGGTGGTGAAAAATAATAGGTAAGGTTGGATAACCATTGAAGAGATCTTAGCCATTGAACCAATTTACAAATCAAGAGCATTGAAAGAGGTTAGGATGATTGTTTCAATCAATGGTGTAGTATTTGTAAGAGGCCTTGGATGACCATTAAATTGATCATGGTCGTTCTTTGTTTTTTCAAATTTTTTGATGTCAATTTTCAAAGTTCATCTACACGTAGACATCACATCATCTCCCATCAAAATGGGTCCTAGCTAAGATGGTCGAGTTATTTTGTTCTGCTTTCCTAGCAACCATTTTGTCATAATGAAATGTGAAATGAAAACTACATTCACAAGTCCAATGGAGCCCCAAAATTGTGGTGATCTAGGTGTGGGATGAGACATGGAGAATTGACAAGAGAGTAGAGTGTACCATGTACTGGTTAGTTGTCCCCAAAAATTTAATGTTAAATTTTCTAAAAATATCGTTAGCCTTGTATAAATTTATAGTCAAATTTTGACTTAACTATTGTCATTCTATTACATCAAGCAAAATAGAAGAATAAATATTGAATATTGTATGCCTTTATTCACTGTTTTCAATAAATGTCAATGAGCGGATAAATAAATTTACATATATGTTTATGTTTTATATTAATAATATTGACATTTTAAATAATTTTTAAAAAAAATAAATATGATTTTTTTTTAGAAAATTAATTAAGTTTACATCAATTAAGACAATTTGTAGAAATGAGTGAAACTACATAGTAGGCTTTTGAATAATTATAAGTAAAACCTAAATTTTTAATTACATTTATTATTGTAATTATATATTTGTTATTATAGCTATCTAGATTAGATTACAATTAAACTTATATTTTTATTATCAACCTAATATTAAGTTTGTATTAAATTAGAAAATATTTAATTGAAATTTATTTTATTGTTATTATAATATGGCATTAGCTTGATTATATAATTGTACAATTTTATGGTTCTAACATGTATGTAAAGTATCAATACAATTTTTAATTATTTTCAAAATTTAAAATATGTAATTATAGATATTTAAATTATTGTATAATATTTTTCTATTAATTAATAATAATTTTAAATACAAAGCCCACACTAAAGTTACCAAGAATGATATTAATTAAAATATTTTGAAAGTGAAATAATAATTTAAAATTATTATTCATTAAATTTATTAGAATGAAAATGATTAAATAGTCAAGTTAACTATAATGCTAATTTATTTTGAAAATGTATGCTATATAATAGATTTATTATATCACAAATTATTTTAATAATATTTTATAAGTGGTTATTATTTAATTTATTCAACCAATGTATAGTTTATCTATCATTTAATGTAGATATCAATTATGTGATGAAGGGTGCTCCCCATAATACCATAAATACATAACAGAAACAAAGAAACAACAACAAATGCAAGAACCAAAATATGTACTTCTTATTATCGCTGCAAATGTGGAATTATAGAATTCACAAGTACAATATGCTAACCCAAATGGAACCTCTCATTATAATAATCTGCAAGACTATTCTAGACAATGTTTGAGACTTTCTTAAATATTCAATTTTATGCCACCTGGGAAGGTTCTAGATGCTCAAACTTAATACCTAGGGTCAACAGACCCTAACAAAACATATAAAGTCAACCAAATAAATCTTTGACAATTATTTTATAAATTTCAAGTAGCCCAACTCTGGAAGACCATAACTCTCGAACAATTTCTTTAATTGGCTATTATAATCATTTTTTGGAAATAACAACTTCTGATCTATAGGCTCGAAACTGTGAAAGTGCTCTTCCATCAAGTTTTCAGACCTCATCTAGGTAATCTAAGACCTTCAATGGTGAGCCTAAAGATTTTTCTACAAATTTTCCCACCAAAAACCTACAATAACTTCTTTGATACTTAAGTTGGAGCAATGAGATTTTGATGGTAGGCTTATAATTCTACAATGAACCTTTATGTAGAAAATGAGAATATTTCAAGCTTGTATTAAAAACTTATTAAAAATAGCAAGTTCCCAAAAATAGCAATCACCCTGTCTACTAGTCCTAAATAAAATAGAAAAGACTGAAAAGAAAATATTTTTGGCAGATGCAAGATTGCTTTTACACCTTGCATCAAACACCCAAGGTAATTTGAGAAGTGATTTTGTCACGTCCTAGGTGTTCAGAGGAAAACCAAGATAGATAACCTCTTCCCTTACTAGTCATGATGAATCCTCTACTAGTCTCCCTTTCCATTTGACTAGGTATTCCTTATAAGTCATGTTCCTTGTACTTTTTCAAACATGATCGTCCAGTATCTAATCAATCACCTTTGTAGCCAAACTAGCTACTAGAATACTCCATTGTGTGTATGCATCTTCATCTCCATCACCTCCTTCATAATACTCTATCAAATCTAAAATATTAAATACTAGTGAAATATTCAATTTAGCAGGCAACTCCTCTTCATAGGCATTTCTAGAATCATGCCTTTTTGCTATCTTGTATGGTCCAAATTTCTTCATCTTCAGCTTATTATATGTACCCACTAGAAAATACTCATTTCTTAAATGAACCATGACTTCATCTCCAATCTAAAAATTCTTATACCTCCTTTTCACACTTGCCTTAACCTTATACTATGTATTCATCTTTATGATGTGCTTGCTCACCTCCTCATAGATGTTCTTCAAATGTTCAACAAATTCTTCTACTTCAGCACTACTTATCTCCCCTTTATCCAATAGCCACAATTCATGTTGAAATATTCAAATAGGAAGAATGCTTCTAAGGGGGGGGGGGGGTGGTGGGTGGGGGGGTGAATCAGAAGTATTGTATTTTGAACATTAAAACTTTTTAACTGAAAGTAGATTACATGCATATAAACATATCAAACAATTATGAGAAACACATAAGCATCACCACATAACACTTGAGATTTTGGTAACCCGAAAACCCTCTAGAAATAAGAAGGTAAAACTGGGGTGGGGATGATACCCATAAAATCACTATAGTAATAATGTTTGACCACTTCTGATGATCTACCCTATTAAAGGCCTACCTTCTTAAAGGATTTACAAACACTTTACATGAAGTGTCACCCTGTTAAAGGATTTAATCACCTACTTAAAGGATCTACAAAATAACTATTAAGCTAACCTATCACCTTAGGGTTTTCATTCTAATACAATTGCTAGAGAGTATTAGGTACAATCAACCTGATAGCTTATAATCCTTCATTTTCTGAATATAGGCACTTGATCTACTTTCTTTGATCTTGATCCTCTGCGATCGGATACTCTTTACTCTAAAATAGTTTTCCTTCCACACCCTTGTACATCCACTACTTTTTTTAATGAGATTTCATCTTCCTTATAAAGACATTCAAATATTTAGGGTTAGGCATGGATCTACAATCCATATTCAATCTTTGCTTTTCACTCATTCCTTGTACTTTTCTTATTGGTTGCAAGCCTTCTCCATTTTCCTTATTGGCTACATGTAGATTGCATAGGAAATACAAAATATTCAATCTTATAATTTAATCCTTCAAGATTCGTCATATGTTGGCCATGAAAATAGTTTACATATGAATCAATGAAGTTACAAACTCATATCTACATTCTGTGTTACTCGGCACTTACTAATTACAGATGCTTGGCATTAATAACAAACTAGCTTACTCAGCTCCTGTTGCATTTATGTATTTCTCGGCATCATCTATGACTCGACACTTAAATATCACTCGGCACTTGTATCATGCTTGGCACCTTAAGTCATTCAACACTTGAACTTCACTCAGCACCTGATCTTCACTCGGCACCTGAAGATCACTCGGCACTTGAAGTCTTTCCTGACTCGGCTCATGTTGTGGCTCGGCATACATGGTGTACTTGGCTCCAATATAGAAAGTGGTTAAGTGTATTGGCACTCAAGTGTAAAAAACCATTATGAGGTTAACAATCTCCCCCTTTGACATGAGTGACAAAAACACTTAACTGACCTTATGAGTACATTAACTAATCTACTTGGTATATATAGAGGTTTAAAAAACCTTAATCAAAATTTATGTAACTTACAATATACATACCTCAAAATTATTGTAACTCCCCCTAAGTTGGTTGTTTGTGCCATTATCTGTATATCATGCTCCCCTTGGTTTCCTTGGTTTTGTTTCCACCATTCTCTCATCTCCCCCATGCATCTTATAATATCTCCCCCTTAGTTAATAAGATATATATCTCCCCCTTTTTGACACTTATGTCAACGCATTTTTAAGGGTTAAGACCATATTTAACTAAAAATGTGTTTTTTACCTCCATAATCATCCTAAGAGTTGCATCCCAATTGTTCAAAGCAATTTCCAATGACTTGTGCTAGATGGTAGTCTCTATAACAAGATGAATAAGTCCATCTAATATAGAAAGATTAGGATCTTTCTTGAGAATAGTTTTTGCATAGACTTGTTACTTATGGAGTATTTCCAAATGTGGGGTAACGGAGGACTGGAGCTGTATCATTTTTGCCTTGATATTGGCCTCATCTACTGTTAATACAACTATTTCTTTCTAAGTGTGAAGCGATTGAGAAAAATGTTTCTCACTTTGAGCTAGATCTTTTGGTAGCTGCATGCTTGAAATATTTAAATTTCTCTCCAAGCTTAGTATCTTTTGGCTTGTCTCCTGTGTGAAGTATGAAAAGTCACACAACTTTTTGTACAATGAGAATATATTCTCAAGTACCTTTTTCACTTTTTCTATTAGCTTTGCCAATTCGACTTGGGAAAGTACAATTTGACTTGATATTTGCTCATTTACTTTTCCTTGGAATTTCCTTTTAGACCATTCTATAAGTTTTTCATTTGTCTCTTGGTCTTCATTTGTCACCTGGTCAACAATATCTGATAATTGCTCCATGATATGCTTTGACTCATTTGATGACTGCAAACTAAATGCATCCATAAAGATGTCCTTAATCTCATGTAGTGTTTGCTTTTATTTATACTCCTTCCTGAGTATCTCTTGTCTCTTTCTCCTATTCAACGCTTCCTACACCTCATTGATTTGATAAATGGTTATTGTTTTTGAGTCATAGCCTAGTATGAATATCTCCTCATCTAATTCAGGGTCTCCATAATGAAGTACCCTTGCAACTTTTGTAGTACTAGATCCTGGTGCAGACATTTGCAATGGCTGTTGTGAAGGAGTTCCCAAGATAGAAAAATTTATCAATGTTTGTATTGCCTCTTTCTCTTTAGGGGTTTCCTCTGTTTTCTCCTCCTGCTATCTACTACCTTGATCAATTATGGTAATCTTAGGAAGTGCACCTTGTGTTTGTGTTGTAGGATCAGATGTAATAGTCTGTCATGTTTGTTCTATTTCTTTTTCTACAGTTGCACTCGGCTTCTGTATTGTGGTGTCAACTATGCCTAATGAAATAACTGTGGGCATTTGAGGTTGACCACTAGTAGCTGTAGAGATGATGGAAGGTGGTTCTTGTGGATTCACCTTATCTCTAACTATGCTTTCCACTAGTTTTTGTAATTCATCCATACTGACCAATACTGGATCTGTACACAATCTTGCTTGTTGCATAGATTGGTCAAGGATTCTTTTGAGGTCTTCTATAGTTAATGGATTCATGTTCTAACCAGAAGTGTCAAGAACATCTTTTATAGTTATAGTTTCTATAGGTGTGATGGGTACATGAGGAGGGCTAAAGCGTGGCAGTTTTGTGTCTTGTACACTCTGGTCTAGTTGCTGCTCTTGCTCAGCTGTTGTCGTTACATCTTTTTTTTGTGTCTCTTCCTCCTCTCCATCTTTATTTTCTTCTTCCTTCTTCTCTTCTTCTTCTTTCTTTTCTTCTTCTTCTTTCTTTTCTTATTCTTTCTTTTCTTCTTCTGCCTTTTCTACTACTATCTTCTTTTCTCTCCTTTTTCTTCTCTCTTCTGGTGGAGCAGTAGCTTCTTCCTTGTATTCTTCTTCAAAAAAATCTTCAATCTTTTTGTACAAGTTTTTCCATGATTTTATTTTTCTTTGAACAATTTCTTCCATCTTGATTTGGAGAATGAAGAATGCCCTGTACTTAGGTGTAAACCTAGTATTATGCCTTTTGACTGCTTTCTTTATTTGATCCTTAGTCAAATTAGGCAACATGCTTGCTAGGGTTGATTCCCTCATCTCCTTGTCCATTTTCAAACAAAAATGCCATCTGTCTTCTACAATTTTAGACAGTTCATTTGGAAATTGTCCATCTAGTTCAAGAGGAGTGTACTTGAACTGTGCCATCATCCCATAAACTATTTCCTCTATCCTATTCTATTCTTCTTTAGTAAACTTATTGAAATCAACTTTATTTAAGTTACTTAAATCACCATTTCCAATCTTTTTACATAAAGTGTCAACTGAAAAATGGCTTACCTTTTTAGATTGATCTTCTTCATCAGTATTAGGTTGACCCACATATCTTCTTCTTTTCCTTGGCTTTTCCTATGTTTCCTTGATTGATTTCTTCTTTATAGCTTCCTCTTTAGCCTTTTTAGTGGAGGCCCTTGTTGTAGCTCGGGTTGTTGGCTTTTGAGGTGATGGCATGGTAGATTTCTTTGGTTTTTGCTGAGCTGGATGCTGTTCTATTGGCTTTCTTTTCTTTGACTCAGCTCTAGTTGGTGCTTCCTTGGCTTCTTCTTCCTCTGCACCTTCCTCCTTGTCTTCACCTAGGCCTTGAGTTAATTCCATTGGGCCTTGTTCTTGTTCATCTTCATCTTCATCATTGTCATCTTCTTGTTCTTCTACTTCAACATCAATTCCTTCACCAAATTTCTTCTTAACCTTCTTCAACAATTTGTCTTTCTTCTTTAATGTGGAGGTAGTCTTTAACTCCATATTTATCTTTTATCTTACCACATCATACATGCCAAAGTATGGAGTACCTTTATCTGTTTCTTCTACCAATAATGCAGTTATTGCTGCAGATGCTTCATCAACATTGATTTCATAACCAAATGGCCTTAGCCATCTCACCCTTAGAATTGTAGCTTGAATGTAGGTGAAGTCAATATCAACTAAGAAACATATATCATTAATATGTTTTTCTACTAAAGAAACTGGTATTCTCACCCTTTTCTTCATGGATTTCTTAAAATTCTCAAAATAGCTTGTCATTAGAGTATCAAAATTTTCTTCCATTTTTTCTATATACTCATTTATTTGGGATATGATAGTCTTATCACTCCTCCATGTCACTTTGCTGAAAGAAGGAAATTCATTCTGAACATAAAAGAATATACAAACCAAAATTGCTCCAAATTTACATTGAGCATCCTTTTTCCTTCTTATTGCAATTAGGTTTTCATTTATTTGCTGTAGTTGTAGTTTAGCAAGATCATAAGTATGATCCTTTTTCACCAGTTTATAACCTACATCTACTGCAATACATGGCACACTGTTGAGTCTACTGGATTGATAGAACTTATGGGTAATGACTCTAATAGAAAACTCAACTAGAGGATCCTAAATGGTGTGACTTGTCATTCCTCTCTTATTCCACTGAGCACCAATGTTCTTTTCAATAACCTCCTTTGATTCACTTCTCAAGGTTTTGAACTGATCTAGGGTAGGGTACCCAGTTACCCTATGTATGATTCCTTTGGTCAATTTGATGGGAATATCTTCCAACCATAGACTTCCACCATGAATTCTTCTTAACACAAGTTTAACCCATTCTATCTTGAATACGGTGGGAAAGCTAAAAAATTAGGTCAAACCCTTTCTTTCAACAATTTTGAATTCATCTTTTAAGACTCCATCTATGCACAATTTCTCATAGGCTTGCCTTATCTCCATTTCTCCTAGGGCTCCTATCTTACATTTGTAGCATCTTCCCATGTCTTGAACCATTACAACTAATGGGGGTATTTGGGAGAGAGCTTCGGCTGGGTCATTTTTGTATGCAACTTCAGGAATCGGATGAAAATTAGGTTGCTTGACCTCATTGGACACTAACTAAACTTCAAATGACTCTTTGTCCTCAATTTTCTTGGAACTTGATGCCATTTATGCAAACTAGGGTTTCCTTTTTATGAAATATGAAACTGCATAGCTTGACACAAATGAAATACCTCAAGATCAATAGAAATGCATTGAGAGATGTTGCAATCTGCCTGAAATGTTGTATTCTCTGCTATGAAGTTGCTCTGCTCTCTTTCTCTTCTTTGCTTCTTGGTCACGATGAGGAAAACTGATTGGAATCACGATAATATACCCTATTTTCATCGCATTAAATGCTTAACTACCAACTTGTCTTTTGAAGGATTTTAACATTACTTGGCCTGCACTACATTTCCACTTTACTTGGCTTGCATTCAAGTTAACCAACTCGATATTAGTTATAAACTTGGTCATTGTTAGGAACTTGGCATGTGTTGGAGTTTAACTCGGCATCCAAAGACAGCTCGGCAACATCATTTAAATTTTTTTTTGACATCTTGTCTCATGTAGATTTATACTTTGCATTGCTTCTTTGTCTTGGGACTGATGTGTGATATAACTTTGTATATCAGTCCCATATACTTCTCATGCTTTGTTTGATGATGTGTGATCACTTTACCCATTGGGTGAAGTGATCCCTCCACTTGATGTGTTGCACTCATCTTTCTTTTTGCAAGTCTTATTCATTTTCCCCCTTATCTTTTCAACATCAATCTTTTCTTTGCCCTTATTTTCTTCAGTCTTGGGTGCTTTTGACCTTGTAGGAAAGTTTTTGCTAGTATGACTAGTTTTTAGACAATTGAAACATGTGGTTTGATTCAACCATCTTTTATAGTTCCCTTTGAAATGTGTTCTTATGCAGTTCTGTGGTATATGTCCATATTCCTGACAATAATGACAGCTATACTTGGTGTTGTGATCCCAATGATAGTGACTTTCATTTCTTGTTGATTTTTCTGGTTGATTTGATGTCCACATAGGCTTTGATCTGCATTCAAATGCTCTATGTCCATACTTCTTGCAATTATGACAATATCCATCAAATCTTGGAGTCCTTGTGACATTGGATCTGCAATCTTGTGTCATATGTCCTTGCATGTTGCACTTTTGATAGTAACTCTTGCTCTTGGGTGTATTTGGCTGATTAAATCTCCTACTCCTGCAAACATTAGTAGTATGCCCCTTCTTATTACAGTAATGAAAAGTGAGTTTTGAATTCTTACCTATGTCATCTTTTTGCTCAAAACTCTTTGATGATTCTCCAACTTTAGTGCTATTGTATCCAAGTCCTGATGTATCATGGGAAGATCTTGGGGATTTTAGCAACTATTCAAAATACTTGATGGCTTCACTTGGCTTGTTGAGATTCTCTGCTACCTCTTTTTCTCTATTTAATTCATTCTATAGTTTTTCATTCTGCATCTTCAAAGTAGAGATCACAATATCTTTTATGTTGAGTTCATGATGAAGATTCATTATTAGGGCAAGTGTATCCATTGGCATGTTTGAGATCCTTGATGATTTGGTACATTTTTCTTCAAGTCTGTTTATAAGATTTCTTTTGTCATTTTCCATCATGAATTTTTCCTCAATTGCTCTTTTCTTTTGTTCAGTGATTTCACATAACATTATTGCCTAGGATTCATGTTCCATCTTGAGAGATCTTATTTCATCTGCTTGAATTTTTTTTTTCTCCATCAGTTTTGCTATTGCTACATCAAACTCTTTAGTGTCTCCATTAGTACACAATTTTGTGGTATCAATCTACTTGTAGTTTATATCATTTTCAACTATGGCTATATCCTTCCTTCTCTTCAAGGATTTTCTCAATTCCTCCCTTGCTTCTTCTACTTTGTGTAGAGCCAATTGCACATCAATCACTTGATTGTCAATAATCTTCCCAAGTTTGAAGACTTCCAGCTTTAGATCTTTTTCTCCAAGTTGTTAGACTTCTTCTTGTGAGAACCTTGCTCTGATACCAATTGTTGGAATATTCAAATAGGAAGAATTCTTCTGAGAGGGGGTGAGTGAATCAGAAGTACTATATTTTGACCATTAAAACTTTTTAACTAAAAGTAGATTGCATGCATATAAACATTTCAAACAATTATGAGAAACACATAAGAATCACCACATAACACTTGAGATTTTGGTAACCCAGAAACCCTCCAAAAATAAGAAGGTAAAACTAGGGTGGGGATGATACCCACAAAATCGCTGCAGTAATAATGTTTGACCACTTTTGATGATCTGCCCTATTAAAGGCCTACCCTATTAAAGGCTTTACATTGTATCAATAGTGACCTGGTTAAAGGATATACGAACACTTTACATGAAGTGTCACCCTGTTAAAGGATTTAATCACCTATTTAAAGGATCTACAAAATAGCTGTTAAGCTAACCTATCACCATAGGGTTTTCATTCTAATATAATTTCTAGAGAGTATTAGGTACAATAAACCTAATAGATTACAATCCTTTGTTTTTTGAATACAGGCACTTGATCTGCTTTCTTTGATCTTGATCCTCTGAGATCTGATACTCTTTACTCTGAAATATTTTTCCTTCCACACCCTTGTATATCCACTACTTTTTCTAATGAGATTTCATCTTCCTTATAAAGACATTTGAAGACTTAGGGTTAGGCATGGATCTACAATCAATATTGAATCTTTGCTTCCCACTCATTCCTTGCACTTTTCTTATTGGTTGCATGCTTTCTCCATTTTTCTTATTGGCTACATGTAGATTGCATAGGAAATACAAAATATTTGATCTTATCATTTAATCCTTCGAGATTCATCATATGTCAGCCATGAAAATGGTTTACATATGAATCAATGAAGTTACAAACTCATATGTACATTCTGTGTTACTCGGCACTTGCTGATTACAGATGCTTGGCTTTAATAACAAACTGGCTCACCTGGCTCTTGTTGCATTTTTGTATTGCTCAGCATCATCTGTGACTCGGCACTTAAATATCACTTGGCACTTGTATCATGCTCAGCACCTAAAGTCATTCGGCACTTAAACTTCACTTGGCACTTGAAGGCTACTCTGCACCTAAAGATCACTCGGCACCTAAAGTCTTTCCTGACTCGGCTCATGTTGTGGCTTGGCATACATGGTGTACTCAGCTCCAATATAGAAAGTGGTTAAGTGTATTGGTACTCAAGTATCAAAAACCATTATGAGGTTAACAAATTCATAAGCATTTTTGGGATTGCTCACATATACAATTTGAAATGGTGATTCACCAATACTCCTATTGATAGAATTATTATATGAAAATTCCACCTATGATAAAATTAGATCCCATCCTTTTGGTTTATCTCCAACCAAGCATCTTAGCAATTTTCCCAAACTTTGATTCACAACTTCTATATGTCCATCTGTCTATGGATGATCAATGCAATGAAGTGAAATTCAAACTTGTCTTCAAATTCTTCCATAATGTATGCTAGAAATACCCAACAAATTTGGTATCTCAATCTGAAACTATACTCTTTGGCAGACCATGTAGTCTCGCTACTTCTTTGAAAAACAACTATACTACATAAACAACATCACTAGTCTTCCTGCAAGGAATGAAATGTATCATCTTTGAAAACCTGTTAACCACCACAAAAATAAAATCATTCCGTTGTTGTGTCCTCGACAATCCAAGAACAAAATCCATGCTAACATCCTTCTACAGATTCTCTAGTACATGTAATGGCTAATACAATCCTATATTCTTCTTTACTTATTTTTCCATCTAACATACTCTACAACTTTGTACAAACTTCTTCATAGTTTGCTGCAACTGTGACTAGTAATAATTCTTAGCAAATAATGCAATTCTTTTGTCTCGACCAAAGTGTCTAGTCAATCCTCCACTATGCTTGTCCTTGATGAGATTCTCCCTCATAGAACATCTAGGAATGCACAATTGAATCACTTTGAATAGCATACAATCCTAGATTATTAAATCCAACCACTTCAACCTATCAAGTGTAACTAGTACTATACAATCTTTCCACACTTCACCAAAATTAGGATCATCTGGATACAAAGTACTGAGTTTCCTAAACCCAAACACCTTTATCTATATTTCTATCAATAAAAGTTATCTTCTACTACAAGAATCTATAACTCTGTTAGACTTCCCACTCCTGTCTTTAAAAAAAAAATATAACTCTACAAAAATCAACCCACTTCAAATGCCTTTAGTTTAATTTTCCTTGACTATTCAAATATTGCAAAGCTTGATGATCAATTTATGAAACAAACTCCTTAGGAAGAAGATAGTGTCTCCACTTCTTCAATGCTTGAACTATAGCATAAAATTCCTAATCATAAATAGAATATCTTCTTTTTGCATCATTTAGCTTCTCACTAATACAAGCACAAGTCTACCTTCTTGGCTCAAAAAATCTCCTATTGTAGTACCACTAGCATCTAAGTCTACTTGAAACACCTTGTTAAAATTAGGAAGTGCTAAAATAGGCTACTCAATAACTTTTTGTTTCAATAGATTAAAAATCTTATCTACTCCTATAGTCTAATTAAATTTTTCTAATCCCCTCTCATTGTTTCAATTAAGGGTCCACAAATACTACTAAAACCCATTATGAAATTTCTATAAAAACTAGCCAGTCCATGATAAGATCTTACCTCTATTGCACTCCTTGGAGTAGGCCATTCAAGGATAGCCTACACTTTCTCAGGGTCCATTTTTAGACCTTCACTTGAAACTACAAATCCCAAATATACCAACTCCCTCTTAACCAAACTAGACTTTTTTAAATTTATCAATAACTTTTCCTCCCTCAACTTCTCAAGCACCTTAGAAATATGTATCATATGCTACTCCAATGTCTTACTAAAGATAAAAATATCATCTAGGTAAAAAATGACAAAAATTATGAGAAACTCCTTCAGTACCTCATTCATAAGCCTCATGAAAGTTCTTTGCACATTAGTTAGCCCAAAAAGCATGACTAAGCACTTGTATGGTCTTTCTTTTGTCTTAAAAATAGTCGTCAGCTCATCACCTTCTCTAATACAAATTTGATGGTAAATACTCTTCATATCTATCTTTCTAAAATACTGAGTCCCACTCAAATAGTCCATAATATCATCCATCCTTGGCAATGGAAATCTATACTTGATTGTGATCTTGTTGATAGTGCAAGAATCTGTGCACATCCTCCATTCTCCATTTTTCTTTGGCACTAATATGACTGGTACAACACATGGACTCAAACTCTCTCAAATTAACCCCTTTTGCAACAACTCATGAACTTGTATGTTTAACTCTTCACTTTCTATTCATATCATTATGTGTGCTACCTTGTTTGGAAAACTAGCTCTTGGAACCAAATCCTTCTAGTGACTAATCTTTCTCATTAGGGGCAATCCATCAGGTACATTATCTGATACAATATCACAAAACTCTCCCAAAATATTCACAAGTTTTGCAAGTACCTCCTCTACTTCTTCTTTACCATCTTTTGGAATTATAGAAAAACACATATGCTCACACTTCATACCTGTGAGAAACTCTTTTCCATCAAAAAAATATATTCTGGTAGTACTAGCTACCTTTTTTTATTTCTCCTTCAATGGCTTCAACTTATGTTTCACTCCATCCTTTGTTATAGTGTAGATATTTGCAAGCCCATCGTGTACAACATGCCTATCAAACTACCATGGTGTACCTAACAACATATGACATGTCCATAGGTATGATATCACATAGTACCTCATCTTAGTAGTTTCCAATCTTGAACTTCACTAAGCATTGCTCATTGAGCATGACCTTGTGGTCATCTTGCACCCAAGAAATATGGTATGGATGCATGTGTTTCTATCTCTTTAGCTTCAACTTGGTGACTATAATTTTTGATATCATATTGTATGTACTTCCACCATCAATGATCACATCACAACACTTATCTTCACATCTACATCTTATGCAAAACAAGCTCCTTCTTTTATCAGGTTCATTCTCACCACTCAATAGGACTCTTCTATTAACTAGGATTTCTCCTCTTTCAACATCTTCAAAATGTGATGATTTGGCATCTTCATCAACATGTATAGCTCTAGCCTGGCCTTCTATTCTTTGATCTATCCTTCCTTGGTGCTGGGAATATTCAAATACTTTATGGCCTTCTTCTTCATAGTGAAAGCATTTCCCACAAAAACCTCCTCTTCTAGATCCCTTTCCTCTAACTCTTCCTCTCTGATCTCTATTTTTTTTATCATAGAAATGATTAGAATGTTTTCCTCTAGTTTTGACTGCTACTTCCAACATCATCCTTATTCTTCTGATCATCATTATAGCCTCCATAAGATTGTCCTCTAGATCTTCCACCACGACATCTTTTGCTATTCTTGTTGTCAAAATTCTTGTTCAACTTTTCCTCAAATCTTAGGGTAAATTGGTATGCCTCTTTAATATTTTTCATTTGAACTAGTTTCATCTCACCTTGAATTCTTGGCCTCAACCCATTAAGATAATGGATGACTTTCTCCTTATCAGTGCATGTATGGCTTGTTCTAATGAGAACTCAGTAGAACTCTTCGATATACTCTTGAACACATTTTCTTTCTTTCTTTAACCCCTTGCATTTTCTTCAACAGATCAAGCTCATAATCTGGAGGAATGAATTGCCACTTCAATTTAGCTATCATTCAATCCCATCTAGTGATTTTATCATTTTCTTTTCTATTTCACTCCAATTGGACCTCCTACCACTAGATCTTTGCATGTTCCTTCAGTTTCACCTTCATAAACTTGACTCTATCAGGATCCTCAATATCTTCATACTCAAAGTACTCCTCTAATTCATTGATCCAATTGATCAGCTTCTTTGGATTAAGATTTCCCAAAAATGTGGAGACCTCAAACTTAGGTATTTTTCCAATCTTGGAGATAGCCCTAAAAATCCTCTCTTCCTCTGGGTTTAGAACTGACTCTACTTCGGAAATTTCTTCTACTTCATCCTCATCCTCACTTTCATCTCTTACAGGAAGATTTATTCCTCTATGCATTTGTTCTTCCAATGCTTACATTTATCTTTGCAAGTCTCTAAAACTCTTAAGTGTAACACCTACAACTCTTCCACCATGCTCTCTTCATGCAGGCATTTTAGCATTTACACTGAAACCCTGTGCAAACTGCCTCACTTTTGGTGGCCTATCTATATGCTTAGCCCAAACCATAGTCCTAGTGTGAACTACCTCAGAGTTAGCAATCTATCCACACACTCAAGAACTCTAGTTCTGATACCACTCGATGAAGAGTGCTCCCCTCAATACCATAAAAACATACTAGAAACAAAGAAACAGAAACAAATGTGAGAACCAAAATATGTACTTATTATCGCCGCAAATGAAAAATTATAGAATTCACAAGTGCAATATGCTAACCCACATGGGTGCCTTCATTATAGCAATCTACAAGACTAAGCTGCGAACTACCAACTAGATTTGTTCTAGACAATGTTTGGGCCTTTCTTAAAAAGGAAATTTTAGGTCACTCGGGAAGGTTCTAGATGCTCAAACTTAATACCTAGGGTTGATAGACCATAAAATAACATATAGATTCAACCAAATACATCTTTGACAATTAGTTTAGAAGTTTTTCATAGCCCAACTTTGGAAGGCCATAACTCTCAAACTATTTCTCTGATTGGCTATTATAACCACTTTTTGGAAATGCTAGCTTCTAATCTCCAAGATTGGAACCATGAAAGCACCCTTCCGTTGAGATTTTAGACCTCATCTAGGCACTCTAAGGCCTCCAATGGTGAGCCTAAATTTTTTTCTACAAATCTTTCCATCGAAAATCTACAATAACTTCTTTGATACTTAAGTTGGAGTGATGAGATTTTTATGGTAGGCTTATAACTCTAAAATGAACCTTCATATATAAAATGAGAACATTCCAAGCTCATATGTTAAACTTACTAAACATAGCAACTTCCTAGAAATAGCAACCCCCTTGTATACTAGTCCTTATTAAAATATAAAATATTGAAAAGAAAATAATTTTGGGTGATGCAAGATTGCTCTTGCACCCAGGATGCTCATGCATCATTTTGTGTGTGTGTGTGTGTGTGTGTGTGTGTGTGTGTGTGTATGATCAATATCTGTATTAATTTTTAATTGTGAAGACAAATAGATCAAATATACATACATATACCATACACACACACATATATAGACATACAAATTATCTTTTACTATTTTAATTAATAATATATATTGTATTCTATAATTTGTAAATTAAATTCTCTATCATGTAAACATTTATTTTATGTTGGGGTTGTCATAGGTAAAGAGAGAATGGGATAGATGAATAAAATTTTTGATGAAAAGTGGGACCTAGGTAAAGGTTGAGGCCATCTTTGACCTAGGTCAAGGTTAAGGTTGACCTTGACCCAGGGGTTTAGGACCCCTGGAAAATGACCCAAAAGGGAAAAATAATGCTTTGGGAGGCCCAAATAGAGCCCTAAATAGACACATAAGATAGGAAGGGGGTGAGAAGTAGGGGACAACTTGATGAAGGCCCAAAACACCCCTAGAGAGGGGGAGATATATATGGAATAGAGAAGGATGGAGAGATAATAAGATAGTGATAGAGGGAGATGGAGAGAAAGGGAAGAAAGACCTATAGGATGGGAGTGGTGGAGAGATGGATGGATAAAGAGTGAGAGATATGTCTAGAGATGGAATGGTGAGAGGAAGACATAGATAAGAGAGTGGGAGATGTGTCTATAGATGGAGTGCTAAGAAGGAGATGCATATAAAAATGATTATAGAGGGAGGGATAAAGAGGGAGAGATAGAAAGAGATATAGATGGATATATATTTATAATTGGATAAGGAGATATTGTTTGAATGATTTGATTTCTAATAGATTTCTCTATTTTCCCACGTTTAATATGATCAAATTGCATTATAAATCTCACTAGAATTATACCAAAAAGAAGAGGAAAGCTCCATCAACATGTTTTTGATTATCAACACTCTTCCTTAAGCCATGCCCAAATCTACTAAGAGGGCTACAAAATCAAAGAAGCTATTTGTTTTAACTTAGTACCTACCATTGGCAATTGTAAATCTTTACTAGAGCACCAATTTTAGAGTCATTAAAAAATCATTTGAAAAATACATTTTTTCTGCATAACATGTTATTGAAAAATACTTAAGTTAGCAATCATTGACAATATCTTAATTTGAGATAGCTACATTTACTTGGTTATTAGAAAAGGTTTTCATATTCCATAAAACCAATGGAAGATGAGAGTTGGACTTCTTTTTCAGCCTATATGAAACTTTTATAAAGATAATGCATAGACTTGGTTGTGGACTAGGTAATTGCAAGAAGAAATGTTTCATTATTATCTCTACCTATGACTTGTTCTAAAACTTTTTACTTGTTATAAGTATTAATATCATGTTATAGTATATTTTCTAAATTGAGTTGTATGATTTGAGAATCTTGATTGCTAGAGATATAGAGGATGATAGATAAATTAAATTAAAAATATGAAATTTGTTTAATTATCTTCCAACACTAAAGATGCTTAGATTTCTAAAAATTCCTAAGGCACAATTTTTATTGGTGTTATTATATAAGTGTTGTAACCCAATGTACTTTCAATAGCATTGACAAAGAAAATTAGACGTTTGAGATGGAGCTAACAATGAAATTGCCTCTAATTGTGGTAGGAATTAGTACAATTTATGTTGCTCTTTTTCTATTGACAAGCCTTGCAAGTTCTAAAAACAAGAATTTTCTTCCTCTAGGCCCAAACAATCTTCTCCTAATTAGGAACTTTCATATTCTTCTTGATAGTAAAAGGCCAATTCACTAGATCTTAGCTTCTCCTGCTAAAAGCTATGGGCTAGTTATGGATCTCAAAATTGGTAGTCACCCTATTTTGATAATAAGCTTGGCAGAGTTAGGGAGAGAGTGTTTCATAGTGAGTGACAAGGCTTTGGGATCAAAGCCTTATCTTTCACAAGGGAAGCATTTGGAGTATGATTATTCAATGATTTCTTGGGCTACATGTGGCCCCTTCTTAAGAATTTATAGAAAGATTTGTGTTCTTGAGCTTCTCTATCCCAAGATAATCCAATCTTTCGCTCCCAAGAGATCCCAACAACTTCACAAAGGAGTTGGTTCTCTATTTGAGTAGGCTCAACTACAAAATAGTGTTAACACGAAGAGGTTCTTCTCCTTCTTGAACTTCAAGATACTCATGTCTATGATAATTAATGAGAAGTATTTTGGAGAGGAGTCAGGAGTCTTAGAGGAGATAATTTCCAAACCAAGTGAGGAGTATTTTGTGTATCATAGGTGTGTTAATATTGGGGATTATATTCCCTAGTTGAAGTGGGTTGATTTGCAAGGGTATGAGAGGGCAATGATCAAGGTACAATCACATTTGGACATCTATATGTAGACAATATCGGAGAACCTCATCCATCTATCGCCACTTGTAGTGTCATCAATATAGGTTTGTGAAATCTCATCTCAAGGTGGTGGTAGACCCACCTGAAGATAAATATCCAAACTAATCACTGACCAGGTTGTTGTTAGTGATTACTTTGGATATCTATCTTCCACTAATTTATTTATTTTAAATCATCTCGGTCAAAATTTTGATCGATCTTCGTCAATATTTCCACCAATCTTGGTCAACATTACTACCATAGTTTGGTCAAAAATTTGACCAATGCATTGGTTGTGAGTTTGGCATATTGTTCAATCAAGGGTCAACATTGGTTGAACTTTCGACCAAATTTTGGTGGAAATTTTGACCAATTCATTAGTTGTGGGTTTGGCATGCTGGTCAATGACAGGCTAGAATTGGTTGAACTTTCAACCAATATATGGTGGCCATTTCAACCAATATTTGTTAAAATTTTGACCAATGGTCCTCATAATAATAGAGGCCATTTTCAACCAAATGCTTGGTTGAATTTTTGACACATACAAGAATTGGTTGAAATTTTGATGGAAAAAATAGCCACAAACCAATTGGTCAAAAAATAGACCAACATGAGTCAAAAATTTGACCAATTTTTGTCGAAAATGAGTCTAATTGCGCTAGTGGTATTTTCATACTAGTACAAAGTTTTGGGTACCATTCAGACCACTTAGGTTCTTGCTTGGTTAGGGTTTCCTCAAATTAGATTGCGGTGTTATGAGTTCCTTATTTCTTTATGGTTTACTTTTCTTTAATATTATTTATGGATTTCTATGATTAAGTTTTGAGAAGATAAATTGGTACAAAAGTACATTGCAATATTGATTTACCCCCTCTTAATATTGCTTGATTCTAACATGTTCAATCTAAAGGACTATGAATTTTTGAGGTTGATTGCAAGTGCAAGAATTTTTTATTAGCTACCCTTGATCTTTGTATATGTCGTTGATGGAATTTCATTTATAGCTTTGTAAATCATCTAGTCCAATTTTATTTGTTTTCTAATAGTAGTTTGTTGTTCAATGTTTGTGATGCTTCTTTGCATATTCTCTTAGATTTTTTCGCTCTATTTAATGCATGTTAATGTTCTAAATTAACTCTATAATAAATGCTATATATTTTTATCATTGGTGGAGTAGTATATATTTGAATGGTTTCTATCTTGAAGAGCATTAGAATGAGATGAATATTCTACTAGATTTTAGATCATATTGGTATCAAGGTAGGTTTTATAAGATTTTACTAGTGGAATTCCATTTTTTTTTAATGATTCTTTCATTTATGCCATTGATTAGATTAAATGGTAGATGTTCTTCATTTTCAACCTTATATTAGAACACCAGAATAATTAAGAACGGTGTGATGGACAAGCATCTTTAGATGATTGTAATGGACATTACATGGATTGCCAATGTTAAAGAGAAGTGTGTAAAGCTTGAAATCATCATGATAGCCTTGATATGAAAGATGAGAATCCCAAGATAATTACCAAAGTAAGATTAAATTGAGAAGACTAATCATGAGCAAGGAGAGACATCATCTAAGAGGCTCTTTAAATATGAAGAAAAAATTGATAGTTAGATTTGCATTTTCAGTCTCAATCATTTGTAATTTTGTACTCCTAATACATTTACAACTTTAGAAAGAATTGAAGTATGAACTCTAACTTTCTTTTATTTGGGCTTTCATTGAAGATCCAAACCTTAGATGAATACCTCTATTGTTGAATCTTGCATAGTAGGGAGTTATATTTACCAACACCTAAGATAGAGAGAAAATAAGATCATGTAGGACCATATAATCTTGAAATCTACTATGATGAACTTGACTAAAACTATTTATATTCCATATTGTATTTAAGACATTTGTAAAATCTTGTAATCTATGATGATGAACTTGAATCACCATAATACTCTTCTACTTCCAATGGTACTCAACAATTTTACTATGATACATGACATGATCATCATAATAGAAGGTAGCACATCACTATAGATGTTAGTTCACTACATGTGTAAAATAAAAAGGTTGTAAAAGAAATAGAAGGTGAATGTGAGATTTCTAACATTCTTTTAAAGACTTGGTAGAAATCACTTGTCATTTGTATTCGTCCACAAATAGCATAATATTCAAACACATTCCAATCAAAAAGTGAATAAGCTTTTTATTAGTTTTCTATTATAAACTATACGTTCTTTTCATAATAAACAAGGACAAAAGTGTCTAATTCCTGCCGATAGAAAAAAATAATATGAATTTTATGCAATAGTAAAATGTATAAAGTTTCTAAAATAATTTTTTGCATTTTGTTTATAAATAATTAAAAGCCCTGCAAAACAATAAGTCAATTTGTCAATATATATATTTTATGAACTTATGTAGAACAAAACAACCACTCAAATTATCAATACATATACATTCTTTTCAAGGTGTCCATGCGTATCAAACAAACCGCCGTGGGACATACGATTAGAATACATGTGATATTTTGGCATACTTTTTTCACCACTTTCAATCGAAGTGGGATGAATTTTTTAATTAGTGATATCACTTTCCAGTCCATGCAGTGGGTAAATTATGATTAAAGAACATACAATTGAATTTAGAAACACAAAAAAATTGAAAAGATGTCTTGAAACAGAGGGTGTTAGCCATCCATTCAAATTCAGTGTGACCATGCGTTTGAAATAGCCGTGGGACATACGTTTATAATAGATTCGAAGTGGGACGAATTATTTATTAGTGATATCACTTTCTAGTCCGTGCAGCTGGTAAATTATGATTAAAGAACATACAATTGAATTTAGAAAAGCAAAAACATTGAAAAGATGTCTTGAAAAGATGTCTAAGGAAATAACTTCACAAAGGAGTTGCTTCTTTGTTTGAGTAGGCTCAGCTACATAATAGTGTTAACATGAAGAGGTTCTTCTCCTTCATGAACTTCAAGATGCTCATGTCTATGATCATTAATGAGAAGTATTTTGGAGAGAAGTCGGGGTCTCAGAGGAGATTATTTCCAGGTGATTGAGGAGCCTTTTGTGTATCATGGGTGTGTTAATATTGGGGATTATATTCCCTGGTTGAAGTGACTTGATTTGTAAGGGTATGAGAGGGCAATGATCAATGTACAATCACATTTGGACTTGTATATGCAGACAATATCAAAGATCCTCATCCATCTGTAGCCACTTGTAGTGCCATCAATATAGGTTTGTGAAATCTCATTTCAAGGTGGTGGTAGACCCACCAAAGACCTGAAGATAAATATCCAAACTAATCATTGACCAGGCTATCGTCAGTGATTACTTTGGATATTTATCTTCCACTATTTTTTTTTTAAAATCATCTTGGTCAACATTTCCACCAAAGTTTGGTTGAAATTTCAACCAATGCATTGGTTGTGGGTTTGGCATACTGGTCAATCAAGGGTCAACATTGGTTGAACTTTTGACCAAATTTGGTGGAAATTTCAACCAATTCATTGGTTGTGGATTTGGCATGTTGGTCGATGATGGGCCAGAATTGATCGAACTTTCAACCAATATATGGTGGCCATTTCAACCAAGATTGGTCAAAATCTCAACCAATGGTCTTCACAACAACAGAGGTCATTTTCGACCAAATGCATGGTCAAACTTTCGACACATATAAGTGTTGGTCAAAATTTTGATGAAAAAAATAGCCAGGAACCAATTGGTCAAAAATTAGACCAACATGAGTCAAAAATTTGACCAATTTTTGTCAAAAAATGAGTCAAAATGCACTAGTGGTATTTTCATACTAGTACAAAGTTTTGAGTACCATTCAGACCACTCGGGTTTTCCCTTGGCTAGGGTTTCACCTTCTATTGTTTTCACAACCTTTTTATTTTATACATGTAGTGAATTAACATCTATAGTGATGTGCTCCATTATATTATGATGATCATGTCATGCATCATAGTCAAATTGTTGATTACCATTGGAAATAGAATAATTTTATGGCGATTCAAGTTCATCATAGTAGATTTGAAGATTTTACAAATGTCTTAGATACAATATGGAATATAAATAGTTTTAGTCATTTGTTTATCAAGTTATGAATTGATCTACCTTTTTTCTTATGTAGAAGAATATTGGAATGCCATTTTTTTCCCATGAGTATGTTCTATGCTGGTTTTAGTCTATTGAAAGATGGTTGCAAGTCTTTTTACTATATTTGTTCATAGCAAGGGCATAGATAAAAAATTTCTTAAAGATTTTATATTATAGTTGTGTCTAATTCGAACACTATTGCATTATATATAGTTTTACTACACTTTTATATGGTCCTACATGCACTTATTTTTTCTCTATCTCAAGTGTTGGTAAATATAACTCTATACTATGCAAGATTCAACTATGGAGGTAGTCACCCAAGGTTTGGATCTTCAATGAAAGCACAAGATAAAAAAAGTTAGAGTTCCTATTTCAATCATTTTTGAAGTTGTAAATGTATTATGAGTACAAAATTACAAATGATTAAGATTGAAAATGTAAATCTAACTATCAATTTTTTCTTCAGATTTAAAGAACCTCTTAGATGATGTCCCTCCTTGCTCATGATTATTCTTCTCCATTTAATATTATTTTGGTAATTATCTTGGGCTTCTCATCTTTCATATCAAGGCTAGCATGATGATTTCAAGCTTTACACACTTCTCTTTAACATTGGTAATCCATGCAATGTCCATTACAACCATCTAAAGATGCTTGTCCATCACACCATCCTTAATTATTCTCATGTTCTAATATAAGGTTGAAAATTAAGAACATCTACCACTTACTCTAGTCAATGGCATAAAAGAAAGAATAATTAAAAACTTATGGATTTCCACCAGTAAACTCTTATAAAACCTACCTTGATACCAATATGATCTAAAATCTAGTAGAATATTCATCTCATTCTAAAAGATCAATAAAATAGATGCTCTTCAAGATAGAAATTGTTCAAACATATACTACTCCATCAATGATAAAAATATCTAGCATTTATTATAGAGTTAATTTAGATCATTAACGTGCATTATAGAGGTAAAAAATCTAATAGAATATGCAAAGAAGCATCACAAACATCAAACAACAAACTACTACTAGAAAACCAATAGAACTAGACAAGATGACATACAAAGCTATAAATGAAATTCCATCAATGACATATACATAGATCAAGGGTAGCTAATAAAAAATTCTTGCACTTGCAATCAACCTCAAAAAATCCATAGTCCTTTAGATTGAACATGTTAGAATCAAGCAATATTAAGAGGGGGTAAATCAATATTGCAATGTACTTGTGCACCAATTTATAATCTCAAAACTTAATCATAGAAATTCATAAATAATATTAAAGAAAAGTAAACCACAAAGAAATAAGGAACTCATAACACCACAATCTAATTTTGAGGAAACCCTAGCCAAGGGAAAACCTGAGTGGTCTGAATGGTACTCAAAACTTTGTACTAGTATGAAAATACCACTAGTGCATTTTGACTCATTTTTTGACAAAAATTGTTCAAATTTTTGACTCATGTTGGTCTAATTTTTAACCAATTGGTTCGTGGCTATTTTTTTCATCAAAATTTTGACCAACACTTATATGTGTCGAAAGTTTGACCATGCATTTGGTCAAAAATGACCTCTGTTGTTGTGAAGACCATTGGTTGAGATTTTGACCAATCTTGGTTGAAATGGCCACCATATATTGGTTGAAAGTTCGATCAATTCTGGCCCATCATCGACCAACATCCCAAATCCACAACCAATGAATTGGTTGAAATTTCCACCAAATTTGGTCAAAAGCTCAACCAATGTTGACCCTTGATTGACCAGTATGCCAAACCCACAACCAATGCATTGGTTGAAATTTCAACCAAACTTTGGTGGAAATGTTGACCAAGATGATTTTTTAAAAAAATTAGTGGAAGATAAATATCCAAAGTAATCACTGACGGTAGCCTGGTCAATGATTAGTTTGGATATTTATCTTCAAGTCTTTGGTGGGTCTACCACCACCTTGAGATGAGATTTCACAAACCTATATTGATGGCACTACAAGTGGCTATAAATGGATGAGGATCTTTGATATTGTCTGCATATACAAGTCCAAATGTGATTGTACCTTGATCATTTCCCTCTCATACCCTTACAAATCAAGTCACTTCAACCAAGGAATATAATCCCCAATATTAACACACCCATGATACACAAAAGGATCCTCAATCACCTGGAAATAATCTCCTCTGAGACCCCGACTCCTCTCCAAAATACTTCTCATTAATGATCATAGACATGAGCATCTTGAAGTTCATGAAGGAGAAGAACCTCTTCATGTTAACACTATTCTATAGCTGAGCCTACTCAAATAGAGAAGCAACTCCTTTGTGAATGAGTGTAAGTGATCCAAGGGATCATTGTATGTGTAGTATGAGATCTAGTTACAAGATCTAAAGGAGAAGAGGTTTGGTTGATAGGACAGAGATAGAGGAAGAATTATAATTCAGTTATATTATTCTACAAGGAATAATACATAGATCATTTTCATAGTGGGTTCATTGATTTTAACCCTGAAACTATTTGAGCATTGGGTCCAACTATCTTCCACAACTCCTAATAGGGTTGGAATCTCCTAACATTGATTCAAAGTCTCCTAACAGGGACTCATATGTATATAGACTCCTAACAGGGTCCATCTATTCGAAATATAAGGTAGACAAGGTTACTAAGAGGGGAGGGGTGAATCAGGAACCAATAAAAATGTTAACTTATTTCACCAATTAATCCTTCATATAATATTATGATCTAATTGCATGCATTAAACAATGAAATTAGTAGAACATTCATAACACTTTGAAACAAGATATGGTGACCAAGAAACCTTCCAAGTAGAAAGTAAAATTGGGGTGGGAATTATAGCCACAAGCTTTAGTACTATAGTATAAAGTTGGTCTGTTAAGGCTTACAATTGATCACTTCTGGTGATCTACCCTATTAGGAGCAATAAGGATTGCTAGGCCCACCTTGTGAAAGGATTTGCAAAAAACACAATGAAGCATGCACTCAGTAAAGATATTTTTCAAAGACTATCAAGTCTACCTTGTTAAAAGATTTGACTGATACACCTGTTACAATGAACTAGTAGCTCATCTCTAATTTGCAACTCTGATTTTCTAGTTTAGATTCTTTATAATGTAATGATCACCTTGTTGTGATAGATAAATCTTTGTTGTCCCTTATACTACTTGTAGCCTTCTTGATTCAAACTTCTTCTCATCATATATTCTTCACTCTTATGTATTTGGATATGATACAATCCATTACATATATACCAATCCAAATCATAACTTATTGGAGTTGGCTACAATACCATTTTCATCATAATTCATAATGTCATCCCAACTATTCTAACTCGGGTTCTAAAGATAAACTTTGTGAGGTTTTGATACTTGAAAACCACTGTCAACACTTAGCATGTACTAGCACTCAGTTGATGAAGAGGCTCAGTCCATACTAATCACTTCCAAGTAGTTTGAACTTGGTCAACACTATGTGACTTGGTGAACTTTGAGAAACTAATTGGTAGCAACTGGATTACTTGGTTGAGACTACATGTGTAGTGCCTCTCCCATTTGACTTATGTAAGTAATCTTGATGGATGAAACCTTGTTGATCTTTTTTGTGATGGATCGTGATTGGGACCATAAGTGTTCTACACTCTTGAGGTGATTTGGATTTATGTTTTCTATTAGTTTCTTTGATTATGCTTATGGATGATTTATGAGATTATGATGCAATTTATGGTTTACTGAGGTTTGTGTCAGTGGTTATCAGGATCGATGTGGTATCATGATGTTATTCTATGATTACTTTGAGATATGTGTAGAGATTGCAATATGTACTTTTACCCTGCTACACTAGGCTAGGTTCATATAGCTCAATGGTTAGCCATGTTTATGACTATGTTTAGTTATGTGTTTTAAGTTCCTTTTCATGTTGTATAAACTACCATTTTTAAATGCTTAAATAATTAGAAATGGATTGTACATGTTGAATTCATTGGTTATGTGCTATAGATATTTACCTTGTTTTATTTTGATGCGTGAGATACTTGGTAATCATGTTATGTTTTACATTTGAGATGACCTAAGGGTTAGATGTTATACTTTGATTTCAATATCATAGATGTTAGACTACTATTTTTTTCAATTGATCATATTGGAATGATGATGCAATTTTTAGATGATAGTGTATTTTATGATGATATCTAGTTATCTGGTACTTCGAATTATCTCTGATTATGTTATGTGATGGATTTAATGCTATGGTTATTTACTTTATTCTTGCATTTTTATGCTTTATGAGAATGTGAGTGATGTAAATAGATTATTTTAGTATAATTAAATAAAGGGTTAAATTAGTTGATTTAATGCATTTATTACTTTGGTTATGTTATTATATGTAATTGCACTTGATCATGTTGTATAGTGTGTAGGATTTATATCCTTGGTAGTGGCACATGGAGTTAGTGATTCAACTATTCATATTTTATGAATGTCATCTTTATATGGTAGACGTGTCTTTATTTTAATTGATTAATTACTCCTTTCAGTGATTATTAAATCAAAACTCATTTGCATTATGTGACTAGACCTGTGAGCATGTTTGTGCATTTAGTGTTTTGCATTGTCAAAAAAGTTATTAAGGAAATTTCTATGTTTTTGGTTATCGGGCTTTAAATATTCTTGGATTTAATTTCTAGTAGCTTTGCCGTAGGTGAATTCTTGTTATGAGTAATAATTTTTTTCTATTTGGGTTGATTTGAAGTTTAACTAGGTTGGTTGATTATTTTCCATAATCAATTATTCACACAAAAAGTGAATTAGTATTGAAAAATGAATTTAATTCCTCATTTATCACTTTTGAATTAGAAATTTGAGAGCACATCCCAAAATTGTCCTCATGGGGATTTACTATTTTTTTCATTGTGGGAGCTATGGGCATGGGCTCGTTGCAAGGTTGATCTCATTGGATAAAACTTGGGGATACCTTGGATTGCCACAATTTCAAGTTGCTTCTACAAGATTTTTATTTGATGGTTTAGATTCTCATTTTGCCCCTTCTAGTTCTGAGGTAGGGATCTCCTATTTTATTGTTTTTTCTATGTTTTAGCTTCTATTGACGTAATGCAAGGTAAGAGAATCCCCAAAGGAGATCTCCTAGCCTCTATCTATACAACCATGTAGCAGAAACATAGTACCAAGAAGCAACAAAGCAAGATCTGATACCAAATTGTAATAATATATTCATAAAATATAACTTATTACATGCAATGTGCTAGGTTGTAAGGCCTTCCCAGTTATGGCCAAATACAAAACAAGAAATAGTTCTGCAAGATCCCTCAAGATTCAAATCAAACACTAGTTACTCTAGATCCACACTCTATTAGAAACCCTCAAGGAAGATCTTAACTTGTTCTCACAAGCCCCCAAGAAATCTCCTTGTTTCATAAGCCTGAGCTGCTAGCTTTCTTTCAAAATGCACTTTTCTAGCTCGTCCACTTCTCCATAATGGAGGATTAATGACTAAAGACTTTCTGACAACCCTTACTTATACCAATCTAAGCCATAAGTTGAACCAGAACACAAATTCAATACAATTACATAGATTAAATGCCACAAGTAAACCTACAACAACAATTAAATGTGCAAAATTGATGTCTAAGTAAAATTGTGATATCTCCTAGGTTTTATGGAATTAAAACTCATTCTTCAAATTTTAGTTAGTAATCTAGGCCCTCTTCAATCCCTAAAATCTTCATCCTCTAACTTGTAGTGGAAAATTAGTTACACAACCTACAACAGGCACCAAATTCCTAAGCAAAGTCAAGCTCCTCCTAGACCATGCCAAGCAACCAAAGACCATGCCAAGTAACCAAAGACCATGCCGAGTCCCAAGACCATGCCTAGAAACCATAGAACATGCCAAGAAACCAAAGACCATGCCAAGTTCCTGGACCATGCCAAGCAACTATAGACTATGTCGAGCAACCAAATATCATGCTGAGTTCCTAGGCCATGCCAAGCTCCTAGTGTATGTCGAACACTAGTATCTGCCAAGTTCTGCAACACTTAACCAAAATCCCTTCAAATATGGAGGATTTCAAGAAAACTCAAAATTCTCCTACATTAGACACCCGAGGTTTGAAAAGATGTTCTAATAACTAGAAAAACATCTTCTAGGATTCAACACATAAATATACAATTGGTTCTTAGCATAGATATCCTCTAAGTCTTCAACTTGTATAATCCTTCCATTGATTTTCTTCTTCTTCACATCCACCATAGGTTTTCCATACATCTTCTTTCCATGTTGATCTTCATCCTTCTCAAAATCTACTAACTCAACTAGGCTATCAATACTGAAGTTCTTCCTACTGAGCTCTTTATTTTGCATAGGAATCAGGGAAAATTTCCTACCACCTTTCTCAATAGTAAACATATTACTAACACAATCATGCATAGCCCTATAATCATACTGCCAAGGTCTACCAAGTAATACATAACAACTGTTCATATCCACAATATCACACAACACTTGATCCTTATACTACCCAATGTGGAAATCAACAAGGCATTGCTCCTTCACTTCCAAAGCATGCTCACCTTGTAGCCAACCAATCCTATAATGATAAGGATGTCTCATTCTCTTCAAGCCAAGTTTTTGAACCATCTCTTTAGCAATAAGGTTGTCAGTACTACCACCATCCACAATTACTTTACATACTTTACCACCAAACTTACAATGAGTTTTTGATAAACTAGTCCTCTAACAAGAATCCAATGTCCTCTCACCAACTAGTACTCATCAAGCCAAAAAACTCTCCCCTTGCTCAAGTTGACTATCGTAGAATACAACCTCATTCATAACAATAGTTATCCTACCAATTGGACGTTCAAAAGATCTATGCCCCTCTTGACTAAACTTGAAACAATTACCTCTAAATCCACCTCCACCTATCCTTCTTTTTTATTCAATAGGTTTTGGTTTAGCTTGTGCTGAACTATCTTGCTTCTCCTTCCCTTAGGAACTACCTTGAATCTTCCTCTTTAGGTTCTCCTTTTCTCTCAAAGAATACTAATAAGCATTCTCAACTAAAGAAATATCCAGCATACCAACCTCATCGTGAATATTGAATCTCAAACCATTGATGTACCAAGCTACCTTCTCTTTTGATAATTCTCTATGCCTAGACCAAATAGTCAACTTGTAGAAATCCTTTATATAATCCTTCATGGTCATATCCTTCTGCTTCATACTCTACAACCTTCTAGAAAACCCAAGCTCATAATCAATAGGAATGAGCTTAGCCTTCAACTTAGTCACCATCAATTTTCATCTAGTGATCTTCATTTCACCTTCTTCTTCTTTGTCCCTTTGTAGTTCTTTCCACCAAAGAGTAGCATGTCCCTTCAACTTAGTTTGTGCCAACCTTACTCTGAGTGGATCCTCAATATCCTCAAGCTCAAAGTAGTCTTCCAATTCACCAATCCAAGTCCTGATGCAAACTTCCTCAACTTCGATAATCTATCTACACATGCAGGAACAATCTTCACTTTGATACCACCCGACACAATGTGAGGTAGGAGAATCCCCAAAGGAGATGTCCTAGCCCCTAGCTATACAACCACATAGAAGAAACACAATACCAAGAAGCAATAAAGCAAGATTTGATACCAAACAATAATAATATATTCATAAAATATAACTGATTATATGTAATGTGTCAGGCTATAAGGCCTTCTTGGTTATGGCCAAATACAAAACAAGCAATAGTTTTGCAAGATCCCTCAAGATTCAAACCAAACACTAGCTAGTCTAGATCCACACTTTAGTAGAAACCCTCAAGAAAGATCTTAACTTGTGCTCACAAGCCCCTAAGAAATGTCCTTGTTTCACAAGCCTCAACTACTAGCTCTCTTCCAAAATGCACTCTTCTAGCTCCTCCACTTCTCCATGATGGATGATTAATGACTAAAGACATCCCTACAACCACTAATTATACCAATATAACCCACAAGTTGGCCTGAAACACAAATTAAATACAAATACATAAATGAAATGCCACGAGTCAGCTTGCAACAACAATTAAATGCCCAAAATTGATGTCTGAGTAAAATTATGATATCTCCTAGCTCCAATGAAATTAAAACTTGTGCTTAAAATTAAAGTTAGTACTCTAGGCTCTCTTCAATCTTTGAAATTTTCATCCTCTAACTCATTTTGGAAAATTAGTTACATAGCTTGCAATAGGCATAAAATTCCTAAGCAAGGCTGAGCTCCTCCTAGACCATGTTGAGCAACCAAAGACCATGCCGAGTAACCAAAGACAATGCCAAGTCCCAAGACCATGCCAAGAAACCATAGACCATGAAAAGCAATCATAAACCATGCTAAGTAAGTAAAGACTATGCTGAGTTCCTAGACCATGCTGAGAAACCATAGACCATGTCAAGCTCCCAATGTATGCCAAACACTAGTATCTTCCAAGCTCCACAACACTTAACCAAAATCCCTCCAAACCCAAGATGCTCCTACATCATCTATTTTTGGTAGTCATTTGTTAGGAGGCTAAGAATTAGTGTTGTAGGAGTTGAGAATCTAACTCTGATAATGTGCCAAGATCACTTGCAGTGCAAATAACTTGCTGAAGAGAAACCTAGAGAGCAAAGAGCTTGAAGCAAAAACTACACAAGAATGATTCACAATAGAAAATTAGAATTGCTATGTGAAAAATGGAATGAATTTACAATGAGTGAGAGACCGCTTATAAAGGCCTTATGGAAGCTTGTAGAACAAGCTGGAAGGAGGTAGAAGATAAGGATGACAACTTAGTACACATCCACAAAAGGTGGAAAAGATAAGTATGCCAAAGGGAACAAACTCCTGTGTTGTCAACAACTAACCTCAACATGCATTAAATACTAAGTATTAAATAAATGCATGAACCTAAGTAAGCTTAAGTAAATAGAATACATAATTAACAATTAATTAATTATTTACTCTAACACTCCCCCTTAAGTGCAACTTAGGGGAATGCCTTAAGCTCATAGATAAAGGAAAAAAATGCAAAATGGGTCTCGACAACTAGGCCATTTTAGGTACCCAAGTACAATGCAACTAAATGCAACCTCTGTAAAATGAAGAAAGAGGGAAAACCCTATGGGAAAAGCCCTCCTCCAAAAAAGATGTAAAAACAACATGCTGAAAAAAAATGAAGTGAAGGAAGGAAGGCCTCAACCAATCCCCCCAAGGAAAACTTTCGTAACCCCAAGCATTGACCATAGCTGAAGAAAGCATGGTGATGCAAAAAGCTTAGTGAAGATGTCTACAACCTGATTGGTGGTAGGAATGTACTCTAATGTAATAACACCATCCTGGATCAACTGACGGATGAAATGCATATGCAACTCAATGTGCTTGGTATGTTGATGTTCCACCAGGTTGCGAATAATATGGATGGCACTCTGATTATCGCACCACAAAATAGTAGGACAATTAGGAGGAAATCCAAACTCAGTCATTAACTAATGAAGCCATAAAGCTTCCTCTCTAACAAGAACTATGGCCCTATACTCAGCCTTTGTAGATGAAAGTGCTCGAGCATGCTGCTTCTTGCACGACTATGTGATGGGACCAGAGCCAAGGAAAAACACAAAGCCAAAAATAGACTTCTGATCATCAACATCACCAGCCCAATTTGAGTCAGTGTAGCCAACAATGTGTGGAGTCCCCATAGTATAGTGAATGCCATACATAAGGGTGCCCTGAATGTAGCATAGAATACATGTGGCAGCTTGCCAATGACTCTCATGAGGGTCTTGAGAAAATTGAGAGACTAGGCCAACCATAAAAGATAGACCAGGGCAGGCGTGTGTCAGGTACAAGAGGCTACCAGCCAACTACTAATAAAAAGTAGCATCCACTATAGGTGAAGAGCAGGAGGTAGACAAAGTGACACTTGACTGAAATGGTGTAGGAGCAACCTTACAATCAAGCATGTGAAAGCAACGAAACATTTTAAGAGCATACTTCTGCTGATACACAAAAATTCTGGTAGGAGACTGATGAATCTGAAGACCAAGAAAGTAGTGTAGCAAACCTAGATCAGTCATCTCAAACTAGTCCATCAATGTACACTTAACATCCTAGAGCATGGATGATGAACTACCTGTAAGGATAAGATCATCAACATACAAAACAAGAATTAGAATCTCATCACTAAGACACTAAATGTACACTGTGGGATCAGAATGGTAGCGAGTGAAGCTGATAAATAGCAAAACTGAGTCCATCTTCTCATACCAAGTCCTAGGGGCTTGTTTGAGACCATACAATGTCAAAGCTTGCAAACCAAGGTGGGATCCTACAGAAAACCTAGAGGTTGCTCCATATAAATCTCCTCTGTGATATCACTATGTAGGAAGGCACTCTTCACATCCATCTGATAAATTGACCATCCCTGTGAAGCTGTGAGGGATAAGACAAGTCGAATAGAATTCATCTTGGCGATAGGGGTAAATGTCTTGGAGTAATCAACACCCTCGACTTGCAAAAAACCCTTTGCAACAAGACGAGCCTTATGCTTATCAATGGAACCATCAACAATGTACTTAGTGCGATAAATCCATTTACAATGCACTATCTCTCTCCCCTTGGGAAGAGAACAAAGATCCCACATGTGGTTCTTCATCAAAGAAGAATATTCCTCCTCCATTGCACTATCCCATTCTAAATGTCCTGTTGCCTCTGCAAATGACCGAGGATTAGTACTAACAGCATGATTGAGTAGGCTGGAACCTGTAGTATGAGAACATGTGTGACAAGATGTGGATGGGTCACTAGCTAAAGATCTTGCAGCATCAACAGTAGCTCAAGCCCATTTAGGCATTTGGGGATGATCCTGTGGTGTAGGGATATTGGGATCACCATGATCATCATCCTCATCATCTGTGAAAGAAAGTGGAGATGAAAAGGGAGTAGTGGGAGTTGGAGGAGGTGCTGGAGGTGAGGAATGAACTGTAGGAGGGATCTCATCAAATTGGACATCTCGTCAAAATAGGACCTCTCTGGAATCGGGATCAAATAACCTATAAGTCTTAACATCCTCGCAGTAGCCAACAAAAATCAATGGTCGGCTCTTTGGTTCCATTGCTTTCCTCTGAGTAGAAAGAACAAATGCATATGTTGTACTCCCAAAAACTCTGAATGATGATACATCAGGCTTGACACGGGACCAAACCTCCTTAGGAGTCATATGTCGAAGTGCCTTGTGAGGCATCCAATTTTGAATGTAGTTGGCACAATTGATTGCCTCTACCAAAAAACATGAATCTATGGACCTAAACTGAATCATACAATTTTCCATCTCTCGAAGGGTTCTGTTCTTTCTCTCGGCAACACCATTCTACTAAGGAGTGTAGGGCACTAAAAACTAATGCTGAAGACCATGCTTAGAACAAAAATCTCTAAAATCCTAGTTCACATACTCCCCCCCATTATCTATGCATATGCACCAAATAGAATGTCCAGACTGCTTCTCTATAAATGCCTTAAAAACTCGAAATGAGTCAAAGGCATCAGACTTGTACTTAAGAAAGTAAACCCATGTGCATCTGGAGAAGTCATTAATGAATGTAAGCACATATCTAGCACTTGAAAAAGGAGTAGGAAATGACATGAGGTCACTATGAATCAGCTCCAAAGGTGCTAAAGCACGAGTGGCTCCTCCATGTGGAAAAGAATCCCTATGTTGCTTGCCAAGTGCATATCCCTGACAAACACCATCTGGACAGGAAATTTGGGGAAGCCCAAGAACAAGTGCCTATGTGCTCATCTACTGTAGATATCTGTAATTGACATGCCCAAAACATTCATGCCAAAGTCTACTTACTGAATCTGCATGTGCAACTAAACATGAACCTGTGTCATCAGAAGACTCAAATCCATCAAATCTGCAGAGGCGTGAGGCAGAGTCAACACTCTCAGTGGGTACAATCATCTCTAGATCATGCAAGTCTTGAATAACCACATCATGTGGTGAGAACTCAACTATCTTCCCAGAGCCAGAGTGGCAAATCTAATAGATAGACAGAAGGTTCATCAAAATATTAGGAACACAAAGTACATCCTATAGAGAACCCCCGACCAAAGCAATAGTGTCGGAACCCAAAACTAAAAGTTGTGAAGAGTTCCCAACTGTAATCTGTGTGGTTGCACAAGGAGCAAGTGAAGTAAGCAACTTAGGAGTGTTTGTTAAGTGGTGAGAAGCCCCAGAATCAAGAATCCATAAAGGCACTGAAGGCGTAGCTTGTGCAGAAAGAGCATGACCTTTCCCTATAGATGGAGATGAAGACTGAGGAGCAGAAATGTTATGCTCCTTCATGGCTTCCTCTAAAGCCTCTAATCATTTCCAACACCTGGAAATTGAATGTCCATCTTTCCCACAAAAGTTGCAGTTCTCACTGGATTTCTTCTTGGTCTTGGAGGTAGACTCACCCGACTTTGAAGAATCTTTACCCTTGGGAGGGTTTTCTGGAGGATTAGCTAGAGGATCAGATTTGGATGTGTCTTTCTTTGATTTTCCTTTCTTCTTAGATTTCCCCTTAGAATTTTGAGCAACCAATGCTTGGCTAGAAGAGCCAGAGCCATCCACCTACTGAATCTTCGCCTGTTCCCTAGTCAACTTGTCATAAAATGTCCCAAATGTAGGCATCCTATGTCAGTCTCCAAGGGCATCCATGGTGGAGTAGAAAGTAGAAGAAAAGACCTGATACTGCCCCTTCAGCTTTGAGAGTATCAAAAATATGCACTCATTATCCGTTTTGTTCTTCCCACATCCTTGTAAAACTGCACGTAGGGATTTGAACTTCATCAGAAAGTCCTCAATGGTGGGAAAGTTGCTTGGTGACAAAGAAGTCAATTTTGCATCCAAATGAAGTGCTTGGAACTCATTCACCTGTCCAAACAAAGTCTAAAATCTCTGCCAATAAGCCCTTGGAGTAGTCAAACCATCCAGGTGAAACAACAAACTGTTTGAAATGTTGAGTGCAATCAGCCCCATGGCTTCATCCATCTTGTTCCTATGTTGTAGAACCTCATAAGGTCCTATAAGATTAGGCTAATTCTCATCCAGACAAGACCATAGACCTCTTGACATTAGAAGCCTAGTCATTTGTGCCTTCCAGGTGTGGTAGTTGTGTGATGTGAGATGGGATATAGATGGATCCATCATTGAGAGAAAGAAGAAGACAGAAGTAGAAGGGTCTTAACTGAAGTAAATTATAGAAAAGAAAGGCACCCCCCCACAAACGTACAAGAATATCTCACAAATACCACAAAAACAACTAAGAAAAGAAAAAAAATTGGAAAAGAACCTGGATTTGTTGATGCAGAATAGGAGGAAACACAAGCCTCTACTTTGACACCAAAAATGGAAGCCCAAATGAACTCAGAATCTAATGAAACTAGCACCAATGTCTCCACCTCTGAGTCATCTTTTCGACACTTCTTTTGAATAAAAAAGGACCTCCTTATGCTCAAGTTATAGCCAAAAGATTGACTGCTGCTCCAAAAATGCACTTGCTAGAAAATTACAGACACTATCTTAAATTTGATGGTCGTATACCCATCACAGGACCGTCGCCAAAACAAAATGTCACCAAAAAAATGTCATCAACTCCCAGGAAGCGATGCCAGCAAGCTAATAAATGACATCAGCATCTGAGAGTGACATCAGCTATTAGAAAGCTGATGTTAGCAAGTTTGAAATGCCGCAGAGTGGCAGTGGAGCAATATCCATCAGCGGCGCTCTTGCATGGCAGGCTATTGGCGGCGACGGAGGACTCCACTGCGGTAGCGATGGGCTGTCGGTGGCAGCAGCAGACTCTGTTGCAGTAGCGGCAGGTGCGCAAAATATATAGGTCGAGAGCAGGTGGATGGTGGTGTTGGGGTGGCCGCCAGGTGGTGCTTCGGTGTTGCTACAACGGTCGCTTTTTTTTTTTAAATTCTTTTTTATTTTTCGTCCATATAGTCCATACGACAGTGACCTGGAGGCTTCAAAAAATCTCCAAAAATGTCGTGTGTCCAAAATCAAAAAAATTTATATGAATTCTGACTATAAACAACCTTTCGAATCCAATGGCGGCATCTGTTTGGGCTGAAAATGCTCTGAAAAATTGCTCTACCCCTGATTTGAAGAAAAATTGCACAAACAAATTAGGGTTTGTGACTTCAAATCATGGCTTCGAAAATCCTTCGAACAAGAAGCAGTAGGGAGGCTCTAATAGCATGTAGGAGTTGAGAATCCAACTCTAATAATGCACCAAGATCACCTGCAGTGCAAATAATTTGCTAAAGAAAAACCTAGAGAGAAAAGAGCTTGAAGCAAAAACCGCACAAGAATGATTCACAATAGAAAATTAGAATTGCTATGTAAAAAATGGAATGAATTTACAATGAGTGAGAGATCGCTTATAAAGGCCTCATGGAAGCTTGTAGAAAAAGTTGGAAGGAGGTAGAAGATAAGGATGAAAACTCAACACACATCCACAAAAGGTGGAAAAGATAAGTATGCCAAAGGGAACAAACTTTCGTGTTGTCAACAACTAACCTCAACATGAATTAAATACTAAGTATTAAATAAATGCATGAACCTAAGTAAGCTTAAGTAAAGAGAATAAATAATTAACAATTAATTAATTATTTACTCTAACAAGTGTTTCCCTCCATTTTTATTTGCTAGTTCTACCCTATTGGTCAGGTATGAACATTTTTCCCTATTTTTAGGATGGTAGTTTGCGATTTTGTGCCATTATGCTAGTCATTTTTTCCTACGATGTCCAAACTTAATTATTATTGGATTTTTGAGGTTCTTGTACCCAAAGGCCAAATGGTTTTAATGTCAAAGTCTTTCATTTTTTGGGGATTTTACCTCATTTTGTGTGCTGCCTATTTTCTCAGGTTTTCTTGGCATGATTTTGGTCGTCGACTTGGATTATTCATAGGATGTCACTCAGACCGTTGTTGCACTTTTATGTTTGCATTAGGATGTGTGTCACATTCATACTCTTGACTTTGTGTTCAATTGAGTGAGTTTATACCTACTATTATGGAACTCTTGGACCCTTGTTATTATTTCATAGACATTAGGATTTGTGTAGAATCCATACTCCCAAATTGAGGCTAGCTGAGTGAGTTCATGAGGTTTGGTCTTGCTACATCATTGGGATTCATGTAGAATCCAGACTCTTAGATTGATGTCAGTTGAGTGATTTCATGATGTATGGTTTTATTGTCTTTGGGATTTGTGTACAATCCATCCTCTTGAGTCTATTTTAGGTTGTGACTTTCTACTTTGTGTTCACATCTAGTCCTTGTGTTATGATCTTTGTGATGGTGGTGTGCCACACACAAGTATGTGCACATACATTTGTTAGGTGACCTATGAGGCCCAATCTTCTATGGTACTTTTAGAAGTTATGATCATTGGGGTTGGGTTGGGAATATGCATTCCTATGGGCACTCATCATTGGATGGACATGGGTAGGGTAGGGTAGCATATGGATGGGCCTTCTATCTCATAGCTTGGTGACCTTGTCACATAGCGTTGGCATAGGAAGTTTTAATTAAGTGATAACTAAAGAAAATATTGGATGGTAATCAAATTTTTTATAATAAAATGTATGTGTGGGGCCCTCTGTTGAGGAGTTAAAATGCACGATTTAAGCTCGGGCTTGTTGATGCCAAGCAACTCTCCATGATGTCAGCCCCTACTTAGTAGCCCATTGAGTGTATAACTAGGACCTATAGTTTATGCATTGTCTATGTTCTTGGTTTTAGTCATCATATTATCTAGTGTGAGTGTTAGTCATGGATGTTGTGCTTTATGTGTATTTGTGGTTGGATCATTATCTTTATCAGCACAATGAGAGTGGGCCTATAGGTTCCACATGGTTGGAAGGCATAGTTATTTGTACCACTACTAGGGACTGGTGTACAGAGATGGTTTTTTGTCCTAGTGTGGTCATTGTTGGATGTTTTCACTTGGTACTTCAGGTTCTGGAGTATGTTTCTTGTGATTTATGCTTTCATTGGAATGATTGTATATCATGTTTATATGATGTTAGTTATTGACTCATTTCTATATTATGATGATTAGCATATGATAGATGATATTATATGCTTTGTAAGATTATCTTATGCTTTACTTCTAGCATGTTAGATTTCCTTATGCTTATGTTGTAGCATGTTTTAGTAGTGATGTCCCTATTATGATAGTACCAATGATCTAAATAGTAGCTTGGGATGTTACACACGAGGGATGGCTAGGCCCATGATGATTTTATAATGCTATTGATGGTTGGGAGGAACTGCGTACTTTAGTTGTTCAATTATTGTGATGTTATTTATGTACATTGTGATGTTGCTTTTGTATATTATGATGTTTATTTCAGTATGTTCTTTTACTACTATGGTTTAGATGGATAGGTGTTCCTCTTTCTTGTTTCATGGCATCTTTTTATTTATGCACTCAAGTGTTCATTCCTCAATCCATGTAGATCTGGTACTCCTCGGTGTGGAGGAAATCTATTTCCTAGCTTTTTAGCTTTATGTTTTTTGGTTTTTTGATTTGTATCCTCATGCAAAATTGTGTTTTCTTGCATGAGAATACAATTATTCGAGTGGTGTGTTGGGTTTCCTCGTGTGGCTTGGTGAATCCTCATGCAAAACCTCACACCAGTTTGGGTGTTTTGGCTACTAAACCAAGCATGTCATCATGCGAGATGGTATTTCATCATGTGGGTCAGTGTACTTTCTTACACAAAGAGGTACTTCCTTGGGTGAGACTATTAGTTGTTATTCTCTCACGTAAAAAATAGGGGGCATCTCCATTATTTTTTAGAGAATGCAATTTGGACTTTCAAGTGCCCTTTACGATTTCTTGTCATTGCATGATTTGACATATCAAAGATTTTGTGTTGTGATGTCATCTTTGGTTTTCATTCTTGAGTTTGTGTGTCAGTTTGGTAGTGGTGTTTGGAGATTCATTGGTTTTCAGGATTGTGGTTAAGTCTTCCATTGCAGTCTTTGTGATCCCTATATGATGTTGACATGTGCATTCATACTTGTAAAAAAGAATATCTTGGCTTGTATTCAATCCTTGTTCCAATGATCTCTAGGTGGGTCATTACAACATGACTCAGTCAAAACTACATCCACTTTGTTAACCCTGTGAGCTTGGTAGACACTATTAGACTTGGTTTATACTATAGAGCTCAATTAACTCTACACTTTTCTTCATTTCCACTGACTAACTTGGTAGCCACTGCTATGCTCAGTTTGCACTAAACTTTATCTTTGAAGTTTAGTAAAAATTGTGTAGCTCAAAAAATATTTTGTAGCTTTGCAGATACTAGAAAGTGACTACTTAGTTGGTGAACAACTAAATTACTTGGTTAACACTACAAATAGAATGATAAGCTTAGTAGCAACTATAGAGCTCAATAGCAATGTAACCAATTGACTAAGTGTAAGTCACTATATAAGAATTGACCTTTATGCCAAAAATCTCCCCCTTTGGCACTAATGACAACAACATTTATCAAAACAAAAATCCAATCATTCAAAATTGTAAGTCAAAACTTCTTTTGCCATTATCCCGTGTCTTCAACTCGATTTTGACTTCTATCTATTGTGGCTTGATAACATAATCGATTTTTCCAATTTTTCAAAATTACTTGCGTAAAGGTATTTTCTACTTATTCATACTATATTTCTCCCCTGTACATATATCTCCCTTATATAAACAATATAGTATACTTTTCTTCCTTTACATATCATAAACACTACTCCCCCTTTTTGAAATAAATAACAAATGTGTATAATAACTATATGTTAATACCATAATGTGACAAGAATTCAAAATGTACCTTGAGGATGAGTATCATTGTCTTGTCCCAATTCTCCTATAATACCTTTCTTCCATGCAATGTAATATGAACTTCTACCAATAATTTCATGATGTGATCAGTGATGGAGAAGTTGTTATTATGGATGAGTGTCTTTTCATGAGAAATATGTTTTTGCAATGCATCCATGTGTGGAAGAATTGTGCCTTGGATTTTTGCAAGTGTGGGCCTGATCTAGGCTTCTTACCTTAATAGTTATGCTTATAGATTGGCCAGATATCTGATCTTTGTATATTGTGCAAAGCTATGGTTTGGGTTAAGTGACAACTAATGTCTAATTTCCTTCCTATCATCATCTATCTTGGACAATTTCTCCTTTATATCCTTGGTACTCTTCCTCCATGCTTGGGAAATCTCTCTTCTCTTTCTATTCTTGATTTGTACTCTAACAATTTGGAAGGTGAAACTGTCCTTACTACTATTTGTAACCTCAAAAACCTCAAGAAGCTTGATTTTTCTGGCAACCAACTAAATGGATCCTTACCTTCCTATCTAGGAAGTCTTTCTTCACTCATAGAGCTACATCTATGGGATAATAGGTTGAGTGGGAATATTCCATTGTCTTCTACTCTTGCTATTCTTGATTTGGTTTATAACAATTTTGAAGGTGAAACTCTCCTCACTACTATTTGTCTGTTCGACAACCTTAGCTTGGTTGATCTTTCTTATGACTAGCTGAATGAAAGCTTGCCATCATGTCTCATTAGTTTCTCTTCTGTAACTTATTTAATAATTTGTGCAAATTTTTTGAGTGATAAGATTCCATATACTTTCAAAAGATGTATTGGAAAAATAGAATAACAAAAACAAAATAGAGAAAGAAGGAACTTCCAACTTAATTTTATTGAAGAATAGATGCTAATTTATATAATATCTTGATCCAACAACATTCCTAAATGAGTGATAATTAGATTAACAAAAAACTACTTCATGATTGACAACACACACAAACTTGATAGCCAACTAAAACTTATGGAAACCTAACTCAAACATATCTACAATAAGAACTTGATTCAAACTAGAACTCTTTGACTCACACCTAAACAAAAGTTGTGCTAAAACTTATGGACACCTAACTCAAACATATCTACAATAAGAACTTGATTCAAACTAGAACTCTTTGACTCACACCTAAACCAAAGTTGTACTGTCAGCAACTCAACAAGGTTTTCCACATGTGCAACAATTATTATTGACTATTGTTGGAATATTAACTCCAACACCCCCACTTAATGTGACAACTAAAGGAAACATGACGTGTAGAAATTATACTTTGAAAATATGCTATATAGGAGTAAGAGTTTCTCATAGTTATGCAACTATCATCCAACTTCAAAACACCATTGGACACACCATCTCTACATGAAATGTCTCATAACCCTCGTAAAGATACAATTCCAAGCTTCTAGACTTTTAGATCTCCTCGAACTATTGGACACACATCTCTACATAGAATGCCTCATAACCCTCACAAAGGTATAGATTCTTTGATCATATTGCACCTCAAACTATTTGAGCATCCATCTAGCCTCTACCACATTCTTTTCCTATCTTTTTTTTTAAAAATGATCTCTTCAAAATCAAACAAATCCTTCAATGAAATTGTAATCATCTAGTGGTTCTTCTCTAGGTCTCATCTTCTTAAAAACTACTTCTCTAATAGATAAAACTTAATAGGGAGATGGCTCTAATACCACATTAGAAAAGTAGAACAACAAAAAAAAGAAGAGAAAGAAAAAACTTCCAACTTATTATTATTGAATAATAGATGCAAATTTATACAATAGCTTGACCCAACAACATTCCTAAATGACTGCTAATTAGATTAACAATAGACTACTTTATGATTGACAAACATACATAAACTTGACAACTGACAAATACTTATGGACACCTAACTCAAACACATCTAAAATAAGAACTTGATTCAAACTAAAACTCTTTGACTCACACCTAAACTAAATTTGTGTTGCTCACAACTAAACAAGATTTGTTACATGCACAACAATTATTATTGACCACTGTTGGAACATTAACTCCAACACCCCTACTTAATGTGACAACTAACCAAAGGAATCATTATGTAGAAATTATACTTTGAAAATATGTCATAGAGTAAGACTTTCTCATAGTTATGAGACTACCATCTAGCTTCAAAACACCATTGGATACACCATCTCTACATGAAATTTTTCATAGAACAACAAGAATATAGAGCATAAAATAGAGAAAATGAATAACACATTGATTTTGTCTATTGAAAATAGTATAAGAAATGCATATTTATACACAAACTAAAGCCAACTACTCTCCTATAAAAATGGAAACAAACTCTACATATAGCTATGACTAGTTTACAAAAAACTTAAAATTATTGACAAAAAACTAGAATTCTTGACAACAAACTAGAACTATGAATAGATCACTACTTGTATACAGACTCCTATTAGAACTCAAACTATGACTCTCTCTTTTTTGATTTATCCAAACATGCCCCCCTAATCAACAAGGGAATTAAGATGCACTCCTAACATATCTCTACATTTTACAAACTTTATTTTTCCCAATGACGTAGTGAATACATTAGCCATATTATCATTTGTGTTGCAGTATTGCAGCTCTATTTCTTGAGATTGAACTTTCTCTTACAAAGTGATGTTGACTTTCAATTTGATTTTCTCTTGTATGATAAACTAGATTATTGGCCATCTTGATTGTACTTTGATTGTCACATTTGATTGGAGTAGATCCATCTTTCTTTTGTCCCATATCTTCAAGAATTATCCTTCACCAAATTACTTCACAAGTAGCACGGCACAATGCTTTGTACCCAGCTTCAATAGATGAAAGATAAATAGTTGGTTTCTTCTTGTTGGTCCAAGAAACAACACATGATCCTATTTTTAATGCATAACTTGTTTTTTATTTACGATCATTTGGATCTCCTACCCAATCAAAATCAAAGTAGCCTATTAACTCAACATTCAAATGGTTAGTATATTCAATGCCAAATGATATGGTGCCTTGTAGGAATCAAAGAACTCTTTTTTTTGTATTCCAATGGGCCTCAAGAGGATTAGTCATGAATTGGCTAAGTAAGTTGATAGAATACAAAATATCAGGTCTTGTAATGGTCAAGTAGTTGAGACTTCCCACCATTTTCCTATACAATGTCCCATTGACTTCTAAAGTGTCACTGCCACAAGATAACTTGAAATTTTCTTCCAAAGGACTACATGGTGCTTTACAATCTTGCATATTGAACTTTTGGATTAACTTCTTTGCATACTTACCTTCAGTAATCAAAGTCTTACCATTTTGTTTCCACATCTCAATTTCTAAGCAATAATGCATTTCTCCAAAACCCTTCATTTCAAATATCTATGACAGAGATGCCTTGATTGCATCAATCAACTCTATAGAACTTCTTGTTATGATTAAGTCATCCACATACAAAGAAATCAAAACAACATTTCCCTGTTCATCATTCTTTATGTACAAATTTGGATCATTTTTACTCTTGATATATCCTTGTTGAAAGAAGAATTTATCAATTTTCTCATACCATGACCTTGGTTCTTGTTTGAGACCATATAATGCCTTTTAAAAATTGCATACCAAATTCTCTTTTCCCTATTTTACAAAACCTTTAGGCTGAACAAGATAAGTTTCCTCTCTTAAATCACCATATAAAAATGTTGATTTAACATCTATTTGATGATGAACCCAATCAAATTTATTAGAATAATATTTGTTTTAGCTACTGGTGCAAAAGTATCTTCACAATAAATTCCTTCCTTTTGTGAGTACCATTTTGCAACTAATCTAGCTTTGAATTTATTAATAGTTCCATTAGCATTAAAATTTACTTTGACCAATCATTCAAAACTAATAGGAATTTTATTTGCTCAAAATATAGTTAGTTCCCAAGTTTCATTATTCATAATTGAAACATATTCTTCATGCATTGCATTCATCCATTCTTTATGATTCTTAGCTTCTTCAAAATTTTGAGGCTCATCTACACTCATTATTTGAGTCATTAAGCCATAATCATTATACCTAAATGGTGCCTTGATTTTCCTTATAGATCTTCTTACTACTTCATTATTGTATGGAGTGGCCTCAACTTAACTTGTCTCATGCCCATTTTTATCATGAGTTTGTTGTTCTACAATATCTAAACTTACATTGTCTACTTCAATTAGCATTAATCAAATGATTTTGTCCACATTTTCTTCATCTTGAGCATCATCTACAAATTCATTAAATACAACATATCTACTAGAAAATACCTTATAAGTAGTAGGATTATACATCTTGTAGGCCTTGGAATCAATACAATAACCAACAAATATACATTTGAATGACTTTTCATCATGTTTCCTTCTATTCTCTTTTCAAATATGACAATATGCCTTACTTCCAAAAATTCTCAAATGACTAACAACTAGCTTAATTCTAAGAAAAGCTTCATAAGGAGTTTTTTTTACAAGATACTTGGGAGGTATTCTATTTAGCAAATAAACAACTATATTAACCACTTCAGTCTACACATTATTAGGGAGATTCTTTTCTTTTACCATAATCCTAGCACATTCAACAAGTGTTCTATTTTTCCTTTGAACAAAACCATTTTGTTTAGGACTATGGGCCATTGCATATTGCTTAAGAATGCCATTATCTTTACAATATTTGACAACACACAAATAAAATTTATAGCTAACTGAGACTTATGGAGATCTAACTCAAACAGATCTACAATAAGAACTTGACTCAAACCAAAACTCTTTGATGATGTCCTCCTTGAAGTAATTTGATGTTTCTAATAACACCTTAAGTGGCTCTATCATCGATTCCTTGGGAAACCTCTCTTCATTGAAAAGTTTGTTTATATTCCATAGCTAACTGAGTAGTCCTATCCTTGATTTCTTGGGAAATCTCTCTTTGTTGGAGAGATTGGATCTATCCTTCAACCAAGTAAGTGGTTCTATCCTAGTTTCCTTAGATAATCTCTCCTTGTTGGAATGTTTGGATGGATTTTACAATCAATTAAATGGAACTCTTCCCTCCTCATTTTTAAGGCTCTCCTCCCTTACTAAGCTCTATGTTGATGGGAATGCATTCTGCAAGGAAAATGCTTCCTTCACACTACCCTCTTCACTTCAAAGTATTTTTCTATTGGTAGATGGTCAACAAGTAACTATAGAGGCTTTCTTTTACAACCTTGCTAGATTGACAAGTCTGGCCTTGTCAAATTGTGTATATAATATCAGTACCACTTGAATTACCTCATTCCAATTGCTCTAGTTATCTATGATAACATGTAAGATTGATGATCAATTTTTGTTATTAATTTCAACTCAGTTCTCACTTATAGAGTTAAAATTGGTTGGCAAGAATCATATTGGAGAGATTCCTTCATGGATACTAGATATGAATATTATTTTCATCAATCTTACAAAAGATAATCTCCAAGGTGAACTTTTGCTAAATACATCAAGTGTGAATTCATTGACAACACTTGATATGTCAAAAAATGCATTCTATGGTCAGATTCCATCAATTTGGCCTCCTAATATAACTATACTATTACTTAATGATAATTTGCTGATAGGAAATATTTCTCAAAACATATAGGTTATCTCTTCATTAGAGATTGCAAACTTTGCAAATAAAAATTTTAATAGAATAATTCCTCCAAGCTTCAATTACTTAACTTGGGAAATAATAATTTTAGGGGAATGATTCCTTATGACTTTGGTAAATTGAGTGAACTGAAGTCCCTAGTCATAGAAAATAATGAGCTGAGTGGACCATTGCCTTCATCCATATCAAATTACATAAGATTGTATTTTTTAGATGTTGGGAAAACATCTTTGGATGAAAAATTCAAAATTTAATTGAAAATATTTCACAGCTAAAACTATTAGAAATGAAGAAGAATAACTTTGTTGATGGTATCCCTACTAAGATTGGGCAAGTGAAGAACCTACAAATCTTGGACCTTTCTTTGAATTAACTTTCACGTTTGATACCACATAACATTTTTAGTTTACAAACATTGATGGCAGAAAACCATGAGGAATTTTCCAAGGTTCAACTTCTAATAAGAGCATAGTCCTTGTGGATTTAATACACATATAAGAATGGATTGGCTATGAATTCCAAAAGTAGAGATGAGCAGTACACATATTTTTTCTCCAACATGATGAGCATAAATCTTTCACACAATCAATTGTGTGGGGATCTTCCATCAAATTTAGGGAAATTGAAGGGATTGAAGTTTCTCAACATTTTCATAAGTAGTTTAAGTGGTCTTACTCCAAATAGCATTGTACAAATGACTTGGTTGGAAATATTAGACTTTTTTGCAAATTATTTTTCTAGATATATTCCTTCAAATCTAGCTTCTTTGAACTATTTGCAAGCCCTAAAATTTTCCAATAACAAACTTGTAGGGAGTATACCACAAGGAGGACACATAAAAAACTTTTACTAAATCATCATATTTAGGCAATCCAAATCTTGGGGTTGTCCATTTCTAAAGAAATGTTCTTGGCCTAAATTTACTCCTAGGCCTCCTCACATCTATATAGCTCTTACTAGAGAAGAGAAAAACTAAGAAGTATCTGGTATGTCATTGGAGTGGGAATGTCATGTGTAGTAGGTTTTACCATGGTATTGGTAGTTATTGTATCGAAAAAAAAATATTCTAAGAAAGTTGATAAGATTTTGAAAATATTTTTCCCATGCATCCCCAATTTGACATTGTAAAACTTCTTTTTTCTATGGTGATCTAATATAAAAACACTATAATTCTATAGGAAGTATGTAGAATTTGGCTTAGACTATAGCACTATATATTGGATAAAAATTTACTTCTTCATAGTAGGACAAACAATGAAGAGCTTTGACACCATTTCATCTAGAGAACTCCTAGAGATAGGAAGTTCAAGTTGAAAGAGAAGTTGGAGCTCCACAAAGCTTGTCTTGGTTTGGTGAGATTGCCATATTTAATTTGAAAAGGTAAGTGACCTCTCTAGCATATACTACAACATGGCTTGCACTTCAACTAGGTGATTGTCTCTTTAGATTACATGTATTTTTAATTCTATTGTCCCCAAATGACATTTATAAATTTGAGGGATTATTAATTGTAATCTACAAGATATAGAACTAGTATCTACTACTCTTCAAACTAATGTAGCCAGTTTGACAAATCACATAATATTTGTTTTATTTACTATGTGTGTGTTCTTTTCTGAGGATCCATTTGTGATATTTTCTTTGTTTCTAAATTTTCTCAATTCTTCTAAGATGGCTCCCCATTTTTCATGAAAATATTATATGATCATTCAATTAGATAGCAATGATTTGAAATCTTATTCAATATGTCACACAATTTCTCTTTCTAGGAATGTCTTATTAAAAGTTCTATTTTTAGATTTCTATAACAAGCATTATATTATTACCATTCTATTTATCGTAACATGTTTCTTATTATATTTTTTGGATACTCAAAAAAATCATATACCCAATGATTGGTGATAGAAGCTAATATACACAATTTTTTGGACAAACATTAGAATTTTTGTAAGGACTATCCCTGCAAAATCAATGTCATGTCAACAATCTCCATATAATGTAGAATATTCAATAAGAGTCAGAGTCATTTGAAAATTGACCAATCAACATTAGTTGATTAACTATCATTAAATGTAACAAAATGATACATATACATATATGCTAAAATCTAAAAGGATACCATAATTCAATTACAAAAATTCCAAGATGTACTGATTATGTTATCAATTTTAACAAAAGCTCTAGAACCTATCTAAGAATAGAATGGTGAGAATATTGTAGAAGGGCTTTACCACCCTACCATGAAGCTATTAAGCTTCTCTAGAATCTTTCTTGACATCAAAGATACACAACCCAACAACGAGGAAGACTAAAAAAGAAAAACTAACAAGAAAGTAATGGAGTTGTGTAGTAATGAGAAATCATATTCTAAAACTAATATACTACACAGACACTCACAAAACTACATAATTAGGTCATTATCCATCTTATCATACTTAAAAGAATTTATCCTTATTTCCAATTCACATCATAACCATGAGAAATGCATATGTAACATGTAAAATAAGAATCATAAGAAATCCATAATGTCTTATCCTAAATAGGCCATGTAAAATCATCATGAAATCATTATATGACTTTACCAGCCTATCATCTTCAATATCATACCTTGTCAAATCTAATTCCATTCCATACATACAGAAACATTACACCAAGAATTTGATTTAACACATAACACATCATGATTCTCATTTGCATTCTATACATATAAAGGAACGTAAACATCCACTTAATTATCAACCATGTCAATTTCATAACACTTCCTTTATTTATCGATATAGTTTGATATGCCATTTACTTTAAGAAACTTTAAATATGGGAAACATAGTAATGATAAAATAGTCACTCTTCTTCGATAATGGAAACATCTATATTCAATATATGGCATGTACACTATGGAACAAAAAAAAATTAAGGAAGCAAAAAAATCCTCTTATTCTTTATTGACATATTAATGCTTTCCATACTTCAAAAACATGTGATCCTTTCTCCTAGTCTTCTAATATTAATAGTTAATGAATTATTTTCCTTAAATAGTGTGTGTTTTTCTCTACTCTCTCTAGGCATCATCTAAGAGTTTATAAAATTTAAACTATTCTTATTACAAACCATTTGACATAACTCATGGGCCTTCAATTGTTACAAATTCTACCTTTATAGAGTTTAGTACTATAAGTATCATTTTTCTTGAAATTGCATTTGTCGTAGAATATTGATTGACAATAATGGTTTATGCATTTGATGACTATTTTTTCTTAGCAACTCTTACAACTCCTAAAAAGTGTTCAAACTAAATGCAATTTCCTTATTAAGACATTTGTTCCAAGCTTTTGAGTTAGTAATGGATGTATTTGATGGAGGATTCATCATTAAACCATCATTTAACACAAGGGACTACTTTGCTATGATTACTATTACATATTTTTTTCATTTGATAGCTATTGTTTACTTGGTAGAATGGACAAGTCCAACCCCTACACAATTTGACCCATTTGCCTTATAGGTAACTAGCTAGGCCTTTTAATTTACTAAGTTCATTTGCTTAAGCAGATAGAGCAACTCGAATTCCAAGAAAATTTACAATAATATGCTACTAACATCTACCAACATAAAAATTTCCATTCATTTCTACGCACACATAACTCTAAAATGAAGCACGAATATCAAGCATTTGACAAAATAATTAATAATAAGGAACCTAGGTTAATGCTAGTCATCAATTTGCTACTCCAATATTTTGCCAAAACCTTCTCCCTTTTCAGCCCCAAATTGGTGTATCCATTCCATGGGTCTCTAGGGGTTGCATTGATAGTGTAGCTCCTTTCTAGCATATTTTTGACTAGCCATGATCTGATGTATCCCACTATTCTAGTCACACACGCTTGTTTTATATTCTATTTGCTTTTTCTAGCACCACACACAAGATAGTGGAGGTTTCTTGAGTCTTTGGAGTTCAGAGAAAATTACTTAACATGACTCTCACATTTGATATTCCAAGTTATTCATACTATGTGATCCTATATCTCTCTCCCAGTGTATACAGAGTTTTTTGAAAAAATGATATTGGGATGAAAAGGTCTAGAAAATGAAGCAGGTCCAACCAAAAACCAAAATTCAACTAGAATGACAACTTGCGCAAATTCCATGCCAAAAGAAGCTTACCATTTCACCATGAATGCCATTGAGTCTTCAATAAATCCATATCCTTTGGCTCCATAACAATCTACATCAAAACCAACTAAACTACCATTGCTTTTTACTGGCATTTTCTTATGCCTAGTCTTTTTAGTGGGAGGGGTAGGTTTTCTCTTAGCTATTTTTGAGCCACCATCTTCATGGAGGCATTATATTAAAAGTAGAAATAAATCAATGCAATGAGCCTTTAATTAAGGCATCCCTTCCTACAAGGAGGACAAGAATGGTTGGCTTTCTAAACTCTAAGAGTTTCAATGCAGTTTAGTGCAGGCTATATCAATTATATGAGAGAAATAGTGCCCAAAACATACAAGTCTTCTCTCTACTCCAAACAATGGTCAGGTGGGCTCGTTTACCACCATAAAATGGAAACACAAGAGACAGCCCTAACTTTCTCTTCATATTGGATTAGGTGTACATAAAAAAACCCTAGATGCGAAACATGATTGGTATTATATATATATTTCCAAATTCATAACTAATCTATTAATTGATTTAAGAAATTTTTTTAGAGCAGGATTAGTGCATTAAATTAATAGGTTTGAAATTAACTACATTCATTTTAACAATAACAATCAATCACTAATGCCAATTTTAATTTTATAAACAATAAGAATTTTTTAGAATAAAATCCATGTGGAATTAAGTTCACTGATTTATTTGTTTTGAGGGAAAACAGGTTGTAACATCCTTCCTCCCTTAGGAGATGCATCATCCTCAATGCTTGATCAATATTGCATCCATAACCAAAGAGAACACTTTTTCACAATTTGACTTCCATTGTTTCAATGCTTAAAATTATGCATATTTTCTTATTAATATACTATAAGAATCAACAAGATTGTGCACCATCTACTTAAACAAAATTGACAAATTTATCACTTGAAGGAAATCTATTTACATCTAGATACATTAACATTCAACCTTCCAAAGATAACATTAAGACATAATTGAAGTAACACAGTTCATGATAAAACATACATACTTAAATAGGCATATGAATTATTTAATCATTTGAAGAATTTTCCTATGTGAGTCTGTGAATTCCATTATATCTCTATAGTTTTACAAGGTTAGACTACCTCTCTTCAACAATATTCTCCCTTTCTTATGATGTGTCATTCCCTTTGTTGCATTACAAGAACAACACAAAAGTATCAATCCATCATATGTCATAAACCAAATCAAATATCAAATGACATATCTAATCAAATACTTCCTTATCTCCACAATTTTCAAAATTATAGTAACATATTACCTTACAATTTTATGATATCACACATATACTTATGATTACTTATCATACCTTGGAACACATGGATTTGACCCCACTAGTAGGTACTTCATATCCACTTGTTACCATACTTATACACATACACTCATAGTGGTTTTAGCCCATGCACAAAATTAGTATTCAAATATTAGGAGTCAACATTTTTCCTTTAACTTTACAATTTCTTAACTCATCTTTTAATCACATCTTAATCATGAGTAACTTAAATAATCAACAATACACCATCTAACATGTGGTGCTCACTAAGTGAGTAATTGTCCACATTAATAGACTAGTGCCCATGAAACATAATCAAGTAACGCAATCCCATTACATATAACTCATCCTCATTTGAACCATCATGAAATATAATGACATGCACATATAACATCATTAATATAATCATCATTATGCATCTAAATTCTTTTAAAAGTTGACATCCAAATGTATTTACATCATAATGTGTCATATAGCTAAGAATTAAGGACATACATCTAATCAATATGATAAATAAATGGATGATATAAAGGTCACATAGTCATATGTATCAAAGAAACATTGATCCAAAGTTTAAGTCAAATACAATATGACTAATTCTATGTCGAACAACATTTTGGCAAGGAGTCAAACAGATAACTCAAGATGACCAATTGTAAATCATCATTCATTGACCAGGTTGAATAAATAAAATGAGTCAACAACTTTCTGTAAAGTAGAAGTCACATGCATGGTGGATCATTACATAAACATACCACCAATGCAAAAATATTTCTAAAAAGATTAGATAACAAAAGGATCTTTACATACCCCTTTTTTTTCATTCTCATAGGAAGGCCATATTTTCATAACTTTCCACATGCACCAAAACATCAAGTCAGGTTAGTCAAAACTTGACTACACCTAGTTGAATCAACAAGTAGATACAATATCTTCTAATTAATTATGATACTTCATTCTACTTTCCAATTTACATGTCAAAATGATAGGTGCAATAAAAAATACATTTCATAAGTCTTTTCAACCAAATTGTCAAGCATAACATATCATCACATGAATTTGACATACAAGAATATACTAAAGAAGTTGACCTACATGTCAAACATTATTTCATCATATGTAATTACCATGTCCTACTAAATGATTTTCACATAATCAATCACAAGAAATATAGATATAATCAAGCAAATCCTAGTTTGAGTAATCAATAATTATTTCATTAATCATACTCAAAGATTAACAAATAATTATTCATTTAAGAATGCAACATATGAAATTATCCAAGGATGTTGACCTACACATCATCCATCCATCAAAATGCATTATTTAATAAATACATGAAGTACAATTTAAAGGATTATACCTCAATGAGAATCATAGAAAATGTCAACCTACATGTCACACATGGAGCAATAAGCACATCATACAAGTCCAATACCATCTAGCATATTATCTGCACCATTAAGTAAATCATCTAGGTATGCTCAACAATCACCTACAAGGATCAGTAAATCCAATTTTTATCAATTCAATTACCTTAGGCCCTCAAGCCCATCTTTTCACCATAGTGTCTTAACCAACATATAAGAACAAGTTATGATTTATGTCATTCACGCCATTAAATCACCATATAAAATATGGTTTGAGGTGCTTTCTTGCCTAACCATGAAGCCTTACACTTCCATGGGATTCTATCTAATGCATAACATGCCCAAATAATACAAAATGTACTTCCTTATGATCCTAGCTAACATGTAGAATTCCCAATCTAGCAATGCCTTCACAATACCACATGTAATTTCTATGGGATCCTACCTAACATGTAGAATTCCCAACTTGACAATGCCCAACAATGCAAAAAGTAGGAGGTATCTGGTGCAATCATGAAACATACTATTTCCCACATATGTCCAAGTAGCCATAAACAAGGAAAATTTTCAATCTAGCCCCTCATCACACAAAAGTTCATGAAAACTAAACAAAATAAAATGAAAACCCAATTCACATAAAGCACAATGACTCTCACTAGTCACCAAGAGGGAGTAGATGTTTAACAATACCTTACGTCCAAGAGTCATCAAGATCATGACCAAACATCATATGTGTCACATGCAATTTATCTTGATAATCAAATATTTCCAAATGCACAATGGAACATTAAATACTCTTTCAAATAAAATCCATGTTCTTCCTACTTATCATACTAGTTTACTCAATGAACCTCATGAATCTAGCATAACATAAAAAAATAACTTCTTGACCACATGTGCATCACATGTTCTTTACATAATAAAAAGACATTTCCATTGCTATCACAAGCCAAATCTTCATTTGGTAGGCACTCATAGCCTAGTTCAAAAGTCAACCATCATTTGACTATCTCAACAATTAATAGAAATTCACACCCTTCTTGCATCACATATGCAAAGAAATAAATACTTCAAGTATACCACAACAATAGGTATTTTATACCTTCACATTATTTAAACAAAAATATAATTATAACCATATGAAGTTCACAAATTACCAATCATTCCATAAAATTTTCATTTTGACAATCTTCAAAGTAGTGCAATTTCAACTCAAAATCATGACATGCATAAGGAGCATCATATTCTTCTATGTAAAAAGTAATCACAACTGAGACACAACATGCAACCCATGTCATCAAATCATACAACATAAAAGTAAACTAGTTGAGTTACAATTGTGTGTCTAGCATAGTGAACTCAAGACCCAAGTGTGGAACCAAGAGCTCTAATACCATATCTAAGAACTACCCCTACAAAACCAATGCCACATCATCAATCTCCATATAATGCAGAATATTCAATCAGAGTTAGAGTCATTTGAAAATTGACCAGTCAACATTAGTTGATTAACTATCATTAAATTTAACAAAATGATACATATACATATATGCTCAAATCTAAAAGGATACCATAACTTAGTTACCAAAATACCAAGATGTACCAATTATGTTGTTGATTTTGATAGAAGCTCTAGAACCTATCTAAGAACATAAGGACAAGAATATTGTTGGAGTGCTTTAACAACCTGCCACGAAGCTATTAAGCTTCCTCAGAATCTTTCCTAAAATGAAAGATACCCAACCTAGAAATGAGGAAGACTAAACATAATTAGGTCAATATCCATCTTATCATAATTAAAAGAATTTATCCTTATTTTCAATTCACATCATAACCATCAAATATGCATATGAAACATGTAAAATAAGAATCATAAGCAATCCATAATGTATCATCCTTAACATGCCATGTAACATCATCATGAAATCATTATAAGACTTTACTAGCCTATCATCTTCGACATCATACCTTGTAAAATCTAATTCCATTTCATACATATAGAAAGATTACACCAAGACTCTTATTTAACATATAACACACTGTGATTCTCATTTACATTCTATACATATAAATGAATGTAAACATCCACTTAATTATCAACCATGTCAATTTCATGACACTTCATTTAATTATTAATATAGTTTGATATGCCATTTACTTAAAAAAACTATAAATATGGGAAACATAGTAATGATAAAATATTCACTCTTCTTGGCTAATGGCAACATCTATATTCAATATATGGCATGTGCACTATGGAACAAAAAAAGATTAAGGAAGCAAACACAACCTCTTATTCTTTATCAACATATTAATGCTTTCCATACTTCAAAAGCATGTGATCATTTCTCCTACTCTTCTAATATTAATAGTTAATGAATTATTTCCCTTGAATAGTGTGTATTTTTCTCTACTCTCTTTAGGCATCATCTAAGAGTTCATAAAATTTAAACTATTATTATTCTAAACCATTTCACATAACTCGTGGGTCTCCAAGTGTCATAGATTCTAGCTTTATAAAGCTTGGTACTATAAGTAACATTTTTCTTGAAATTGAATTTGCCCTAGAATATTGATTACCAATAGTAGTTTATGCATTTGATGACCATTTGTTCTTAAAAGCTTTGAACATCTCATAAAAAACTGTTCTAACTAAATGTGATTTTCTTATTAAGATATTTGTTCCAAGCTTTTGAATTAGTAATGGATGCATTTGAAGAGGGAGTCCTCATTAAATCATCATTTAACACAAGGGACTAATTTTTTGTAATTACTAATGGTCTACATACTTTGTCCATTTGATGGCTATTGTTTATTTGTCAGAATGGACAAGTTCGATGCCTACACAATCTGACCCATTTGCCTCACAGGTAACTAGCCATGCCTTTTATGTTACTGAGTTCATTTCCTTAAGTAGATACAGTGGTTCAAATTCCTATTGGAATTTACAAATGGGAAGTATACTTCTGAGGGTGGGGGGGTGTGAATCAAAAGTACTAAACTCTACCAATAAAACTTTCAACTTTAAAACATTGCATGCATAAACATATAGAAATAACGTGTAAAGAAAATGCATCCATACAAACACTTTACACCAGATATGATTACCTAGAAACCCTCCAATGAGAAGGTAAAATTGGATTGGCAATGACACCCACAACTCTTCACAACTGTAGCAATAAAGTTCACTTGTTAAGGTTAAATGTTTTGACCATTCTCATGGTCTTCCCTATGAAAGGCCTACCCTATTAAAGGCTTACAAGGATTGTTAGATCCTACCATATTAAAAGATTTTAACACCTTGTTAGAAGTGTGCCTAGCTAAAGGACTTTAGAACACTCACTTGGAATGTCACCCTATTAAAGAATTTATACAATGACTGTTAAATCAACCTAAGTACATAGAATTTCATTATATTGTAATAATTGTTAGAGAGTACAGTAAAATTTTTGATCTAATACACTTACAATCTAATATTGCTGATTTTAGATCTCAATTCAATCCTTCTAATCTGGTACGAAAATACTATTTATCTTGATACTTTGTTCTACTAACTAATTTTGCAATTCAGTCCTTCTTCCAAGTCTCCTTCAACTTGATCAATTCACCCCTTTCAATTCCTTCAAATCTTTCCTTAGCATTATCTCCTCACATGCATTCTCTCTCAGACTCTCTATAAAGTATGGCGTTTCATCTCCTTTAAAAGGATTTCGTGACTTAGGTATAAATCTATGATTGAGATTCATCCAACTTTCCCACTTAATTCTCTCCATTTTTCTTATTGGTTGCATGTTGATTTCATAGGGAATCCAAATAGATTTGATCTTGTCTCTAAGCTTCGAGATCTATCCATATGTCATCTCAAAAATGGTTTAGATCTTAGTTTGTGAAGACACAAACTCTTATGTCAATTCTCTGTTGCTTGACACTTGTTGATTACTGATGCTTGACACTTGCTAAAATTCTATCTTTCTTGACATCTGAACATGCTCAACATCTATTATTCACTTGACACATATACTCACTTAGAAATGTCTATTTGCTCAGCATCTATTGTTTACTTGGCACATGAGTGACTCAGCACTGATTGCACTTGGCATCTATATTATACTTAGCACAAAATTAAAAAAATTCTTAAGTGTGTTGACACTCAATTGTCAAAACCAATTTGAGATCAACAATTCCAAGAAAATTTACAATTATACACTACTAACATCTACCAACAAAACCATTTCCATTCATTTCCACACACTCATAACTCTGAAATGAAGCATAAATTTCAAGAATTTGACAAAAGAATTAATAACAAGGAACTTGGGTTAACCTAGTAATTATTTTTCTACTCCAATATTTTGCCAAAACCTTCTCCCTTTTTGGCCCCAAATATTTGTGTACATTCCATGGGTCTCTAAGTGTTGTAGTGATAGTGTAGCCCGTTTCTAGCATATTTTTGACTAGCCATGATCCAATATATCCCACTGCTCTAGTCACACACACATGTTTTATATCTTGGTTACTTTTTATATAACCATGCTTAAGATAGTGGAGGTTTCTTGAGCCTTTGGAGTTTGGAGAAAAATACTGAACATGACTCTCCCATCTAATATTCAAAGTTATTCATACTATGTAATTCTATATATCTCTCCCACCATATACAAAGTTTTCTAAAAAATGATATTAGGTTGGCAAGGTCTAGAAAATGAAATCAGTCCAACCAGAAACTAAAATTTAGCCAAAGTGACAACCTCCACAAACTCTATGCCACAAGCATCTTGCCATGTCACCATGAATGCCTTTATGTTGTCAATGAGTCCATCTCCATTGGCTCCATAAGAATGCACATTAGAAGTAGCTGAACTATCATTTCCTTTCACTGGCATTTTCCCATGCCTAGGATTTTTAGCAGGAGGGGCAAGTTTTCTCGTAGCTATTTTTGAGCCAGTAGCTTCATGGAGAAATAATAGTGTAGGTAGCAATAAAACAATGCAATGGGACTTTAATGAAGGCATCCCTTCCTGCAAGGAGGACAAGAATGGTTGGTTTTCTGAACTCTGAGAGTTTCAATGTATTTTAGTGTAGGTTATATCAATTATATGAGACAAATAGCACCCAAAATGTACAAGTCTTCTCTCTGCTCCAAACAATGGCTAGGTGGGCTCATTTACCACCATAAAATGGAAACACAAGAGATAGCCCCAACCTCCTCTTTGTATTGGATTAGGTGTATAGAAAAAAACCCCCAAATGCAAAATATGATTGGTATTATATATATATATATATATATATATATATATATATAGATATACATATATATATATATATATTTATATACATATATATACATATGTATATATATGTATATATGTATATATGTATGCATATATGTATATATGTATACATATACATATATACATATATATTTATGTGTGTGTGTGTGTGTGTGTGTATTTCCAAATTCATAACTAATCTATTAACTGATTCAAGAAAGTTTTCGAGACGAGGATTAGTGGTGCAAATTAATAGGTCTAAAATTAACTACATTCATTTTAACAAGAACAATCGACCACTAATGCCAATTTTAATTTTATAAACAATAAGATTTTTTAAGAAGAAAAATCCATGTGGAATTAAGTTCACTGATTTATTCGGTCTGAGGGAAAACAGGTTGTGACAATTTTACTTATCTCTAAGAAAACTCATAGTTAAACCTAATGTTTTCTATTTGGATTAAGAGAAACTATTGTAAATTCAAATTTGAGTAATAATTCTACTAGAAATTGAAGAGATGTTTTTAATTATAAGTTTTTATTTTACGCAGAATTCAATTTATGTTTTGTCTCAAAAGTATTTCATCTTTCACAGAGTTGCATCTATCTTAGGTTACAATGATTCAAGATTATAAATTAGTCACGAGTCTCCAGAAAAATGGTAAATGTGAGCCTCTCATGTGAGCTCTTAGGTTGAAATCTACTTGAGCTTAACACACAATAATAATTAATCTTGGCAAATAATAATAAATAAATAAAGTAGGCTTCTGCTCATTATATATAAAAAAAGAATTCTTAAATTTAAAGCTAAAAATATGAATGTTATTAGAATTGTTCTAAATATTGTAGTTGAAGAAAATGTACATCATGAACAAGTAGATGTAAAGATAACATTTCTCCATTGATAATGGTAGACCAAGATAATATAAGGTATCATTTGATTCATGTGTTTAATTTATGAAGTTGCATGATTAAATGTATATCATGGGTATATGCACCGAGTTGTGGTGCCAAAAAGGTGACAACTCTTTTTTTTTTCTATTTTAAATTAGCGCGTATGTGCTTTTAAAAAAGTGAATTTTTATAGATGGGCTACATACCCACAACCCATCATTTTCATCTCTATTTTTTTGCATTCCTACACTAGCAGTGTATATGTGAGTTCAAGAAACAAAGATTTTTGCCATCCCCATTGCCAATATGCCTCCTCGTCGAGAAAATCTGAGATCACAAGCACACCCATGTTGATACCATATGTGATCTTAACTTCATTTTGCATTGTTTGATATCTTTTTCATATTGTTTTGTAGGTTTTTTATATTATTTTGTAGGGTTTTTAGAATTTTTATTTAAATTTGTTTATTTATTTGGATTTCAATTGATTTTTTATCAGTAAATGTCCATAATCAACCAACAAATCCATAAGAACCTCAAAACCCTCAAAACCAAGACCCTCCCTAAGAAGAACAACAAATTCCACAACATGAACCAATTGCAAGACTTTTGCCAAGTATGCAAGAAAATATAATAAATGAAATAGAGAGAGGTAAAACTAAATTAGAAGGACTCATTGCTCGATTTTAAGAATCTGGACAAACCAATCCAATGAGGGCTCAATTGGCATCATCCCTCAAATCCATTAAGACCCAGATAGCCTCAGTTAGTTGTTAGTTAGATATTTGGTGGGTTAAGAGGGATGAACAAAAAATATTTTATTGAAATAAATTGTGATATGAAGATGCTAAAAAAAAGGGAAATACCAAAAGGTAGAATATGTGCATTATTTAGAAAACCTAGTGAGAAAAATACTATTAGAGAGGGTACTAAACAGTTCTCCATCCATTGGTGCATACACAATTCTATTAGAAATAATTTTTGGGATAGATGGTGGATGATTTTTGATGCCCCTCCTTGCAATAATCATGAGGTCCCCATGTATTTTTTGAAGAAATTATATTGTGATTTTGTCGTTGGGGAGATCCCAAATTATTTTGATATATTATACTCCTAGGGTAGAGGTGGGGGGTCATCATTTGAGAGGTTGGGAGCATGTTGTGACCCTAATATAGTTAGGGCACTTGTGGTCAAGCCACAATGCGAGCATGTAACTATTCCTTCACTTGTGAAGGAACATGTAGAGGCCAACACTCTAGGGACCATTAATGCTTTGAAACAAACCCTCATCCATTATATGAGCCCATTAGTTGAAGGGGAGCCTTATGTGCATCATGGTCACATGTGCACTTCATGTGGATCCCTATGCACATTTGGCACTCATGCCAGAGATGGTGTAGATGATGGGCTCATCACTAATCAGTTCCTGAATGACACATTTGGCATTGACACATAGGTAAATTACAATTATAATTTTCTAATTTGATCAAATTCCATATGTATAGTGAATGATTAATTAATTAGCATCTATTGACATTGTTCTAAATTCAGGGTTAGAGTGTTGTTGGGCCTAGCAGCGATCCTTAGGGCCCATTTTTTGTCCCCTCCACGAATCTAGAGGTATGTATCAATTTAATCATTTTATTTAATACATATATTTATTAAGTAATCATATTAAGGATTAACAAATAGAATTATACATGTGCATCAGTTCTCTATAGGACCCTCAACCTTTACTACGGGCTCGGAGCATAGACATCATACAAGCTTCGTATAGGTATAGTTGTTTCATGTTTCATGTAATGTGTATTGTATGACATGTAGCTCATGATGTCAGACACTCCTCCTCATCTCTGATAGTCTGTTGATCATGGAGTGGCTGCAGCTATACCTAGCTCACAGCCATTGATTGAGGTATGAAAGAATTTTCTTCATTTTATTTGTTGTTCATAATATTTAGTCTCAAAATTTCTAATGTTATTTAGAAGTGATTATATTTATTGAATTTTTGTAGGGTCTCATCACGCCTGATCATCCACGAGCCTTCAAGGTGGACTTACAGAGTGACTATTTGATGGTGGTAAGAAAATAATTGATTTTTTGTGTACATATATTTGATTTCAATGTATAATAAATATTGATTCATATCTACTTTGTTTGTATCAGCTAAAGTTAGTGAAGAGCCTCAACAAGAGGATGAGTGAGCATGTTAGGAGGACCTCATCATCTCCAGTGTCTCCTTCCAAATGAAAATAGAAGATGTCGAGAGATTTGTTTCCTTCCCCTCATGGGAAGGAAAAGATATAGTTGATCTAGACATGTATATATATAGAGGCATCAGTGGACATATTCGATACACATTTGATGTATATGACATTTTATATTTGATGTATGACATTATTTGACTTATGATATTATTGGTTAATATATGATATGTTTGTTCATATACGAAATTATTGGTTATTATAATATATTATTTGTTTGTTAATGTACATGACATTTTTGGTTATCATTTTATATTATATGTTTTTTCATGTATGACATTAAATTAGATATGTTCATGTCTGACATTAAATTAGATTTGTGCATGTATGACATTAAATTAGATATGTTTATGTATGACATTAAATTCAATACCAAATCTATTCAAAAATTTGATAGAATATTGATTAACCATAAAATTTATCACTATTTAAGCATAAGTTAATCATTTGCAATATGTCATCGTCATATGATTTATGATCTTGTTCATGTTTAAAGTTTTCCTTCTCTATCATTTGTAATAAACCATATCAATCAAGATTGATTAGGACCTCCTAGCAATAAACTTTATCAGACAATATTCATGGACCTCCTGGAAATTGGTCACCTAAATGAGAACCTTGAGATTTATTAGGAACTCCATGAAAGAAATCAATAGCTTGAGAAGCTCTCCATTTGTTAGTTGAATTAAAACCTTGGATTGTAGACAGTTGGCCTTCATTGTACAAACCAATTCTATAGATATATAATCAAATAAATAGTGTATTCATCTAAGCATAGAAATATTGTTACATAAGAAGAAGATCAAGTTTTTCAATTGCTAATAATCATTAACATATGGACATACACTTAAACCTAAAATGGATGACCTAAAGAAGAAAAATTAAGTATGAAGTCGATACAAAATCAATAAGAGAGTTCTAGCATGATATCTTCAATATTTTTTGAATTAGAGAAAACTAAGTATTAATATGATGATCTCTATGAATCTATATCACCATCCAGATGTCTCTCTATGTCTCCCTAACTCTCTCTATTTCATCTCACATTCATCCTCTTCTTATATCTCTATTCATTCATCACTATGTTTTTATTACATTTAATCTTCATGTCTACCTATACCTTCTTTTCTTTCCCTCTATCTCTATGCATCTTCTCCATGTTTAGCAAGTGTTGGAGTTATAGTGATAGTGTTAAGAAACATGCTTATGTTGCAAAGAGAGGTGAGAAGGTGAAAATAAGGGCATACTGTAAGTCAAAAGCTGAGGATGATTTAATGGTTGATAAGTGGGCATTTTATTATGATGATCCAATGATCAACACATTTGCATGGAGGTTTTCCAAGGTAGAGCTCATTGCAGTCTTATACTATATGACAATCCATATGCAGATGCTATTTTGAATAAGTCTATTTTTGTCTCTTGATTGAAATCTTGGATCCATGATGTTTTGATTTGGGAGGTGGTTAGATGGACCTATGAATATCTTTAAGTAATAAATTGTATTTATTTTGATTTAATTTATTATTAAAGATTTTAATGGATACAAATTTGCTCTAAATATTTCTTCATTATAGGCTTAGTTATACCATTTTTACAATATGAAACTTAATGGTCACTTGTGGCTCTTCTCTAGTACTTATTTTTATAATCTTTATAAATAATAAATAATTTAGTTATAATAGAGTTCTAGTCTTTTATGAAAATAATTTTTTGATGGAAGATTTTTCATTTAAAATTTTGTCTTACATTCAATAAAATTGAATTTTTTTGGATGCTTAAAGAGATTTCAACTTCATCAATAGATCAATGGCCTATTGACAATTATCTTTGTTTGAAATTACTCTATCCAAAAAAATTAGATCAAAAGTTCTCTGAACAGTTATGTTAAAAATAAGATAAAAATTTGATCATAAGTGGTCACAAAGTTTGTGTATAAGAAAAAATCATTGTTATAAAAAGAATATAGACAAGAAGAAAAAAAACAATTAGCTTATTGAGCTTCAATATATAACCACCATTCTTTATTATCAATTAAAAAATGCCAGAGATAGTAGAGAAAAGATGGATTATTTGCAAAAAAAATCATTTTAAAAATCATAAATGTAACATAATCACTGATAGTTTTATGTGTTCTCATACATTAATGATTGTAACATAATCACCAGTTGATTGGAATGTTTTGTTATTATTATATAGTAACTAGATTAAGGTAAAAATAAAAGTTTATTAAATATTTTTGATGTATAGGAAAGATAGATATCTCACATGAGAGGGGGACGAATCTAAGATGACACATAAGATACTTGTAAGAGGGAGCTATACTTGTTAATGAATTTACAATGCATGTTATGTAAAATCATAGAGCATATTTAAAAGGAAATAAAAGAGTATGACAAGTGGAAGGAACATGTTGTTTTGTAGTCTTGTATTCAAATTTGTGTGTCAATTTTCTAATGAAGGATTAAAGCATTGCAATTTGGTAGTTTTGGCTCATGTTATCCTTGTATCTCACTCTCTTTTATTCCCCCACCCCCCCCCCCCCCCTCTTTATATTTCTATTTTTTCCATATCTATGTAGCCATCTATCCTCTTTATCTCCCCCTCACTAATGCAAAGATGTTAAGCAAGAAGTGAGGTTGAGGCACTTTCTTCTTCCTAATCTACCAAACTAAACTTGTGGCCTTCCTAATATCTTACTCCTTTAGGATATAATTTTTTTTTCCTATACAAAGTGATAGGGTCATTTATGAACTCCTCCAAGGTAATTACTTCTCCAATCAAGATCTTGCACCTTTTTGTTTTAGGGATGCTAGCCCTATTCCAAGCCAATAACTGTAACTCTTCACCAATGGCTTCACTAGCCCCATGTTTCTATTGGGAAACCTTCCTTATGTTGAACTAATTAAGAATCAACTCTTGATTTAACCCTCTAATTGTCATACAGTACAAAATGTTTACTATCATAGAATTCCTTGTAGGTATCCTACTTTGATTTTGGACTTAAATTCCTCTCAGGTTGAAATCTAACTATTCTATGGATAGATTTAGACACCCTTTTGAAATTTAGCTAGCCACCCATAGCTAAGGGAGTAGATAGTTCGATCCCATGATGAAAGGTGAGAGAGATTTGGTAGTTGGCAACTTTGTACTGGCCAACACTGCAAGTTTTAGCATCACTCGAGTATCGTAAAATGAAAACATAGTGTGATCTCTAAAAGGTGAGAGAGGTTATTGTAGGCCTCTACAACATGGTCCTATATTAACTAGAATCGCATCCATCCTCACATGAGCTTTAAGATATGCCCCGTCAAAGATCACAGCCCTATAACATTTAGTGACCCTTAGGGACATTTTGGTTCGACATGCTCAAGAATTTTTGAGCACTAAAGGGGATAGGATGAGGTTGGAGATAGGGTTTACCTGGCCACTCAGAGCTAACATAGTAGACAGTTTGATCCCATGATGAAAAGTGAGAGAGATTTGGCAGTTGGCAACTTTGTACTAGCCAACATTGCAAGTTTTGGCATCACTTGAGATGGCATCATAAAATGAAAATGGAGTGTGATCTCCAAAAGATGAGAGAGCTTATTGTAAGCCTCCATAATATAGTCCTATAGGAATAGGAATTGCATTCATAACTCACACGAGGTCTGAGATATGCCTTGTCAAAGATCGTAGCACTATAACATTTAGTGACCCTTAGGGACATTCTGGTTCAGCCTGCCCAAGAAAGTTTGAGTGATGAAGGGGATAGGAAGAGGTTGGAGATAGGGTTTACCTGACCACTTGGAGCTAACAAAGAAAATAGTTTGATCACATAACAAAAGGTGAGAGAGATTTAATAGTTGGCAACTTTGTACTGGCCAACACAACAAGTTTCAACATCACCCGAGATGACATCATAAAATGAAAATAGAGTGTGATCTCCAAAAAGAAAGAGGTTATTGTAGGCCTCAACAACACAGTCCTATAGGAACTAGAATCACATCCATACTTCACACAAGCTCTGAGATATTCCTTGTCAAATAGTGTAGCTCTATAGCATTTAGTGACCCTTAGGGACATTGTGGTCCGGCATTCCCAAGAATGTTTGAGTACTAAAGGGGATAGGAAAAGATTGGGGATAGGGTTTACCTGGCCACCCAGAGTTAATGGAGTAGACAATTCAATCCCATGATGAAAGGTCAGAGAGATTTGGTAGTTGGCAACTTTGTACTAGCCAAAACTGCAAGTTTCAGCATCACTCGAGATGGCATCATAAAATGAAAATGGAGTGTGATCTTTAAAAAGTGAGAGAGATTATGGTAGGTCTCTACAACATGGTCTTGTAGGAGCTAGAATTTCATCCATACCTCAAATGAGCTCTGAGATATGCCTCGTCAAAGATCATAGCCCTATGGCATTTAGTGACCCTTAGGGATGTTCTGATTTGGCATGCCCAAGAACGTTTGAGCACTAAAAGGGATAGGATGAGGTTGGGGATAGAGTTTATCTAGCCACTAGAAGCTAACAAAGAAAATAGTTTTATCCCATGATGAAAGTTGAGAGAGATTTTCCAGTTGGCAACTTTGTACTGGCCAATACTGCAAGTTTCAGCATCACTTGAGATGGCATCATAAAATAAAAATGGAGTGTGATCTCAAAAAATTGAGAGAGGTTATTATAGGTATTTGAAATGCAGTCTTGTAGGAATTGGAATTGCATCCATACCTCAAACAAAATCTGAGATATGCCCCATCAAAGGTCCCAACCCTATGGCATTTAGTGACCCTTAAGGACATTTCAATTCGGCATGCCCGAGAATGTTTGAGCACTGAAGGAGACAAGATGAGGTTGGAAATAGGGTTTATCTAGCCACCCAAAGCTAATAGAGTAGACAATTCGATCCCACAATGAAAGGTGAGAGAGATTTGGTAGTTGACAACTTTGTACTAGCCAACATTGCAAGTTTCAGTATCACCTGAGATGGCATCATAAAATAACAATGGAGTGTGATCTCAAAAAAGTGAGAGAGGTTATTGTAGGTCTCTACAACACAGTCTTGTAGGAATTGGAATCACATCCATATCTTGCACAAACTCTGAGATATGCCCCATCAAAGATTGCAGCACTATGGCATTTAGTGACCCTTAGGGACATTCAGGTTCGATGTGCCCCAGAATGTTTGAGTGCTAAAGGGGATAGGATGAGGTTGGGGATAGGGTTTTCCTAGCCACTCAAAGCTAATAGAGAAAACAGTTTGATCCCAGGATGAAAGGTTAGAGAGATTTGGAAGTTGGCAACTTTGTGTTGGAACAGAGTTGGAGTTTGATCTTTTGGAATCTCTAAGAAGTGAAAAAAGCATCTTTTCTAATGAGTGACATTAGATTTGAGGTTGTTCTTGATCTAGTACAAAGGGAATACTAGGGAAAGAATCAAAAGAGATTGAAATATTCCTTATCATATATATATATATATATATATATATATAAGGTAGAAAGTGTTATATGCTACATGACTAGGACATGCCTTGTTACCTATTGGAAGAGACATGTAGTACAATAGTATACACATACATCAATTCTCCACACAAGATGTTAGGGAAGATGACACCAGAGGAAGCTTTCATAGGGAAGAAGCTAGATGTTAGTCGCTTCAATATATTTGGAAGTTTGATATATTTTCATATTTCAAGTGATACACATGTACTAAGTAAGATCTAACTATAGATATGGGTACTTTGTTTAGTATAGATATTTTCATTCAGGACTGAATACCAACTACTTTCCCCTTGTACCAACCAAAATCTCATTCACTCAACCTTAACACAATGTGACATTAGCAACTACAACCTCCCCTACATCAATAGAGACCTAAAACCATCCAACACAATCCAAACTATAAAACAGTGGTCAGATTTACTATTATTATTCATAGACTAGTAATGTAGCAATTGGCATTATTCTTCACATAAAGTGACAAGAATGAGACTTTGGAACTTCAAGATTTCCCACACACTTGAAGATGGTTTAAATCAACTTTAAAATGACTAAAACAAGGTGTATCAATGGTTGGAACCTTAGTATGTAGCATCTAATGAAAACTGACACTATAGACACCATAGTTTCAAAACTCCACTCAACTACAACATACCCTAACCCTACCTTGCACATATGCCTAATTAGCAAGTTTAGGCATGGTTTACAAAGCAAAGACCAAGAAATGGGTGCATGGACTTCATTCTTCAACTCCAAAGCATTCTTCTAGGTTAGATGAGGGTATTTTCCTGATTTGACAAGTCCTCAACTACTATTCTTTTCATTACTTAACCAAAACATCAAATCTAGGTCTAATACATGGTTCTTATTAGACCTAGGGCTTGCTCCCATTTATTCACAATTCAACCCCTTGTTGAAAAATTGCAAAATGCAAAAAGTTCCTAAAGAGAAATTTTTGCAAATAATAGTTGTCAAACTGAAAATGAGGTTGTATGGTTTTCCAACCATCCAAATGGAAGTTATAACTATTCAAACACATGCATTTAAGATCCCCACATGTGGGAAAGGTCATTGTACAGATGGTGGATAGCATTGGTGAATAAAAAACTCAGATTTTATGCCTTTATTACTATTTTTTCAATTCTATATGACTTGTATAGATTGGTAGTGCTACAAGTCTTATATGGTTGGATAGAGGGTTGAGTCAAGATTACATTACAATTTTTTTGAGGTCTTTATCTTGTATACAACAAAAGTTATATCAGTTTTAGTGTAGATAGGTTAGATTTACAACAAATTTGAGAGTTTCAACAAGATGTAAACCTAACTTGTAAACGCACCATAGGATTTAAATGCCACTTTGTAGAATACAATTTAGGAGAGGTTTCTTTGAGATGGTAGAGATTCATGGCTGTAGGAGCATGGCATCTATTTTTACCAGCAAGCCCTAGACTGAACATAATCTTATGTCTAGTCTAGATTTGAAGGAAAAAGAAGGATCATGCTCGCAAACTAATTAATCTGACCTAGGTGAAGGGTGTAGAAGGATAATTTTGGTGTATAACAGAGGAAGTTTGTGAACCCATTTTTTTATGTTTTTCTTGTAACCCAACCTAAACTAGCCATTTAGGACTATGACACAAAGTGGGCATAACTTGATGCTGGAGCCAAGTTGGTAGTTAATCTTTTGGAATCTCTTAGGGGATGTTGAACAGTGTTTAAAAATGCAAAATTAGTGTGGGGTCCTTTTTATGGTTTGGGAGTTTGACTGTTAAAACTAGAAATTGTTCTAGTAGAAAGTGTTGGTAACAATTTTGAAATTTGATTGTTCAGTGTTGAGAAACCTCTAGTTTGGGATTTTTCTTATTGGTTTGAGTCTATAATGACCATTTCCATCTAAAAAGTTGAGTTTTGAAACCATTAAGAAGTATTTACCTTTGTAGGCCTATTGGTGCCAAGGAGTTCCTAGGTGTTGATCCAAGTTGTTTGAGTACCCTAAGTTTGAGGGTTGGGCTTGTGAAGTGGAGTCCACTTGCAAGGTAGAGTCTCCCTATATTAGAAGACCATTGGATCCTTAGTCCTTGGTGTCTTCAAAAAATGTATCTCCATATAATGACCTTGGTACCCCTACACCGTTAAGTGATGATGACGAATATGAGTAAAATTATGAGATATGTGGCTATATGTTACAATGAAAAAGTCATATCTATTTTGAAATTAAAAACTATAAAACAAGTTTCAAGAGAAGCTTAGGTTGGAAGACTTTTTTTCTATGAGATGAATACTCTTGGTAATAAGCTACCAAATATTGAAACTACAGTCAAATCCAATAGTTATAAGGATAAGGAAGAACTTTTGAAAGATAGCAGCTATGCAAAGTGTAAGAATTTTCTCAAGGAAAAAAATGAAAATGAAAAGATCTAGTAGCTCAATTGATAACACAAATTTTCCAATTGTTGGCCAACACTAGTGCAGGAGCACCAACGTCACAAGTATGAGGTAAGATGAGTAATCCTTAGGTGGATTGGAAGAAAAATGGCCTTCTAAGATCATTAAAACTTGTAATGAGTTTAATCATGGACATGTGATCTTGTTTTGATCATAGATTGATCATATTGTAATCAAAGCTTTAATGTAAGCCTTAATGGCATTATTGAGCCTACAAGGTACCTAGGGGTCACTAGGAATGGATTTTGATTGATCCTAGGTTAGGGGTGGATAGAAAAGACCTATAAATGTTCTAAATAATGTAATAAGGCTATCAGATCCTCTAAAAGATGTAAAAGGCACTAAAAGCGCAATATTTTTTAAAATTGCCAACATTGGCAATATAAGCCAAAATGGGCTTAATCGAGTCATGTAAGGGGTCAAATGGGTAGATATGATTTTTATTTAATTTTTGTGTTTAAAAAGGTTTGAAATGACCATATTAATGTAATGGGATAGTCATGTAGCAAGGAATATCAAAAGCTTGTCAATTGACAACTAAAAGTGTCAATTTGACAACAATATAAGGTGATTAAAGCACAAAGGTGGTTAGAGGGGTAGTTAGGAAAGTTTCATTTGGTTTTATGAGTGTAAATGAGTTTAAAATCTCATTCCCATGTGTGGGAGACAAGTTTGGATGGTCGAAATTTATTAGTAATGTAAGAGTTTTGAAGTTTGAACAATAAATGCATAGTTTTCCCTAAAATTTTGATCAAAATCTAAACTTGTAACTGCTGTAATTTCATTTTCATAGTAGCTTTTGATCCGATTATTTTTGGAGGTGATAAAGAAATTTTTTAACTTTAATTTAGCATTGGTATGAAGGTTTAGTCAATCATTTTGTATTTTTCATATTGATTGTCCTAAAATCTATTGTAGGTGACAATTTAAGAGGGGTTTTAGAGTCATTTTGTGAATTTGACCCATTCTACTTTATGTGGTTATTGGGGCTTATTAAATGGGTCAAGAATATTGTAAAATATTTTTTTTTAATAATTCGTGTGTAGGGAATAACTTAGAGTTGTTTTTTTATACCCAAGGGTATGGCGTTGAGTGAGAAAGAGTGCATAAAGAGGGGTAACTGCTCCAAAGGTGGATTTAGTGTTTTCTTGAAAAAAGAGTTGAATTTTATGTTGGAAGTCATCTAATATAACCAAAGTGAAGATTTTTGAACCCTTTTGGGGTACTAGAAATGTTGTGAAGTAAGATTTCTAGAAAGCCCTAGGGTAAAGGGGCTAGAAAGGAGGGTTTTGTAAAAACCATTGTAAAGTTGATCATGAGACCAAAAAATAGAAGAATTCTTGCATTTTAGTCATTTCTTAAGAATTTTTTTGGTCATGGGAGTTCCAAGAGTCAAGGGATTGTGAATTTCTTTGTAAATGGCCTCAAATTAGGCCTAGTTGGTAGACTAAAATAGCCAGTTTTGAGTGATATTTTACAAAACAAGTGTAGTTGGTTTTGGAGTATATTTTAGAATGAGGAAAAGGGTATTTTAATCACCCAATATTTTAGGAAGTTCTATGGGAAAGTTTGGAGAAAATAGAAAATTAGTGACTGGTAAGGGCTAGTTGGAACAAGCCTAGAAGAGGTAAAATTGAGAAAGTGTAAGAGATCAGTTGCTGAGAGTTTGCAAGGAGTTTTAACATATTAGATTTTATTTTTTGAGATGATCCAAGTTTTAGGGGTCATTTATGAAGCCAAGGATGAGTTTTGGTATGTTGGAGGCACTAGGGTACACTAGGTGCATCGTGAACAATGTGAGTGTTTAGAAGACAAACTGAAGATTTGGGTTATAACCTCTTAAATATGGTTGTAGGAAGATGTTACCAAGTTAGAGACCTCCTCTTGAACCCTAGTAGAGTCTAATTCCTTGGGTAGATTCCAAGAATACAAGAGAATCCAAGAGTTGAGTTGTGGTTCCTAGGGGAATATAGGAGGGCTTTGCATCAAATACGCACACTTTTTGTATAGTCACAGATATTGTGATCATTCATGAACTTGAACAACTAAGACCATGTTAGAAATAGTGTTGTGAAAAAGGACTTCAAAATAGAGGGAAATGGCCATCGAATATGCATGATTTAAATAGCTACATTAAATAGCCCTTTACTTCATAAATCACTTCAACTCAATCATTACGTTGTATAGACAACCTAATCATATGTCACTTGAACAAACCTATCATGTACAAAATGAGGGAAAAATCCACAAAATTAAATCTCAAAATGTTACATTAGTAAAAACCTCATGGAACACACATGGGATGAATATACATAATCAAGTATTAACCCTTTCCAACATTCAAACTTTATGATAATAATGAGTCAGAGTCCAACAAATTGGAATGCAATGATTGCAAGTATTCTTGGGTATCTATTACAAGAAACCATGGTTTGGAAGAAAATTAAAAGTATTAGTCTTGTAGCTAGGAAAATGTGCTCAATAAACACTTTTGAGATGGTCATCTCGTGATGATCATGGATAAATCATTTAAAGAATATGCTTAACCTACCCAATATATACCCACATCACTTAAATCACATTAAATTCTGGAACAAAATCAATATATATAGTAAAAGTTGTTAATATAAGAACCATTTTATTGAAGACTAAATTGATTGTATGTATACTTTTAATTCTTGTCAAATCCATGAATATACATTTTGTATCCTAAAATATCAAAAGTTCAATTTCTTTTTAGTAGACCTAAATAGTCTTTTGGTTCTCTCAACCTAGACATCGACTAATCAACATTATCCTTAGAGAAAACTATATCTGTAACTGCCCCATTATCATTAGATCAAGACCTATTTTCCTTCTTACTTTTTGATGATTGTGATCCTCTACAATTCCAAGCATAAAATGATTAACACATAATGGTACTTGAACAAAGAACACTAATAAATATTGAGGATGTGAATTGATAATACCATTTCAAAAATTATTTTGGCATCTCACCCTTTATCACTGGTGCTTAGACATTATTAGCCCTCTTATTTGGTGACCTGCAAATGAAGAATTAGCACATTAAAAAATCTAAGATAAGATTAATCCACTAAAATTAGAGAATGACAAAAATTGAATTTGGCTTGTCATTAAGAATTATCCATTTGCAGAAATCCTTTCTTTCTGAGTTATATGGTAAGCCTTGCTTGATGAGTATTGAAAACTTCTCCCATTGTATCCTTGCTTTCGCCAGTTTGAAGTTTCTGGTTACATGCACACAATCATAACTTTACATCACAAAACATTCACATTATAACAATATTCATGTTCTTTCATTACATTTTGATCTAAACAAAAAATTCTAAATTTTCACTTATTCAAATGACTAATCTAAAAATGGGTCCTATTAAAGAATCTAATATGAATTCAAATAATGTATCTAGATTCTAAACAAATCAAAACATAAAATCTATGATTTAAACTAAATCTCATCACTTACACATCATAACAATACGGTCCACCTTAGTCATGTGGACAGTCTTGGGGAAGAGGTTGCAACATTGTATTTGGATCCAATTGATCACTCTTTCTCTCTCTCCCTCTCTCCCTATTCAATCTAATGAGCCAACTAGATCTGTTTGAAATTTTAATGTCTCAAGTATTGCCTCATGGTCTGACTTGTGAACTTTCCAAAGGATCTTATTATGTGGCTTTCCACCATATTTTATTAAGTAGACATTTGATGTGACAATAAGGTTTGAATAATGAAGAATCTTCCTCTCTGTTTTCCAATCCTCAAATAACCACAAGTTAGGGTTCTTCACAGAATATCGTCTAAGCCATGTGCTGGTTACAACCACCACACCGACATGGTACTCTAAACATTCACCATCTATAATCGAGTTATCCAATTTTTTTTTGGCTTCAACATAGTGACAAAAATAATAATCTGTTCCTTCTTCATTGTCTTCAGGTGCAATAACAGCAAAAACATGGCCAAAAATGACAAATTTACAAAATGTGGTCATTAATTCAAAAAATACTTGGGTAAAAGTTATAAAGTTACATATTGAAATTACAAAGATATATAAATATATATATTACTAAGTTGCACTAGATCTGACAAGCAGTCAAAGTCAATAGATGAATCCATCTCTACCATTTCTAGTGCTTGTGGGGGACAATAGGTGTCAATTGGGTCCAAAACCCATATATCCCATTTGTCCACCCATTCAATTTACTCATAGTCATCCCAATTTTCCTCTACACATGATGGACAATAGCATGCCATTTTTTGTGTGTGGATGCTCCATGAACCTACATCAAAGCTTCTAAAAGAGTGATAGTCACTAGATCCTCTTAGTGTGCAACAATCTTGATATGGTGTAATGTTAGTATTATCTAGCAACCAAAAATATCTACAAAACATAGACTCACCTTACTTACCTAGACCCATTGTAGCGTTACACCATTGGATGATGGATTTTGCATCTATCAATATTTCTCCATCTTTGTACTTTAGTTCTTCATGAACCAAGACTCTTTTAATGGATGTGCCTGCACCATCATGCTCTCCCTTACCATGACCAGCCTCTATGAAATTCCACATATATTGAATTCTAAACAACTTGTGCATCTTCCTCAACCAATAGAACATCTATGGATTCTTGAATTGAGATGTGTAATTGTCTGACCAAATAATGTGTTGACAATATGTTATGCCCCTGCTAGCCAAATCTCCATAAAATAGTTGAAAACAACCATGTATGAACTCTGTAGAATGTGATCGATCACCGCTGATGTAAAAATGGTACTCCCTCAAAATATTCTTGTCATCATCTGTACTTTTAGGTGAATGCATGAATGTTATATGAACAAATGTGGAAACTTGTTGAGAAGTATAATACTTTTCTTGCACCTCATTTTTTGGTTGGAGTCTGTAGTTCTCTATGAAATCTACAACCAAAATAATGGTATCTAGTGGAAACATATCCTTGCACAACTTGAATTACAAATCCAGCCATTGAGCTCTATGGGTTATCCTTCCATACTCATAAATAATCTTTTCACAAAAAATTTTCATGAACTCATACATTGGAATCTTTTCAATGACTAAATCACATCTTTTACCATGTTTCCCATCTTTTAGAGCATATGTCAATGTCTCAAATTTTTTGTAATCTACTATTTCATTTCCAATTGCGTGTGTACTATCTATATGTTGACAAGTTGATAAAAGTTGCAAAGAAACACAAAATAAGCATGTACCATCCAAGCATGATGTCTTGTAAAATTGTTGGCCATCCCCTATTTCACATAAAATGTTGGATATGAATTCCCTTGAAGATCTTGGTGGCTCATTCATGTCATAATCCTACAAAACAAACTTAGAATGCAAAACTATGCCTATATGCCTAAAAACATCAAAATGATTAGAAAATTCAATATGTATCCTACAACAATAAATTGTGTGTGTGTGATTTATCTTCAAATAAAAAGGTTTACCCATTTCAAAAAATCTTTGACTTATTTGAACTTGAGGATACATACCAATAAATTTTGGAAAAAATTGTGTCTGAGTTGAGTCCAAAAAATGTTTCACAT